>PVHT020000011.1:338025-443030 GCA_004024745.2 Catagonus wagneri | reverse complement strand
GGGCAGAGCAGAAGGATGGACCCCCCCCTCTGGACCCCCCAGCTCAGTCTCCCAGAGTGCCCTTCTAGCCCGAGTTTCGCAACCGCTGCTGGAGAGCACAGTTTGTAAACAACCCACTTCCTCATTTTCTGCCCCTCCCATCTTTCCCTTCCTCCTGCAGCTTGGAGCTGAGGTCGGGTTGGGGGGGAAGGTCATCTAACACCCTTGTCCCCATTGCTGTGACTCTGGGGCTTGACACCCTTTAAGTAGAATATTGTTGATGAGTAGGGACAGCTGGAAAAACTGTTGTATACAAGTGACAGGAAAAACTAGCGGAACGGGCTGGAACCTTCAACGAGAAAATTTAAACGGAAAGTTTATGGGTCTACCTTCAGATGTAGCTTCATCCAAGCACCTGAGCAATGTTTTTTGTTTGTTTGTTTGTTTTTGTCTTTTTGCTTTAATCTAGAGCCGCACCCACGGCATATGGAGGTTCCCAGACTAGGGGTCTAATCGGAGCTGTAGCCGCCAGCCTATACTATAGCCACAGCAACGCGGGATCTGAGTCACATCTACAACCTACATCACAGCTCACGGCAATGCAGGATCCTTAACCCACTGAGCAAGGCCAGAGATCGAACCCACAACCTTGTGGTGCTTAGTCGGATTCATTAACCACTGAGCCATGAAGGGAGCTCCTTGAGCAATGTTTTGGTTCTTCCTTTCCTCCTTGATGGGTTTTCTCGTCACCAGTCTCCCCTGTTGTGGTCTCAGGGGCCCCAGACTCAGACCAATGGCCCAGTTAGTCTCTCTGCAAATTCCCCATCACTCTAGCCAACATCTCAAGGCTGCCTCTGATTGGTTGAGCTTGGATCTCATGCCTCTCATTGCGGCAGGGGGTTGCAGGTTCTGATGAGCAGAACTGGGTCACACGGTTCTCTGTAAGCTAGGGATGGTGGGTCAACATCTCATGAACCTACTGGAGGGAGATGCTGTGTGTAACCAGAAGGGTGGGGAGGACCTTGAATGTCTCCGGTAGGAACAGTGCATGGTATTTCCTCGTCTACTCCATTTTTCTTCATGGTGGACCATTTCACACATACAGAGAAGAATAGAAAACAACAATAACAAATGCGATTTGTTAGGCCCTAAAATGTTTCCTTGCTAAAATCAGAAACTCTGAAACAAACGCCCATTGGGATGTGGAGTCCAGATTACGTAAGAGAATTGGAAATTGCAACAAAATTTGGAAATTACCCCAAAAGACAGAATGGTTCAGTAAATAACCCTGCACATCCTGGGATGCTTTGTTGACATGGAAAGACCACCAGGGTATAGTATTATAAGTGGAAAAAGCAATTGTAGGGCAGTTGGTCACCTGTCTGAGCAGCTGGCCCTCGTGGAGAGAGGTGTCCCGAGGACAACCTGAGGGGGAAGCTGGCAGGCAGAGGGGACAGCACAAGTTAAGACCCTGAGGTGGGATCTGGGCTGGTGCACCCTACTGGGAGGACATGGGCGGGAATCTGGGGATTTGGCACAAGGAGACAGAGAGGGAGTTACCCCGGCCTTGTGGTGTGGGGTGAAGGGTGCGTTGCTTGATGTTACTTCTCGCATTTATTTGCTTGCTTGTATGATTGTTTCTCCCACCATCAGACTGTGCAGAGGCCACGTGTCCTAAGGCAAAAGGTTGGGGAGGTGGGGGAAGGAGTGTCTCCCTACCCAGTGAGGCCAGGGCTGGCCTGGACCCCAACCGCTGCCTGGGTCCTGAGGCCTCATTCTTCCGCACGAGGAACTGAGGATCAGAGATGGCAAGCAGTTTGCCCAAAGTCACAGAGATGAGACTCAAACCCAAACTCTAGAGCATGACTTTACAGTTCTTTGCACCTCCACTTCCTCACCTGTAAAATGAGGCACTTGTGTAAGAACTGCCTCAGGGACTGGAGCCAGGAACAAATGAGTGAAGACTTGCAAAGACTCAGAATGATCCCTGTGCCTCCGAATGAACACCTGCTACAGTACTTTGCATTCTCGCCACCTGCAACGAGAGTCTAATGACATTTTATAGGAGGGGAAGCCAGAAACGGCTACTGGTATCCTTTGTCTCAGTGCCCTAAATTTGCTGCCTCTTGGTAGCAGTGTACTCTTGACATGCTCAAGACATTCACCTGAGGACTTCTGACACTCAGTTGCACAACCAACAAATACCCAGACACATTCTACAAAACATGGTTTTTATTGTGCCAGTTGCTGCATGATGCTGCATGGGAAGGGCCCAGCCGGGGCGGAGTGGGGTAACAAGGGCAGCCTTTCTAGTAGGTCCTGCCCGCAGGGACCCTGGGGTGGAGAGAGGGGCCGTCATTAGCACCATAGCGTCGGATGATGGAGTTGATCCAGTTTGCAAACTTGGCGGTGGAGGCGAAGCTGTCTGGGAAGACCCCAGAGCCACAGCCCCCCCGGATGAAGGAATCTATCCCCTGGACCAGCCCGTTGCAGACCAGGGGCCCGCCGGAGTCCCCCTGTGGAAACAGACAAGTTTGGGAGGCTGGGCTTTCAGGTCCCACCCTCACATCCCCACCCCTGCCCTTCAGGAGCTAGAAGTCCTTCCAGGGGTCTGGCTGCAGTCTTTGTTGCTGCAGCCCGGGTGGGAGCAGGTGGGGGGGGGGACACAAGATACGTACAAAGCAGATGCCAGCCTGCCGGCCTGGCACTAGGGTGCACACATTGGCGGGGCGGCAGAGGGCTGTCACCACGGTCACGTTGAGCTGCTGCAGGACTCGGGGCGATGGCCGGTCTGTGCCCAGCTGGCCCCAGCCCATGGCCAGACATCGCACCCCTTCGCCCACGCCTCGGTCCTGAGCAGGTAGCCGGGCCACCTGCACGTTGGTATTGATGACAGCAAACCTGTTGAGCTGCAGCAGGTTGGACAGAACAGTGGCAGGTCACAGGAGGCAGTGAGTGACAACCTTCATCTCTTTGGGCCCCAGTTGCCCCACCTAGGGCTCTGCCGTGGTCCTGGGATATTTGAGAGCAAGACGCCCACCCTGCAGGATGCTTCCCACCCTTTCCTGTCTGTGAAGTGGGAGCAGCTACTGTGGCTCAGAGCATCCCCAGACATGGCTTGAGTGCAGTAAACAGTAGGTACTTAAGAAAACAAAACTATGGGCAACACCACCAGGAATAAAGCCATTGTTCTAGAACTTTCCCAGAAAATAACCGTAGCTGTACAAGCAGTGGGGAAGGGCAGCTCTCTCCCTCCAGTCTCCTACCAGCCTGAATGTGGGGAATTTTGACCCCATTTCCAAGAACTGAGACGTCCCTGCGCCTAGCCTCCACCAGTGGGCACCAGAAATACTATCCTTGTTGACTGACAGCTGCTCAGAGCTTCCCTGCTGTCATGGCATCTGACTTATTTCCCTGTTGTACGGGGGCGGGGGGGAGACTGAGGCACAGAGAGGTGGGGCGACCGTGTCCCCAGTCTCCTGCCCACGCCCCGTCCTCCGCAAGCTAACCCAGGGCATTTGCACCTGTCAGTGTCGGGGTCCCCCCCCCGCCCCCGCCTCGCACCTGGAGAACCACGATGTCGTTCTGCAGGGTCAAGGGGTCGAAGCCATTTTCAAAGACCCGCCGGATTCTGAACCTCTGCTGGGTGGACTCGGCCTGCCGCAGGTTATGTGCCCCCAGCACCACGCGCACGGACCGGAAGTTTCTGGGGCGGGAGGAGGCGATTGGGTCGCCGTGCAGGCGCAGGGGTCCCGCAGAGCCCCGCGCCTCGGCAGAGGCCCCCACTCCCGGCCCCGCGAAAACTGGAAACTGAGGTCGCAGCGGCACGGGGACACTCACAAGCCGTTCAGACAGTGCGCGGCCGACAGGACGAAGTTCCGCGCGATCAGGGTGCCGCCGCAGAAGTGGTTTCCGCGCCGCTGCAGGGACGCCATGAAGGGCCACGCGTGTGGCCGGGCCGGCCGGCCCCCCACGATCTCAGAGGCCAGCGCAGGGCCTGGGGACGCAGGCGGTGGGGGCGGTGAGCCGCGCGGAGGAGCCCTGCCCGGGTCAGTCGGCCAGTGAACCCCCACCAGGAAGCCACCAGGTCCCCCTGCCAGGGCGCAGCTAGAGCTTGAGACTTCACCTACTTAGAGTCCCCAGAGGGTGCCTAGAGACCCCCACCTTCCCACCTAGGTTCAGACCTCACCCCTTAGAACCTGTCTCCTCCTCTCCCCAGCTGTCAGTCCCCATGAGGATGAGGGGCCGTGAGGGTGCCCGGTAGGAGGAGAGGCAACAATGGATGCCCAGCGGAGATCCTCATGGCCCCACTCACCGCCCAGCAGCAGGGTCAGTAGGACCGGGGCGAGGGCAGGGCTGGAGGGTCTGCAGCTCTGGGTCATGACTGGGCGGGGGCACCGATGGCTCTGCTCTCGGAGTCCCTTTGCCCCTCTTATAGCCCCCCTGCCCCAAGGCCGTTGAGGTTGCCCCATGGTGGGGCAGGTGCCCCCACTTCCTCTCCGCCCTTTCCCGGTGCAGGGGATGTGGGAGATGAGGGGGTGATGGGAAGAATCTGGGGAGGAGGATGTGAGCAAGGGGCTGGGCTGGCGCCAGAAGGGTCACCAGATAAAACTCAGGACGCACAATGCAGTTGGAATGTCAAACTTTTTTTTTTTTTTTAAGTGTAAGTATATCGCAAATATTGCATGGGATATATTGATCTACAACGTCAGTCTTTGTTTTTCCAACATTCAGAGTTAATGAGCTTCCTGTGTTTTTGCTCAATCTGGCCACTCTAGGCACAAAGGGCTTGGCTGGGATGCCCACGTGCCTCAGTTTACACAGGTCTCTGTGATAATGGCAGCCACCCAGCACCGTCCTGACATTTGTCAGGCATGGCTGGGCCTGCTGGGTCCTTTTTTTTTTTTTTGTCTTTTTGCCTTTATCTAGAGCCGCACCCACGGACGGCATATGGAGGTTCCCAGGCTAGGGGTCTAACAGGAGCTGTAGCTGCCGGCCTTCGCCACAGCCACCAGCAATGCGGGATCCGAGCCGTGTCTGCAACCTACACCACAGCTCACGGCAGCGCAGGATCCTTAACCCACTGAGCAAGGCTAGGGATTGAACCCGCAACCTCATCTTTCTTAGTCGGATTTGTTAACCACTGAGCCACGAAGGGAACTCCTGGGTCCCCATTTAAGAGGGGGACACTGAGGCATAGCAAGCCCCCCCAAACCACCTACCCAGTGATGCAGTGGGGGAGCTGGGGTTTGAACTCAGGTGTCCACAGTTCACAGCTGGAAGGTGACCAGCTACCCCCTTCCTCCAGCCTTGGGTCTCTCTCTTGGGGCCCAACTTCCATCTTTTCTTTGATTGTGGCTCTTAACAGGGAACTCACTGCTACCCGGGGCTCAGTCAGTCTCTGGTGGCCCTCAGATGTTCTAGGACTTCAGCCCCACCCCTTTGAGCTTCTCTGAACCCAGTTCCAGCCTGAGGCAGTGGAAAAAATTCCCACCCAGGCCTGGCAGCTGGATCATGGATCTCCATCCAAGTTTGAGAGCTTTGGCCAGACCTTGGAAGAACTCAGGCCAACAATGGAGACGGGGTCCCCCAGGGCCAGTCCCCAGCCCAGTGGCGCTGGTTCCCCTTCCCACCCCCCATGCCCAGCTGCTCCAGCTACAACGGCCGTAGCCAAGGCTGTCGCAAGAAGCAACGTTCTCCTGGCTTGGAGTAGGGTTCAGGGGAAGGAACCAACGGATCCATCTGCAGGAACAGGCAGGCGGGGGCACCCTGGAGCCGGGCTGGGGCTGGAGTCCAGTTTGTCCCTGGGCCCCCTCGGTGTGTGGCCACAGGCAAGTGAACCTCCATCTCTCTCCAGCACACAGCATCCACCCTTCAGCCCTCCCCTGGGCTGAAGCACATCAGCCTTTCACCTGCATCTCTTAACCCCAAACTCTCAGCCCCTCCCACTCCCTCCCCTTCCCCCTTGGCAACCCCAAGTCTGTTCTCCGTGTTCATGATTTTCTTTATTTTTTAAACTTTTTAAATAATGATTTTTATTTTTCCGTTATAGCTGGTTTACAGGGTTCTGTCAATTTTTCCTGCACAGCAAGGTGACCCAGTCACACATAGGTGCTGACATCCTTTTTTCTGACATCGTGCTCCATCATAAGTGACTAGATATGGTTCCCAGTTATACAGCATGATCCCATAGAGCACTTGTTAAGCACCTGCTGCATACACAACCTGTTTCCAATCTTGGGGTGGGGTAGGACGGAGGAGGCCGTCTTTGGGGGATGTGCCTCAGGCAGGGAGAGGCTTCTACTGAGCGCCACCTGTATACTCCATTCTCACTGGTCATAGTGGTTAGGTATGTGGCTTCTGGGTTCTGATGGTGGCATGGCCACTTGCCCACCATGACTTCAGGCTACAGACAACTCCGTGTCTCGGTTTCCTCATCTGTAAAATGAAAGTGGTGATAGGACTTCCTGTCATGGCTCAGCTGTAACAAACCCTACTGGTATCCATGAGGACACGGGTTCCATCCTTGGTCACCCCTGGTGGGTTAGGGATCCGTTGTTGCTGTGAGCTGTGGTGTAGGTCATAGACACAGCTCAGATCCTGCGTTGCTGTGACTGGTGGCTTAGGTCGGCAGCTGCAGCTCTGATTCAACCCTTAGCCTGGGAACTTCCATGTGCTGCAGGTGCAGCCCTAAAAAGCAAAAAAAAAAAAAAAAAAGTAAAGCAGAAGTGGTGATAAGCGGCCGCCAACTCACAGGATTGTCCCAGGATTAAATGAATGAACTTTTGTGTAGTTCTTCAGTAAGAAAGTGCCGTCCTTCAGGGTCTGTTAATGATTAACCACGCCCTGGAGGGCAGGGCCAGGCGTCCAGGGGAACCTGACTCACCAGGGGCACCTTACTTGATCTTTGTTACAGGAAAATGACACTCTGAGTGTTCTTTCTCCCCACTGCTGGAGGCCCGGAGCCCCCTGAGTGGTGGGGAGTGGCCCTGCTCTCCCCAAACATCCTGTTTATTATTTCTGTTTACTATTTCCTTTTTTTTTGTTTTTTTGGTCTTTTTTGGGCCGCACTCGTGGCATTTGGAGGTTCCCAGGCTACGGGTCTAATCGAAGCTACAGCTGCCGGCCTATGCCACAGCCACAGCAACGCCAGATCTGAGCCGCATCTGCAACCTACACCACAGCTCACGGCAACGCCGGATCCTTAACCCACTGAGCGATGCCAGGGATTGAACCCACAACCTCATGGTTTCTAGTCGGATTCTTTTCCGCTGCGCCACGACAGGAACTCCTCTGTTTATTATTTCTGTGGATTTGTCCTTCCCTGAATCTCCACAACCCCAGCAACCTCCAGCAAACCCACCCATGGCTCCAGAGCCCTCATCCTTAGCTCCCCTTCTTGGGTCTGATCTTTTTTTTAATTTTTATGGCCCCACCTGAGGCATACGGAAGTTCCTGGGCCAGGGACTAAATCGAAGCCACAGCTGCATGCTAGATCCTTAACCCACTGTGCAGGGGATCTAACCCATGCCTCAGCAGCTGCCCCAGCCGCTGTCATCGGCTTCTTAACCCTCTGTGCCATGGCGGGAACTCCTTGGGTCTGATCTTTGCTGGGCAGAACTTTCCTCTGACTCGTCATTGTCTCTCTCTCTGTCTCTCACATACGCAAACACACACACACACACACACACACACACACGTATTACGCACACACAAGCTCATAGAAAATATGAAACACCCAGGGCTGTTTTGTTTGAGTCTTTGAGTTCCCATCAGTGGACTCAATCCAACATTCCCTGCAGCAAACCTCATTTACCCCCAATGCTGGTCACCAGACGTCCCCCTGGGCCTTTTATAGATGCCACTTCCCGCCTTAGGCCGGTGGGAAATGTGGGGAATTCCCAGCATTCCCCTGACACTGATTAGCATACACTTCCCAGGATTCGGACTTGTCCCTCGTCTCAACACCTTCGTCTCCTGATGGTGCTGTAAACTAGTCTCAGCAACCCCCCCCCCCGCCCCCGCGTCCCGCTTTTCTCCCCCCAACACAGCGGCGGTGGTGGGGGACAGCTGAGGTGTCCGCCTGGGCGTTCTGGCTCCTGTTTGAATTTGTGTGCTGCCACCAGGTGGCGGCAGAGTAAATCTATAACGAGAGAGCTGCCTTCCAGCTCCGCTGTGTCCCTCCTGTGAATGGCTGTGGTCCTTCTCTCTGAACCTCAGTTGCCTCATTCCCCCAGCCACTTGCCTTCTCCGCGGCTGGCCAGTGACCCATACCTCTGCCTGGCCTCAGCCCTGTCCTCTAGACGGTTCATTCCAAGGCCCTGCCGGCTCTGGCCCTCCCCTCCCTGACCTGCCACCTCCCCCACAAGGCTTGCCTCGCTGTCCCCCACACCCCCACGCTTGCCCTGACACAGGGCCCTTGCACTGCCTGTGCCTTGCCTATCAGGCCTTCTCCTTTTGTTCCTGTTCTCACATTAGGGGTCAGCTCAGGCATTGCCGCCTCCTCCGGGTTCCCTCCCTGATAGCCTTTCTGCTGCCTGGCTGGCTCGGGAGCCCCACAGGCCCTGGGCACCCCTTGTTATGAGAGCTTGGTCCTCAAGCAGCTGCAGAGTCAGGGGATACAGAGCCAGACAGGATACCCCCAGCCCCAAGGCCGGGGGGGGTTCCTTGGACACTTCTGGGAAATGTCTGGGGCGACTCCATTTTCCAGATGTGGGAACTGAAGCACAGAGATGGCAGTAACCTACCCAGGGTCACACTGGCAGGGCTGGGTTAGACCCCACGTATGCGGGCATCTGGGGAGTGGGAACCACTGTGACCTGGGTCCTCCTCCGACCTCCAGGCCTCTGTTCCAACCCCCTCCCCGCGTTCAGGGCTTGGGGACTGGGATGCTGAGGACCCTGGGCCCGCTCCCCCACATCTCCCTGTGGGAAGGACGCACAGGAGCCAAGGGGCGTTTCAGCTTTTATTGACGGCTCAGTGGGGCTGGAGCCAAGGGCCGGGGGGTAGCAGGGTTGGTCACAGGCTCAGAAGCAGACCTGCCGCCTCTGTCCACAGCTCGGCCTCAGCGCCTGTGGGAGCTCTGGCTGGGGGCTCCAGGGCCCTCCTCGCCCCCGGCACTGCTCAGCACAGAGTGGATCCAGTTCACGTAGAGGGCGACCCGGGCAAAGAAGTCCGGGAACTGGCGGGTGGCGCATCCCTGGATCACAAAAGAGTCCACGCCCTGGAGGATGCCGTCGCAGATCAAGGGGCCACCCGAGTCCCCCTGCGGAGGGGGCAGGTCGGTCAGTCACCCAGCCTCGGGCCGGGCATCGGACAGGGCTCCCTCCAGAGAAGGGGCCATTTAGGGGTGAAACATTTTCAGTCTGGGGTTTCCTTTAAGGCACGTGGGTGAGAGGGAGATGAGGCCCCTGTGGGGGAGAGTGGGCCTTTATTGGCCCCTTGCTGTATGCCTGGATCCCAGGATTCTGGGTGTGGCCCTCAGAGCAAGGCTGGGTGGGTAACCCACACCTCCCCGGGTTCGACAGGAGCACCCACACGGTGCCTCTGGGCTGAGGCAGTTCCACACATCACCCCACAAACCCTCGCTGAGAGCGTGCCTGCCGCCGCTCAGTGAGGAGGAGGCAGGATCGGGCCCAGCTGCCCTCCCACTCCCTCCCCCGGGGGTCCCTGGAGCCCCCCTGCAGGTACGTACAAAGCAGATGCCAGCACTGCGTTGGGGCACAAATGTGCACACGTTCTGTGGCCGACACAGGAAGGTGACCACGGTAACATTGAGCTCCTGCAGGACCTGGGGCAGTGGCTCGATGGTGCCCAGGCGGCCCCAGCCCATGGCCAGGCACTGGGTGCCGTGGGGCAGCAGCTGGTCCTGCTGGGGGAGCTGGGCCACAGCGACCTGGGCGTTGAGGGTGGCCGGGCGGTCCAGCTAGGGCAGAGGGTGGCAGGGAGGCAGTGAGCCCCCGCTGCAGGACCTGCCTCCACCCACCGACCAGCTCGAAGTGCTTCCCCGGCTCTTTGCGCGTGCTCTTCCCTCTGCCTGGCCCCTCCCACCCACCTCAGGCTCTACCTTGGGAGTCACGGCCTCCAGGGAGTCTGCCCTGGTCACCCTCCAAACCTGCCAGGGTTCAGTTTTACCTTCTGAGGCCATGAGCTGCCCCTCGGCAGCTGTGGTCCCTGTTGCAGTCGTTCACTTACATAGCATTTATTGAACACCAACTGTATGCTTGGTCTGGTGCCAGGCCCCGAGGAGCTGATCTTTTGGGTGGGTAGGTGGTATAGTCAAGCGAAGTATAGCCCAGGGGTGAACAGTAAGTTGGGGGCGGGGGCAGCTGTCACTCAAATAGGCGGGGGCAGTTGTTCTCAAATAGGCGGGCGATCCTGAAAATCTGCTGGGTGGGCTCCGGGGTCTGCAGGTTGTGGGCTCCCAGCACCACATTCACCCGTGTGGGGTTCCTGGGGGTCAGCACGCTCATCGTTTGTCCCTTGGCCCCCGACCCCCACCCGCTTCCTGAGGATGCAGCCCCTCGGTGCCACCCCTCACGGCCCCAGGGAGACCCCACTGCCCCCTCGGCATCGTGCCCCCCAGGGGGCGGACCTGACTTGAGCCTCACTCTCCGGGGTGTTGGGGGGTGGCAGGCGGGAGACCGGGGGAGGGGCCGCCCAGTTTGGAGTAGGAGGGTTGGGCAGATGGAAAGGGTGAGACCGGGTGAGGTGGGGCTCACCCCCGGACCCCAGGGCAGGGCCGCCCACCCTGCCTCCGCGCGCGTGCACTCACACGTTGTTCAGGCAGTGGGCCGCGGTCAGCACGAAGCTCGGGTGGATCAAGGTGCCCCCACAGAAGTGGCTGTTGGGGGGCCAGGACCGCTGCAGTGATGCCATGTAGGGGCGCGAGTGGGGCTGGGCTTCCCGCCCGCCCACGATCTCCATGGCCTCGGCCGCACCTGGGGACACCGGGATGAGCAGCCCTCACCTGACCCGCTGGCCCGGGGCACGCCATGGGGGAGAGCAGAGCTGCAGTGGGACCACCAGGCCCGGGACCCCTCCGAGCCTCCGTTTCCCCATCTGCAAATTGGGAATCCCGTGGTGGCAGAGAGGGGCTGGGGTCTGCTGGAGGAAACGGGGCCGTGCTTGGGGACAGTTAGCGCTGGGGCCAGAGAGCCCAGTGGTCATTATCATTGTCGTTCCTGAAGGCTCCCCAGCCCTGGAGGTCAGAAGGTTTTTAAGAAGCGGGGGTGGGGAGCTGCACATTTTCCAGATAAACAAACTAAGGCCTAGAAAAGCATCATCGGGCAGAGGGGCTGTCTAACTTCTATTCTTCCTCAACGCCGGCACCCTCTGACACACTCATGCACGCGCGCTTGCTGAGCCTGTGTGTGCCAGGCAGCGTCCAGGAGTTCTGCCCTAGGACACCCCCCACCCCAGGACGGGTTGGGGAAAGTCTAGGTTTTGTCCAGTTTGCAGATGGGGAAACAGCTGAATAGGCCAGGGCTCGCCTTTCTCTCATGCTCCCCTCCGCTTCATCCTGAGCAGCCAGCGGAGGCCTGCCTCGGTCTCCCCATCTGTGCTGTGGGGGCAATGGACTGGCCAGCATGGGTGGACACTCCCTTTAATCTGATGGGCCTAGGCAGAGGGACAGACGGATACGGGCTCCACTCACCACCCAGCAGCAGGGCCAGCAGGACAGGGGCGAGCGCAGAGCCGGGTCTACAGCTTCGGGTCATGGTCGGACAGTCCTCCCTGCTGGCTGCCCCCTCTTATAGCCCCGATTCAGGAGGCCGTTGGGGTTGCCCCACGCTGGGGCCAGGCGTCCCCACTTCCTCCTTCCAGCTCTGGGGCGACCAGGAGTTTGGGGGTCAGAGCTGCACCCTAGGAAGGACAAGGGGCTTCAGGCTCAGGCTCGGAGCTCTGGCCCCTCAGGGGGTGTGGGAAGCTAGCTGCCACCCACCCCATGCGAGGGGTCCCCTGGACGGGGCCACGGGCCACAGCCCACAGAGTGACACGCTCTCCCACCTCCCGGGGGACACTGCTTCCCCCACAGGTCCTCATAGCCCCAGCAAAGCAGGATGTGGCCGGCACATGCAGGAGCTGGAAGGGGAGGGACCTCAGCCACGGGCCTCCTGAGACCCACGGGAGCGTCTGTCCTGATTCTGTCTGGGGCGTTTGCTTTTCCCTCTAAGGCAGAGGTCTCACTGGGGGCATTTCCTCCTCCAGTGGACTGAGGGGGACACCTGTAGTTGTCACGACCGGGGGGCTCCTGGCATCAGGTGGGGGGGCAGGGATGCTGGCTCACCCCTCAGAGCCCAGGACCGAGGACGCTCTAGCCCAGTGTCAGTGAGGGGGGGGGTTCTGGTGCAGAGGAGACATGCATTTATTTATGGATTTATTCATAACTGCCTCATTATCATGAAAAACTTTCACCTACAGAAACATAGAAGAGCTAACTGAATTGGAGACCAAAAAAAGTTTTCAGCTTTTTCTATTGAGGTCATTTCATGCTTACGGAAATCCGTGGGATTCCCGGATTTGTGGCCCCAGTTTCCCCAGGGCCACTGTGTGTCCCCTCCACAGGCCTCTACAGGGCACAACCAGGACCCCGTTACGTCTCCTGGCACCGGGGCTCTGTCCCTAGGGTCCTATCTTTGGCAGAGGACTGGCAGGGGTTCTGGAGAAGGGCCCCCACACTGAGGGGGGTCTGCATCCTTGACAGGACGCATGCAGACTCCAGTGCAGACTCCAGGTCCCTCTGCCACTAAGTGACCTTTCCCCCCCTGGGATCCATGAGGATCCTCTGGGGCATCTTCTGAGCCGGGAACAGCCTGACCTGCGTTCCCCCGTGAGGACTCCTGCCAGCAGTGGCACCCACCGGCTCTGATCCCTGCTCCCCCGTCAGCCAAGCACTTGGAAATGGCCCCTGGGCCCCCCCAGCCAGCGCCCGCCCATCAGGCACCCACAGAAACCCTGGGCTGCTGTTGAGTTTCAGAACTGGTTTTTCTTGTTGGCCAAGAACATCTTCGCGGCTGACCCAGGGGGCAGGCTGCTTGGTGCCTCAGTTTCCCAACCTGTGCAGTGGGCTGGTCAACCCTCCCGGGCGACAGCAGGAGGATTCTATCCATCAGGTCTCTGGAGGGTGCTGGGCGCACAGTGAGGGCAAGGGTAGTGCGGGCGCCAGCCCTGGGACCTGGGACCTGGGACCTGTCGCTGTCACCCTGTCACACCCTTACCTCTATTGCCATGCCTCTCCCCAGTCTCTGCTTGGTCCACCCTGCTTGGGCCGGGTCAACCCACGCCTTCCTCAGACCCAGACAGGCTCTTCTTGGAGCAGGCGAGGGGCGGTTACACTCCAGGCTTCGGAGCCCCTTTCCCAGGGTCAAATTTCTGCTGTGCTTTGTGATTCTGGGCTTTGGTTTCCCCATCTGTTAGTGGTGGCAGTGATGGAAACATCCCTACGTCAGGGGTTAACCTACCCAATGCAGGTGAAAGCTCAATTAAGGAGTTCCCTCTCTGGTGCAATGGGATCTGTGGCATCTCAGCAGTGCTAGGATGCAGGTTCGATCCCCAGGCCAGCACAGTGGGTTAAAGGATCCAGTGTTGTCACAGCTGTGGCATAGGTTGCAGCGGCAGCTCAGATCTGATCCCTGGCCCGGGAACTCCATATGCAGCTGGGCAGCCAAAAAAGAAAAAAAAAGGCTCAATTAACCCTCAGCTGATGAAAGGGGACACACACAGGGGAACACCACTCAGCCGTGGAAAGGAGAGAAGTCCTGACATTCCTACCACATGGACGGACCCTGAGACCACAATGCTCAGAGAGAAGCAGACAGAGAAGGACACACGGTGCGGAATTGCATGGATGGGAAATGTCCAGAACAAGCACATCCAGAGACAGAGAGTGGGTTCCTGTTTGTCAGGAGCTGGGGGTGACTACTGATGATGAGGATGGGGCTTCTTTTCAGGGTGATGGAATGTTCTGGAAATAGATGTGGTTGCACAACCCTGTGACTAGGAGAGTTGTGTGGTATCTGAAGTACATTTCAATGAAACTTTAACCAAAAAAGAAAAGGGAACACTCAAATACAAGCCTGCTAGATAACTGCCCACTGGCCCTGGGAAGGAGACTCCCCGGGGGTCCTGGCGTCAGTGGAGGCAGGAGGACGGCAACACCCCTCTCTGCTCCTGGTCCCCTGGCCTGGAGTAGGGGAGTGCAGGGCTGGGGGGCTTCCTGAAGGTGGAGGCTTGCATGGTTCTGGGTGGGAAGCTAGGGGCCGTGGGGCGCCCTGGGGGTGTGACTGGGAGGGAACCCTTGGGGCCTCTGGGGTTCAGCTGGCGGACGGACGGAGGGGAAGTGGGGCTGGAGCTGTGGCCTTGGCCCCTTCCCGCTCCAACGGTGGGTGGTGCAACAGGCAACGGCCTCAGGCCCAGCGGGAATGGGGCGGGGAGGGGCCAAGCAGGGCCTGAGTGGAGCCACCCAGCATGGAGGGGAAGACAGCGGGAGAGCTCAACTGGGTGTCTCTTTCTCTTTCCCTCTTCTTTCTTGAGGGTGCCGTGTGTGGGGCTACCAGCTGGGACTGTATGCCCTGGGACCCCAGCCCTCCAGGGCCGTGGCTTCACCCTACCCTTTAAAATAATGTACTTTGGGAGTTCCCCTTGTGGCTAAGTAGTAACGAACCTGACTGGTATCCATGAGAATGCCAGTTCGATCCCTGGCCTTGCTCAGTGGGTTAAGGATCCAGCATTGCTGTGCGCTGTGGTGTAGGTAGCAGACGTGGCTCAGATCCTATGTTGCTGTGACTGAGGCGAAGGCTGGCAGCTGTAGCTGCAATTGGACTCCTAGCCTGGGAACTTTAATGTGCCACACATGCAGCTCTGAAAAGCAAAAAAAAAAAAAAAAGTTTGGAGTTCCCACTGTGGTGCAGTGGGTTAAGGATCCAGCACTGTCTCTGTGTGAGGTGCAGGTTCAATTCCTGGGCACAGCATAGTGGTTTAAGGATCCTGTGTTGTCACTGCTGTGGCACAGGTTCCATCTCTGGCTAGGGAACTTCTGCATGCCACCAAGGAGGAAAAAGCAAAGGGGGGTTCCCGTCAGGGTGCAGCGGAAACGAATCCAAGTAGGAACCGTGAGGTTGCAGGTTCGATCCCTGGCCTCACTCAGTGGGTTAAGGATCCGGCATTGCCACGAGCCGAGCCGCGGCGTAGGTCGCAGATGAGGCTCGGATCCCGCCTTGCTGTGGCTGTGGTGTAGGCGGGCAGCTGTAGCTCTGATTGGACCCCTAGCCTGGGAACCTCTATATGCCATGGGTGTGGCCCTAAATAGCAAAGGAAAAAGGAAAAAAAAAAGGAATTTTCCATTATGTGAATTTCACCTCAATAAATTAATTAAAACAAACCCAGGACCTTGGACCAGGACTGCGGAAGGAGGGCCGGGCACACAGCTGGTTCCGAGTGAGAGTCAGCACCACCGTGAGGATGGCAGCTCTCTGGGTCTTGCTTTCCCGTCTGTAAAGCAGCTTGAGAGCAACGCGACCGACCTCGGTGGCCGGTCATTCTGGGCGACCACCTGGGGCTTCTGGGGCAGCGGGGGGTGGGGGGGGGATGGGAGGTGCCTGGGTCAGGTCAGGGGGCTCGGGGCTCCACGGAGCCCCACACCACCCAGCCGGGGCTTACCTCTGACCCCTCCGATCCCCTCCCCTCACCGGTGCGCCGGGCTGGACGGGGAGCCGGGGGAATCTGCGGGGTCGCGGGGCGAGGGGCGGAGCTGCGCGATCCCATTTCCAGGCACCGCCCACCGGCCGCCCGGGACCTGCATCTTACCCGGCTGGGCTACGTGTTCTCCCCTCGGGGGCTCTGCGGTTTCCCTCTCCCCTCTCACTATCGTTTGCCTTCTCTTTCCCTCTGGCCACGTGGCAGGAACTGTCCCTGATCCCGAGCAAGGTGACAGGTGAGCAACCCCCAGAACGGCGCCTGGTTCAGATACCCGGACCCATCGCAGCCAGCCCTTCCCCCACCGAAGCAGAGGCGACCCCGTGGGGTCCTCCCTCGGTTTGGACCGCAGGCCTCGCGCTCACTCCGCGCTTAAAAGTCCATCGCCCAGGGGGCCAGCTGGCGTTTCTCCTGGGAGGGCAGCGGGAGGGTGTTTCCGCGTCTTTAGAAACCTTGTTTCTTTGTGGTGAACTGTTTATCTCCTTTACACGTTCTTTTACTACTTAGGCTCTTGCTTTTTATCTTATCGATTTTAGGTGCCCGTTATATATATTCTATTATAAGCACATAAAATAAAAATAATATCTATATACTATAAATATTAATGTATAATATTCACACAGTGGATTTACTGTAACTACATTTTATTATGTTATTATGTATTTTTAAAATACCTGTATAATATGTAATAAATACTAGCATATAATGTAACAAACGATTTAATTTTTATTATTTTTTTGTAGCCACACCTGCGGCATATGGAAATTCCTGAACCAGGAATTGAATCCTAACCACAGCTGCAGCAATATCAGATCCTTTAACACTGCTCCACAGAGGAGGCCCCCGTTTTTATTTATTTACTGTTTTTTTATTTTTTATTGTCTTTTTTCTTTTTAGGGCCGCACCCGCGGCATATGGAGGTGCCCAGACTAGGGGTCGAATCGGAGCTACAGCTGCTGGCCTATGCCACAGCCACAGCCATGCCAGATCCAAACCATGTCTGCTACCTACACCACAGCTCACGGCAACACCTGAGGCCAGGAATGGAACCTGCAACCTCACGGTTCCTAGTCAGATTCGCTGACCGCTGTGCCACAACAGGAACTCCCCTGTGTGCCTTTGACTTTGCTGCACAATAAGCAGCTGGGCCTCTGTTTCCCAGGGTTGCACATGCTCAGATTCAAACAACCACAGATCGAAAATATTTTTTGTTTGTTTGTTCATTTGTTTGTTTTGCTTTTAGGGCCACACTCAGTGGCATATGAAGGTTCTCAAATCGGAGCTACAGCTGCCAGCCTACACCACAGCCACCGCAACACAGGATCTGAACCGCATCTGCGGGCTACACCACAGTGCACAGCAATGCTGGATCCTTAACCCACTGAGCGAGGCCAGAGATCGAACCTGCAACCTCATGGTTACTAGTCAGATTCGTTTCCCCTGCACCACAATGGGAACTCCACAGATTGAAAATATTTCAAAAAAAAAAAAAAGTCCAGAAGTTCCAAAAAGCAAAACCTGAATTTGCTTCATAGGCAACTATTTGCACAGTATTTACACTGCAGCAGGTATTATAAGCCATCTAGTCCGGGAGGAGGTATGCAGGTTACGTGCAAATATTACACATGAGGGTCTTGAGCATCGTGGATTTAGGTATCGTTGGGGCACCTGAAGCCAAGCCCCTGCAGACACCGAGGGGTGACTGTCTTCTTGACCAACATGGGAGAAGGTTAAGGCGGCCTGGAATCTCTCAGATTTGGGTTCAAAGCTCACTCTGGCTCTGTGACCTCAAGTGAGCCACCCAACCTCTCTGAACCCTGGTGCCGCCTCTGTGGGTGCAGATCATAAGATCGCCTGGTTCCCAAGGTGAATTTAGTGAGTGGAGGCCCCACGGGGTCGGTGCCATTAATGCGGGTAGATGTTCCCGCGACCGGCCCCCAGCCCCTGCTCATCCCCGCACAGCAAATATCAGCGGCCGTGGAGAGAATGGGAACAGTTTCTTTATTAGAGCCACAACAGAGCTGTCCAGGAGGGGGCTTCGGGATGGGACATGCAGTGTGGGCGGCGTGGCGGTGGGGGCAGGGCTCCATGGGGCTCAGGGGCCCTCCACGGGCTCGGCAAGGGGTCCTTCAGGCCGGCGGGTTGTTGATAATTGAATCAATCCAGTTTCTGAAGAGCGCCACGCGGGTGAAGAAGCTCGATCTCCTGCCCAAAGGCCTCCGGAGGAAGGAGGCCACGCCCTGCGCCAGGCCGTTGCAGACGAGGGCGGCGCCTCTGTCTCCCTGCGGGGGCGACACCGTTCAGGGCGCCCCTCCTCCACTCCCGGCCTGAACCCCTGCTCCGACAGCTAGAGCCCTTTCAGGCTCCTGCAGCCCATGTTCTGTTCCAACCCCTGACCCGTTTGCACATGCTGTTCCCTCTCCCTGCACGCTTTTCCCTCACCTTTGCAGGGCTTACTCTTATTTCAAGTTCAGATTTCAGACGCTTCCAGGAACTTCCTGATGCTCGCTTCCTGACGCTGTGGGCTGGGCCTGTCCTGTGCATGACTGCCCCCCCCTTCTTTTCCTTTTGGGCCGCCCCGTGGGCCTGTGGAGTTCCCGGGCCGGGGATTGATCCCAACCACAGTCGCAACCTATGCTGCAGTTGCAGCAATGAGAGATCCTTTAACCCACTGTGCGAGCCGGGGGATCGAACCTGCGTCCTGGTGCTGGGGCTACACCACAGGAGGAACTCCTGCACGCCCTCGTTGCCTCGCTACCTATCTGACACCCTCCCCCAACCACAAGGTCTGGGAACTCCTGGCTCCTAGAAGGGCAGCCTCTGTCTACTTCCCTGTTGCGTCTCTAGCTCCCACCAGGGCTTGGTTGCAGTGTTCAATCAACAGTGTTTCTCAGACTGTGCAAGTGCCACAGTGTTTGAAACAGCGATTCTAATTCCACACTCAATCCCAGGGCCCTTGTCTCGGACTTCCTTTCTCCCGCCAGGAGCTCATTACCTCTCCAGAGGGCTCCTACCTGGCTGATGCGGCCCTGGCTGGTGAGGACACCAATGCACACGTCTTTGGGGAGACACTGATTTGAGGTCACGGTGACATTGAGCACCCTTGGGAAGCGGTAGAAACGCCTCCTACGCCTACTCCGTTGGCTCCCCCAGCCAGCAACTTGGCAGTTGGTGCCGGCTTCCACTGTGGCATTCTGCTGGGGCAGCTGTACCAGGGCCACACTGGGGCTGAGGCTGGCCTCACGGTCCAGCTGGGGAGGGAAACTTGAGTCAGGAGAGGGTGGAATTGGGGACCAGAGCCTCTTGGGGTGAAGCTGGGAGCCAGAATGGCAGCAACATGAATTTTGGTCTATAAAGTGGTCAGTGGTCTGGTTTCAATTCCCAGCTTAGTCAGTAACCTGCTGTGGGATCCTGGCCAAGTGACTTTACCTCTCTGGACCTCTAGTTCCTCCACTATAGAAAGAGAAGAATCCAGCATTCTTACTGTGAAGGTAACTCTTGCAAGTGAAGAGCTTGACCAGGAAATGCAGATAAAACAGGGTACCATACTCCACCCCCCCACATCAGAAATGGCAAAAAAACATTTTTAAATCATAATACCCAATGTCAGTAAAGATGTGGATAAATGGGCAGTTTAAAATTCTGTTGCGGGGGATTGGCCCAACTTTTGCAAAGAAAGATGTACAAAGAAGCTCATTTTGAGTCTGTCATAACAGAAACATCTGGTAACAACTTGTGTTTCCCCCACTGGAGGCGAGATAAAGGGCTTGTGCACTTGGCCGTTTGATTTAAACCACCAGGCTCCTTAACCTTGGCTCATCCCTCCTTAGCCCCTCAGGCCATCACCAGCCCCTGCCCCACATCACCCTGTGCCCACCTGCAGCAGCAGCACGTCATTCAGATTCTGCTGGGGGTTATAGCCGTTCTGGCTGATGCTCTTGATGGAGAATGTCTGCCGGGACTGCTCCTGCTGCCTCAGGTCATAGGCCCCCAGCACCACAGAGGTACTCCTGCTGTTCCTAAGCGGGGATAGGGGACACACCAGGCTGGGCCAGCCCTGGGAGCTTGCGGGTAAGACCTGGCCCTTCCACAGCCCTATCTTCCCCTCTTGTTTTCATGTTTTTCTTTGGCCACGCCCACAGCATGCAAAAGTTCCCGGGGCCTGGGATTGAACTTGAGCCACAGCAGTGACAGTGCCAGGTCCTTAACTTGCTAGACCACCAGGGAACTCCTCTCCACCCCCCCACCCCCGTTTTCAGATTAAGACCCTCGGGGGCGGGGCGGGCTCTTCCCCTCTTGGGCCCCCGCATTTCCCTCTCCAAGCCCTTCCACTCTTTGCCAAGCCCCTCCCCTCCTAGCCCACCAGGCCACCCCCTAGTTATCTCCTGAGTTCTCTCCCTCTCTGGGGCCCCCTCCTCACTTGCCACGGAAGCAGCTGGCCGCTGTTAGGACAAAGCGGCGGTGGACCAGGGCGCCCTCGCAAAAGGGCCTCCCTTGCTTCTGGATGGAGGCCAGAAACGGGAACTCCTGCGGCCGGGCCCTCCTGCCGCCCACGATGTCCGCCAGGGTGGCTGAGCCTGGGGAAGGGGACATGGCAGTTCCCCGAGTCTCAGCCCCATCCCCAGGGAGACCCTGGCCTCCCTTCCCCTGGTCCCTAAAAGGACAGGTGTGCACCCTTCCAGGCCCTTTCCCTCCCTGAGCCTTGAGTCCAGGGAAACGGGCTGGGGTCCGCTGGTCCCTCCACCCTGGTCTCTCCCCTGCAGCTGGACTGCCGCATAGATGGGGGCCGCCACCTGGGGCGGGCACTCACCGACCCTGGAGGTTGCCAGCAGGCTGGCCAGCAGGGCCAGGAATCTGAGTGCTGCCATGATGGGAAGAGCTGGGGGCAGCTGGGGACGGTGGTGCCTTATACCCGGGTCTCAGCTGTTGGCACATACGCCCTCCCAGGGGTCGGGCCCTCCCAGTGGGGAAAGGGAAGTTGCCCAAGGCCTCCAGAGCCAACTGTTCCTGGGGTTGGCACAGACACTTCCAACTGCCCATCTGGGCCCTGTCCCCTGCTCGGTCCAGGGGAGCCAGGCCTCAGGTGTGGGTGACACACAGCCGTGCAGCAGAACGTGAGCACTTCTCACGGTGCTGGCTTGGCCCAGCTTCCCCACCTGAGCGCCCGGGACCCACCTCTGCCCACTGGGCCTGACATTGAGTCCTACTAGCTTTTGTGTGTGTATGCTTTATTATTTTGTTATGTTTTTAAAACAGCTTTATCGACATGTAATTCACCATCTAAAGGATGCAAGTCAGTGGTTTGCAACCCTCACCATAATTTTATAACATTTCATCTCCCCAAAAGGGAGCCCGTTCCCAAAAACAGTCATCCCCCCACCCCGCCCCTAACAACCAGTAACTCACTCTCTGTGTCTGTGGATGTGCTGGTTCTGGACATTTCCCATAAATGGAATCACAGGCTATGTGGCCTTTTGTGTCCAGCTTTTCACCTCCATGATTTTGGTGGTTTTTTTTTTTTTTTTTTTTTGCTCTTTAGGGCCACACCTGCGGCACATGGAGGTTCCCAGGCTAGGGGTCAAATTGGAGCTGGAGCTGCCGGCCTACACCATGGCCACAGCAATGCCAGATCCTTAACCCACCGAGCGGGGCCAGGGTTCGAATCCGAATCCCCATGGATACTAGTCAGATTCTTAACTTGCTGAGAACTCCATCAATGAGTTCTCCAATCAGAACTCCATCACCTTCAGGATTTTTGTCTGGGGGCACCTGGCCTTCCCACTTGCCTGCCCTCAGTCTGTGCATCTGTAAAGTGGGTGGGCACGGCCAAGGAGCCCCCAGAGCCACGTGGTACTTGATAGGTTGCCTCCCCTTCCCCGTCTTTGAAGCAGGGTCCTCAGAGGCTTCAGGCGCCCAGGACCTGGGCAAGAGATGAGGCCAAGGAGAAAGGAAAACAAGGCTGTGTATCCAAAATACGTAAAGAATTTTTCCAACTCAACAACAAAAAGACAAACCAATTACAAATTGGCAAAGGATTTGAATAGACTTTTGCCCAAAGATACACAAATGGCCAATGTGCCATGGAAAGATGCTCAAAATGATTACCCAGCAGGGAAATGCAACTCGAAACCAGAGTGAGACACCACTTCACACCTTCTAGGATGGCGTGAACAAAAAAGGCAGAAAAAATAGTGTTGGTGAGGAGGCGGAGAGACTGGAAATTCATCGATGGCTCGGGGGATTGTAAAGTAGTGAGGCCTCTGGAGTCTGGCAGCTCCTCAAAGCCTTCAGCACTGAATCAGCACATCACTCAGCATTCCTGTCCTATGTGTGTGCCCAAGAGGACTGAAAAGAGGGCCTCAAAAAGCTGCACACACACGCTCACAGTGGCCAAAACATGGACACAACCCAGAAGTCCTGCAACAGACAGACGTGTCCTCCCGCCACAGAGCATCGCTCAGTCTGAAAAAGACAGAAGCACTGACACTCGCGACCACGTGGATGGACCTGGAGACCATGATGCTCAGTGAGAGAAACAGACACAGAAGGACACGCAGTGTGTGACTCCGTGGATGGGAAACGTCCAGAAAAGGCACATCCACAGACACAGAGGGTAGGTTCCTGGTTGCCATGGGCTGGGAGGGATGGGGGTGACTGCCAGTGGGGACGGGGTGGTGGGGAGTGGTGGTTAGGAGGATAATAGATGAAGGAAATGGGATTTCTTTGGAGGAGATGGAATGTTCTAGAATTAGACTGTGGGGATGGTTGCACAACTCTGTGAATGTTCCGAAAAACCGGACGGTATACTTCAAGATGGCTGGTTTTATGTTATGTGGACTTCACCTCAATTTATGTTTATTTTTTCCACCTCTTTTTTTTTCTGGTCGTCCTGAAGCATATGGAAGTTTCCAGGCCAGAGATCAGATCCTAGCCACAGTCTTGACCTATGCCGGGTCCTTAATCCACCGTGCAGGGCTGGGGATCAAACCTGCCTCCCGGTGCTCCAGAGTGGCCACTGGTCCCCTTGTGCCACAGCGGGAATTCCACCTCAATTTTTAAAAATAAGATTTCCAGTGACGCCAAGAGTTTGGGGCTGGCGGTGGACCCTCCCGTCTCAGGACACCTGTTCATGCCGGGACTCTGGGGGGTTCTTCCAGGCAGGACTGGGGAGGGTTTGGGGAGTGGAGAGCACGGTGTACTTGGGGTCCCCTGACCAGCCTGAATGTGTGATCCTGGGGCTCAGTCCTTCCACTTGCCAGTGTCCCCCACATGGCCCCACCTCTGCCTCAGTCTAATGTTCGCCCAAGCCTGCTCCCCATGGCCACCCTCCCTGGATCCCACTTGTGCACCCTCCCTCCCGAGGCCCCAACTTGCCGCCCACCCTCCACTCCCATGGACCAGGCTGGCCGTGTGACCAGATCACAGCTGGAGAGGGGTCAAGTCTAGAGCCCACCGGCCCCTCCCTTCCCACTCAGGTGGCCTCAGGATCCCCTCTCTGGGCCTCAGTTTCCCCGTCTCTGCACGAGGACACGAACAGCCCCCTCCTCCCGGCCCTGGGGCGAGTGTTGTGTGGGTTAATATGTGCAGCGTTTGAGCAGCACCTGGGGCTCAGCCCCTCCTGCTGCTCTGAACTCTCCATGGCTCCCCAGTGCCCAGAATCAGGCCCAGGCCCCCTTCTGGGAAGGTGTCATCAGAGCCAGCCTGGCCTCATCTTCACCACTGGGGACAGGCGGGGAGAAGGACCCCACTCGGATCCTGATATTCCCCCAGAACCTCTCCCGGCCCCCTGAGCTGTCAGGAGGGCCCCCAGGAGGCACCCAAAGGTGATTGCCCCATTCCCCCTCCTCCCACCTCCAGGGAGCGTTTGTGGTCACCTTTCAACAGTGGGATTCCCAACGGCTGCCCAGCCCGGGCTCCACCCGTTGCTGGCTGAGAAACTGAGGCCAGTTGGCATCGGGCCCGGGGAGACAGGAGAGACGGCCCTGGTGTACCCCCTGCACGAAGTGGCTTTGTGCCCATTCCCAGGTAAGGAAACTGAGGCCCCCGTGGGATTCAAACCCTCTGGACCTCACCCTCAACCACACATATAATCACTTTTGAAAACACATGGAGGAGTTCCCGCTGTGGTCCAGCAGATTAAGGATCCCACACTGCTCCAGCCGAGGCATAAGTCACAGCCACGGCTTGGATTCCATCCCTGGCCTGGGGACGTCCATAGGCTGCGGGTGCAGCCATTTAAAAAACATGGAGGAGTTCCCCTCCTGGCTCAGCTGAAACGAATCTGCCTCGTAGCCATGAGGACGCACGTTTGATCCGTGGCCTCGCTCAGTGGGTTAAGGATCCCACATTGCTATGTTGAAGGCCTGTGGCTACAGCTCCTACTCAGCCCCTAGCCTGGGAACCTCCATATGCCCTGCGTGCGGCCCTAAAAAGGCAGAAATAAGTAAATAAAAAATAAAAACATGGAGTGAGTCTCTTAAAACAAGAAGGGTCACAGCCAGGAAGGGGCTGGCATGTGAACGTCTTAACGGGGAAAAAAGGCTGCAAACACTGGGTTTAGTCCTCGCCTCTGACCCCAACTGGAGACTTAACTGCGGCACTTATTTTTGGGAGGGTCTGTCCCAGTTCTCAGTGGCTCTGCCGTGACTGTACAGGGCCAGGGTTACAGTAGGTGTTCAGGAGAGGGCGAAGAAATGAACCGAATAAAATCCTGCCATTTGGGGTCTGGCCGACCTTGGACAGAGATTTAAATTGTTTCCCCATTCCTAAAATGAGCGTCATCTGGTCCCTACCTGGCAAGGCTGGGTGTGGAAAAGAGGAACACCTGCAAACAGCAAGCGCTGCCTAAGTGAGCCTCACGTGAATTCACCGCGAGGGCCCTTCAGCTGCCCCCGCATCCCGAGCGGGCCGTGCGACCTGGTCGCTGGGGGCCTGGACCAGCCGAGCGGATGTTGGACCCTGGGGTGGGGGGCTCAAGGGTGCAGGGGGGAGGTGCGCGGGGCGGCAGCCCACGAGCGAGGGCTGCTCTCCAGCTTCTTTTGTCTCCCGGGCGCCCAGGGAGCTCGCCATGGAAACGCGCTCAGCCGAGCAGCGGGCGCCAGGGAGGGGGACAGGGAGGCGAGAGACCCGGAGACCGAGACCCCCCCCGCCCGTGCCCAGCCTCGATGGGGCTTCCCAGAGCCATCAGAGAGGCCCGGGCCGGGAGGAACCCGCAGACCCCGGTCCGCGCCCGCCCACATGGGAGACTGAGACTCCTGAGACCCAGAGACGGAGGGCGCGGGAACCGGGGAGGCGGGGACGGCACGCCCGGTGCCGGGCCCGGCGACGGACGCGCGCTGCGACCCCGACGCGCCGAGACAAAGAACCCCCGCCCCTCGCGCCGCATCTAGGCCGCCGGGCGCGGGGTCTCGGGCCGGGCGGGGCCCCTCCCTCCCCGCCTCCCCTCCGCCCCCGTAGGGGAGGGGCCGGCTTTGTGCTCGCCGCGCCGCAGCCCCCGCCGCGCCGCCGCCGCCAGCTCCGCCCGCCCAGCGCCGGCGTGCCAGGTGAGGGGCCTGCGGGCGGAGGGCTGGACCCCACCTCTCCCCCGGCCCCGGCCCCGGCTCCGTGGTTCCGGAGGCCCCCGCCCCGACGCGCGCAGCGGGCCTGGCCCGGAGGCCAGGCCGGCCCCGCCCTCTCTGCCGAGCCCCCTCCCGACCCCCCACCCGGGCGGCAGCCGTTCGTGTGGCAGGGCCGCAGTGTGCGGGGGGAGGCCGCGGGCGTTCCGCGCTCGCCAGCCTCAGTTTCCCAGGGCGGTTCCTGCGCGTCTCGGCCCGCCCCTCCCCGCGGGCGCCGGGCACCGGGTCCCCTCAGGGCTCAGTCTGCGCCTCCGCTCCTCTAGCGCGGCTTTGTCCCCTCCGACGCGGCCTGTGGCGCCCGCGGCACCATGATTTCGACCAAGGAGAAGAATAAAACCCCGAAGGATAGCATGACGCTTCTGCCCTGCTTCTACTTCGTGGAGGTGAGGGGGTGTGGGTTTGCTCTGGTGGGAGCGGGGCAGAGGCCTCAGTTCTGCTGGCCCTCGGGGACCCTCACAGCTCGCGTCCTTCTCGGGTTGGGGCACAGCCAGGGTGCCTAGGGGTGATGGGGGGAGGGGGCTCTGAACACTTGGGCTCTGCAGGACGAGTAGGAGTTTCAGAGGCGCAGAAGGGTGCTCTGGGCCAGCACTGCGAGACGGGACCTTCAGTCTGAGGTCCAGGTCAGCATCTCCCGTGGAGCGGCCGGAGCAGGGCTGGAGCAAGGTGCGGGGCGGCCTGGGAGGGGGCGCTGAGGTGTGAATGCAGTGTCTTCCTTCAGCCTTTGGGGTGGAGGGCTGAGGGTCTGAATTGAAATCCCTCCTCCGCTAATGGTGGAGCTGGTGTACTTCCCCCAACTCTGATAGAACAGGCCCAGCACATAGTGAGGGCCTTAGGAGTGTTTAAAAAAAAAAATGAAAGAATAAATGCAAGCCACCTGGTGCAGGTGACGTTCATCTTCACTTGGATGCTTGGCAACTGGGTTAGCCACAACGCCCCCTACTTGTCACGCAGGGAAAACCCAGCTCCAGAGAGGGGCCCAGGCATACAGTATGTAGAGGAAGGGGTGGCCGCCAGACCAGAGCAAACAGCACAGCCACCCCACTGCTTGCATGGTCACCCAGGCCGGTGGGCGTCTCCCCAAGGGCAGAAAACCTGATTGTTTTTCAAATGTGCATTTGAATCCTCAATACAGTTTGTCATCCCTTTTCAGTGTTCTAAAGGCATTGTGCGCCGAATCCTCCTCTCCACCACGTTCACTACTCTCACCTGGGTTCTCCCAGAAATGGTTTCACACCCTTTCAAGTCCACCAGCTGTAGCCCATACCTCCCGCCCACCTTTTAAAACACAAGTTCTGGAGCTCCTATGTGGCTCAGTGGTAACGAATCTGACTAGTACCCGTGAGGATGGCCTCACTCAGTGGGTTAGGGATTCAGCTGTGGTGTAGGTCGCATACGTGGCTCGGATCTGGTGTTGCTGTGGCTGTGGTGTAGGCCAAGGGCTACAGCTCTGATTTGATCCCTAGCCGGGGAACTTCCATATGCCCCGGGTGCAGCTTTAAAAAGACAAAGCCACAAAAAAAGTTCCTGCCTGTGGCTTTTTTTTCTTTTCGTTTTTCTTCTTAATGGCCACACCCACAGCATATGGAAGTTCTTGAGCCAAGGATTAAATCCCAGCCACAGCTGTGGCAATGCCAGATTCTTTAACCCACTGCACTGGACCAGGGATGGAACCCAAGCCTCCGTGGTGACTTGAGCTGCTGCAGTCAGGTTCTTAACTCACTGCATCACAATGGGAACTCCCCTTGGCTTTTCTCTAGCAGAGATCTTTGCCTATCATCATCCTACATAGGGGTGGGGCATCCTTTTTCCCTGCTGCATAGTGCCCTGGCACTGAGCAACCAACCCCAGGGAGCTGGACATGGGGGTTCTCCCTAGCCTTTTTGTTGCACATTCTTGTAAGGCAGCTCTTTAAGCTCTGAGGCCTGCGACACTCCACACAGGGGTGAGTTTTTCAGCAGGATTCCTCCCTGGGGAGAGGGTATGGTCACTGGGGAAAGACCCCAAATTCCTCACACAGAGACCACAGTGTTCTCTCCTCACACACTTGCACGTCTATGCCTGTTTCCCCACAGTTGTGCCTGCACTGAGTGTTTGTGAAGTTTTGAATTTTGACCATCCTGATTGGCACATAACCAGGTCCCAGCTCAGGTCTGCATTTCCTTTACTACCAGTAATAAATTCTTCCTTTTTTTTTTTTTTAATTTTATGGCCACACGAGTGGTTTATGGAAGTTTCCGGGCCAGGGATTGAATCTGAGCCACAGCTGTGGCAACACCAGATCCTTTAACCCACTGCGCCAGGCCAGGGATCAAACCTGTGCCTCCCCAGTATCTGAGCTGCTGCAGTCAGATTCTTAAACCACTGAACCACAGAGGGAACTCCTATATTCTCTTTCTCTCTCCTTTTTTTTTTTTTTGTCTTTTTTCGTGTTATCTAGGGCCGCACCCGTGGCATATGGAGATTCCCAGGCTAGGGGTCTAACAGGAGCTGTAGCTGCCAGCCTTCACCACAGCCACAGCAGCATGGGATTCGAGCCATGTCTGCAACCTACACCATAGCTCACGGCAATGCTGGATCCTTAACCCACTGAGCAAGGCCAAGGATCAAACCCGCAACCTCATGGTTCCTAGTCAGATTCGTTAACCACTGAGCCACAACGGGAACTCCAATTCTCTTATTTTTTTTTGGCTGCCCTGCAGCATATGGTGTCACAGTTGTGACATGTGCTGCAGCTGTGCCAACGCGGCATCCTTTAATCCACTGTGCTGGCCAGGATCGAACCTGCGTCTTTAGCATTGCAGAGATGCTGCCGATTCCATTGCCCCACAGAGGGAACTTCCCCACATTCATTTTGTAAAGACACCCACCGCCCACCCCCCAAGATCTCTTGTGGATCAGCGGGTTAAGGATCTAGTGTTGTTGCGCAGTGGCTTGGGTTGCTGCTGTGACACAGGTTTGATCCCTGAATTTCTGCATGCCACAGGCACAGTAAAAAAACAAAAACAGGCGTTCCCATCATGGCACAGCAGAAACGAATCTGACTAGGTACCATGAGGTTGTGGGTTCAATCCCTGGCCTTGCTCAGTGGGTTAAGGATCCGGCATTGCCGTGAGCTCTGGTGTAGGTCACAGACACGGCTCGGATCCGTGTTGCTATGGCTGTGGTGTAGGCCGGCGGCTAGAGCTCCAGTTGGATCGCTAGCCTGGGAACCTCCATATGCCATGGGTGCGGCCCGAAAAAGAAAAAACAAACCAAAAATAAACAGCACACACAAATAAGGCACACTGGCATGACATCATGGGTGTGTGTGAATGATTTTTCCTTTTTGTTTTTTTTGTCTTTTTAGGGCCACACCTGAAGCATATGGAAGTTCCCAAGCTAGGGGTCTAATTGGAGCTGCAGCTGCTGGCCTACGCCACAGCCACGCCAGATCCCAGCCGAGTCTCCAGTTTACACCACACCTCACAGCAACACCGGATCCTTAACCCACTGAGCGAGGCCACATATCGAACTTGCATCCTCATGGATACTAGTCAGGTTCATTACTGCTGAGCTGTAAGGGGAACTCCCTGAGTGATTTTCCTTTGAGGCAGATATACTCCGAGGGATCATGTCTTTCAGGTGAGGGTCTCTGGAAGCAGAGAGAGGCAGGTGGTGGGATTCAGGAGGGAATTACAGACCCTCAGGGGGTGGCGAACTCCAGCGCGGGGGCCCCTGCTAGTCGGGTTGGTTAACCACTGAGTCACAGCGGGAACTCGCAAAGTTCATTATCTTATTTTTATTTTTAATTTTTAAAAATTTTTTTGCTTTTTAGGGCCGCACCTGCAGCATATGGAGTTTCCCAGGCTAGAGGTCAAATCGGAGCTGTAGCTGCCAGCCTATGCCACAGCCACAGCCACGCCAGATCTGAGTTGCATCTGCAGCCTACACCACAGCTCATGGCAACACCGGATCTTTAACCCACTGAGCAAGGCTAGGGATCAAATCCACAACCTCATGATTCCTGGTCGGATTTGTTTCCGCTGCACCATGATGGGAACGCCCTATTATTTTTATTTAATTTTTCTTCTTCCTCTCCTTTTTTTTTTTTCTTTAAATGGATGCATTTGCAGCATATGGAAGTTCCTGGGCCAGAGATTGAATCTGAGCCACACCTATGACCTATGCCCTGGCAATGCTAGGTCCTTAACCCACTGTGCCATGGTGGGGACTCACTAAGCACTTTTAATGTATGTGCTCATCCAGTCCTCCCCTCAAAGCCCTGGCAGATGGCCACTTTATCCTTCCTGTTTTCAGCTGGGGAAAATGAGGCACGGAGAAGAAGTGGAGCTAGGATCTGGGCCCAGGCAGGTGGCTGTGAACCGCTTCACTCAGCTGCCTTGGGCTGCACGCCTACAGGCATCAGGTCCTCAGTAATTGCTTCCTGGACAGCAGCCCAGCCCGCAAAGTCAACTTCGGTGTTTCCCCTCTGGGACCCCCCAGCCCAGGGCTGCACGTAGGTCAAGGCCCCTCTCAAGTTGCTGTACAAGTCGGGAGTGGAGGTGGTGGCTTCCCAAGGCTGCTGGGCCCCACCCAGCCCCTGTGGGTGTTTGAGTTTGAGACCCTTGGACCAGAGGAGGAGGCGTGGGACACTGGGAGGGTTGCTTCCATCAGAAGGTTCCCAGTAGCTCTTTACAGCACAAGTGAGTGAGTAAGGTGTAGCTCCTGCCCTCCCACCTGCCTCGGGCTCCATGTCTGCAACTTGCTTTCTGTGTGCGTAGCTCCTGGGATCACATGACCAGGGTGTGCAGGACAGTTGCACAAACTCAGTGAACTCATTCATTTATTCATTCAGCACCAGCCATAGGCCAGACATCTGTGTTATTGAGGCTGAGTGTGAAGTTGGTGCATTAGGGGTGTGGGGGTCCAGAGGAAATAAAGTATCACAAGGAATGGAGAGACTGGTGCCAAGAAGGGTGTCTCTGAGGAGGGCCAGGACCCCAGAGGGGTGTGTAAGTGCATCCATCCATCCCTGAGAGGAAAGGCCCAGAGGCAGGAACCTGTCTGTCGTTTCTAGGTTGTTCAAGACAGAAAGTGTGGTGGGAGGGGAGAAATGCATGAAGTGGTAGGTGGGTGGATGAATAGATGGTGGATTGATGGATAGATAATGGAAGACGATGGAAGGAAGGGGGATGGACGGGTGAGTGTGTGGTTAGATGGATGGAAAATAGGTAAGTTGATGGACAGAGGGTTGGGTGTTTGGATGAATGGGTGAGGTTTTTTTTTTTTTTTTTTGCTTTTTTTGTCTTTGCCTTATATAGGGCTGCACCCATGGCATATGGAGGTTCCCAGGCTAGGGGTCTAACAGGAGCTGTAGCCGACGGCCTTCGCCACAGCCACAGCAACGCGGGATCCAAGCCGCGTCTGCAACCTACACCACAGCTCACGGCAATGCCAGATCCTTAACCCACTGAGCAAGGCCAGGGATCGAACCCGCAACCTCATGGTTCTTAGTCGGATTCGTTAACCACTGAGCCGTGACTGGAACTCCTGGGTGAGGTTTTTTTGGCCACGCCAGTGGCATACAGAAGTTCCTGGGCCAGGGATGGAGCTCGTGCCACAGCAGTGACCCAGGCCACTACAGTGGCAGTACTAGATCCTAAACCCATTGTGCCACAGGAGAAGTCCAGGTGAATGGATGAGTGGACGGGTGGGTTGATGGATGGATGATGGATTTATGGATGGATGTGAGAAGATGATGGATGGGTAGTTTAATATGGATGGATGAGTAGGTGGATTGATGGATGTACTTTGAGAGGGCGGGTGGATGAATGGATGGGTAAGTGGATGGCTGGAAGGAAGAAAGGAAGCATGAGTGAGAGGATGAATGGATGGAGGATTGACGGATGGATGATGGAAGATGATGGGTGGGCGAGTGGATGGATGGGATGAATGAGTGGATGGATGAGTAAGTAGATGGATGCATGTGGATTGATGGATGTATTTTGGGAAGGAGGATGGATGTGTGTGTATGTCGATGGATAAATGAAAGGAAGCAAGCGAGCATGAATGAATGGATGATGGAAGATGATGGATAGGTGGATGAATGGGTGATATGTGGGTGGGTGGTTGGATGAATGTAAAATGAATAAATGGATGGCTGGATGTTGGAAGTTGGTGGACAGAGGGATGGGTGTTTGGATGAAAAATGATTGGTGGATGGGTGGGTTGCCAGATGGCTGGTGAATTTATGGGTGTATGGATGATGAAAGTTTATAGATGGGTGATAGATGGATTTGTGAGTGGATAGAAGAAAGAAAGGAAGCATGGGTGGATGGTTGAATGACGGATAGATGGGTGAGTTGTTGGATGGGTGGATGGATGGAATGAAGGAAGCGTGGGTGAATGGATGGTGGCTAGGTGGACGAATGGATGGGCAGTTGGATGGATGGTGGATTTGTGGATGATGGAAGATGGATGCGTGAGTGCAAGGGAAGGAAGGAAGTGTAGGTGGATGGGTGGATGATGGACAGATGAAGGGAGGATGGATGGGTGGGTTGGTGAAGAGATGGATAAGTGGATGGATGATGGATTGATGGTTATATTTTGGGAGGAAGGATGGGTGGTGTGAGGGTGGGTGGATGGAAGGATGGATGAGTGGATGGAGGGGTGATGGATGGGAGGATCGATGGAAGGAAGGATGGGGATATGGGTGAGTATGGAAGGAAGAAAAGAATCATGGATAGCTGGTTGAATGATGGATGGATGGAGTGAAGGAAGTGTGGGTGAAAGGAAGATGGGTAGGTGGATGGTTGGTAGATTGATGGATGTTGGGAGATGATAGATGGCAGATGGTGGATGGATGAACGGAAGGAAGCATGAGTGGATGGATGGGTGATAGAAGATGATGGAAGGAGGGAAGGATGAATGGGTAGGTGGTGAGGTGGGTAGATAAATGGATAGATATTGGAAAGTTGATGGGCAGAGGGATGGGTATTGGGATGAATGAATGAATGAGGCTATATATATATATTTTTCTGGCCACTCCAGTGGCATGCAGAAGTTACCAGCCCAGGGACTGAACCCATGCCATAGCAACAGCTCAAGCTGCTGCACTGGCAATGCTGGATTCTTAACCACAGGAGAACTCCAGATGAATGGATGATTGATGCTTAAGTGAGTGGGTGGGTTGATGGATGGATGGTGAATTTATATGGATAGATGGTGGAAGATGATGGTTGAATGGGAGGATGGATGGGTGTATGAGTAAATGGGTGGATGGAGAATTGATGGATGTATTTTGGGAGGGTGGGTTGATGGCCAGATGAATGGACAGATGGAGAGAAGGAAGCATTTGTGAATGAATAAATGGATGGTAGATTGATGGATAAATGATGGAAGTGACAGATGAAGGATGGCTGGGAGAGTGGGTAGGCTGATGGGTGGATGAGTAAGTGGATAGATTGGATGGATGGAAGATGATGGATAAATGGATGAATGGGTTGGGTAGATGGAAGGAAGGGAGGATGAGGTAGATGGATGGACTGGATAAGGGGGTGGGTGGTTTGATGGAAAATGAGTAATTGGATAGGTGAATATTGGAAATTGATGGATGGAGGGATGGATGTTTGGATAAATGGATGATGAGTGGGTGAGTAAGTAGATGGATGTGTGGTGGATTGATGAACGTATTTTGTTTTTATTGTTTTAGGGTCACACCTGCAGCATAGGAAGTTCCCAGATTAGGGGTCTAATTGGAGCTGCAGCTGGTGGCTTACTCCACAACCACAGCAATGCCAGATCTGAGCCACATCTGCAACCTACACCACAGCTCACGGCAATGCTGGATCCCCAACCCACTGAGAAAGGCCAGGGATTAAACCCACATGCTCATGGTTAGTAGTTGGATTCTTTTTTTCTTTTTTTTAGGGCCGCACCCGCAGCATATGGAGGTTCCCAGGCTAGCGGTCCAGTTGGAACTACAGCTGCTGGCCTATGCCTGAGCCACATCTGCAACCTATACCACAGCTCATGGCAACGCTGGATCCTTAACCCACTGAGTGAGGCCAGGGATTGAACACGCAATGTCATGGTTCCTAGTCGGATTTGTTTCCACTGTGCCACGACAGGAACTCTACTAGTTGGATTTTTAATCTGCTGAGCCACAACAGGAACTCCTGATGGATGTGTTTTGGGAGGGAAGATGGATAATGGATAAGTGGATGGATTAAGAGATGGAAGGAAACAGGAACAAATGGATGAATGAATGGTAGATTGATAGATGAACGATGATAGGTTAAATGGATGATTGGGTAGATGATGGAGGGTGGATGGATTGTTATGTGGGTGAGTGATGGGATAGATGGAAAGTGGATAGATGGATGTTGGAAGTTAACGGAGGGAAGGATAGGTATTTGGATGAATGGATGATGTAAGGAAGAGGGGTGGGTAGAAGCATGAATGGATGATGAGTGGATGGATGCTGATGTTAAGATGAATGGGTGGATGAGTTGAATGGTGAATTGATGGATGGTGAAAGATGGATGGTTGGTGGATGGATGGAAGGAAGAAAGGAAGCACAGGTAGATGGTTGGATGATATGCGAATGGATGAATAGACAGGTGGATGGATGGTGAATTGCTAGATAGGTGGTGGAAGATGACGGGTGAGTGGAAGAAAGGGAAGAAAGGATGTGTAGGTAGGTGGATGGATGGATAGATGGGTGGGTGTATGGATGAATAGAAGGAAGGAAGCGTAAGTGGATGAATGGTTGATGGAAGGGAAGGAAGGGGGGTGGGTGGGCGGATAGATGGATGATGGAAGGAAGTGTGTGTAGATGGATGAGTGGATGGTTGATGGACAGATGTTGGGTGGATGGATGGAAGGAGGGAGAGAAGCATGGATGTATGGATGATGGATAGACAGATGGTTAGAATGTTGATGAATGGGGGAGTTCCCGTCATGGCCGGCTCAGTGGTTGACGAACCCAAGTAGCATCCCTGAGGATGCAGGTTCGATCCCTGGCCTCACTCAGTGGGTCAAGGATCCAGCATTGCTGTGAGCTGTGGTGTAGGTTGCAGATGAAGCTCAGATCCCATGTTGCTGTGGCTCAGGCACAGGCTGGCGGCCACAGCGCCGATTAGACCCCCCTAGCCTGGGAACCTCCACATGCCGCGGGTGTGGCCCTAAAAAGACAAAAAAAAAAAAAAATGTTAACGGATTCATCAGTGGACTGCTGAGTGAATCATATGTAGAAATGACTTGTTGTATGGCTCTATGGGTGTTACACAGGTGGGTGTCACTGGGTTTTGAATGAGCTGATGAGTGGGTGAGCTGCAGCACAGATGGGTGGATGAGTGGGGGAGTCAGTGACGGGACCAAATTCACGGGTGGATGACCTGGTGAATGAGTGTGGGCTGACCCTGGCTGGTCATCTTTTCTGCAGCTGCCCATAGTGGCATCCTCCATCGTGTCTCTCTACTTCCTGGAGCTGACCGACCTCTTCAAGCCGGCCAAGGTGGGTTTCCAGTGCTACGATCGCACGCTCTCCATGCCCTACGTGGAGACCAGCGAGGAGCTCATCCCGCTGCTCATGCTCCTCAGCTTGGCCTTTGCCGCGCCAGCAGCCTCGGTGAGTCTGGCACGGGGCTGGGGCAGTGGGGACGCTACAGCTGGGAGCCCGGCTGAGCGCCTCCCTGTCTGGCAGATCATGGTGGGCGAGGGCGTGCTGTACTGCCTGCAGTCCCGGCTGTGGGGCCGTGGTGGGGGCCCGGGTGGAGCCGAGGGCAGCATCCATGCCGGCGGCTGCAACTTCAACTCCTTCCTTCGGCGGACGGTGCGCTTTGTGGGTGAGTCTCCCCGCCTGAGGCTGGCAGGCAGGTCTGGCCCCGCTCCCAAACCCGGCCTTGACCCTCCCACCCTGCAGGGGTCCACGTATTCGGCCTGTGCGCCACGGCCCTGGTGACCGACGTCATCCAGCTGGCCACGGGCTACCACGCACCCTTCTTCCTGACGGTCTGCAAACCCAACTACACCCTGCTGGGCACATCGTGTGAGGCCAACCCCTACATCACACAGGATATCTGCTCCGGCCACGATACCCACGCCATCCTGTCCGGACGGTAAGTGTGTCCAGCCCCGGGCCTGTGCAGCAGCCGGGGGAACTGAGGCACGGTGTGGTCCCAGAGCCGCGGGGTTCACCTTGGATGCCTCTTGCAGGAAGACCTTCCCATCCCAGCATGCCACCCTGTCCGCCTTCGCAGCCGTCTATGTGTCGGTGAGTCCCAGCCGCCCCTCCTGGCCCCCTGGCTGCCCCGCGGTGACCAGAGGCCCTGACCACCCCACCCGCCCTGCCCACTGCAGATGTACTTCAACTCCGTCATCTCAGACACCACCAAGCTGCTGAAGCCCAGCCTGGTGTTCTCCTTTGCCATCGCGGCGGGTGTCTGCGGCCTCACGCAGATCACACAGTACCGCAGCCACCCTGTGGATGTCTACGCCGGATTCCTCATCGGCGCCGGCATCGCTGCCTACCTGGTGAGGGGCCGAGGGGAGGCACAGGTTGGGGGACGGGGGGGTAGGGGTAGGGGGTAGGGCTGGCCCTTCCTGGGGAGACTGCTGAGTCTTGTCCCTTGAAAGCTCCAGCCCAGACTTGCTAGACATGCAGAGGGTCTTTCCGGAGGCCAGAATTTGGCCAACTGGGAAGGAGATGGACTTGCCCTCACTGACTCCTCGCGGCAAGTCGATCCCCTAGCGGGCACCCTGGCCTCACTCCTGGCCCGCATCTCACCCCCAGGCTTGCCACGCGGTGGGCAACTTCCAGGCTCCACCCTCAGAGAAGCTGGTGGCCCCGGCACCTGCCAAGGATGCGCTGCGGGCACTGACCCAGCGGGGCCACGACTCGGTGTACCAGCAGAACAAGTCCGTAAGCACAGATGAGCTGGGCCCGCCTGGGCGGCTGGAGGGCGTACCCCGGCCCGTGGCCCGTGACAAGACCTCGCTGGGCAGCCTGAAGCGGGCCAGCGTGGACGTGGACCTGCTGGCCCCTCGCAGCCCCATGGGCAAAGAGAATATGGTGACCTTCAGCCACACGCTGCCCCGTGTCAGCACACCCTCGCTGGACGACCCAGCCCGCCGCCACATGACCATCCACGTGCCCCTTGACGCCTCGCGCTCCAAACAGCTCATCAGCGAGTGGAAGCAGAAGTCACTGGAGGGCCGTGGCTTGGGGCTGCCAGATGAAGCCAGCCCTGGGCACCTCCGAGCACCCGCTGAGCCCATGGCAGAGGAGGAAGAGGAAGAGGAGGAGGAGGAGGAGGAAGAGGAAGAGGAAGAGGAGGGAGAGGAAGGGGGTCCAGCCCCACCCTCCCTCTACCCTACAGTCCAGGCCCGGCCAGGGCTTGGGCCGAGGGTGATTCTCCCACCAAGAGCTGGGCCACAGCCGCTGGTGCACATCCCTGAGGAGGGGGCCCAGGCTGCAGCCAGCCTGTCCCCGAAGAGCAGTGCAGCAGTGCGTGCCAAGTGGCTCATGATGGCTGAGAAAAGCGGGGCCCCCATGGCCGCAGCTTCCACCCAACCCCGTGTGGCCAACCCACCCCGGCTGCTGCAGGTCATTGCCATGTCCAAGGCGCCAGGTGGGCCTGGCCCCAAGGTGGCAGAGACAGCCTCCTCCTCCAGTGCTAGCTCCGACTCTTCCCAGTACAGGTCACCTTCAGACCGCGACTCTGCCAGCATTGTCACCATTGATGCGCATGCTCCCCACCACCCTGTGGTCCACTTGTCTGCGGGTAATGGGCCCTGGGAGTGGAAGGCAGCGGGTGGCGGGGCCAAAGGGGCAGAGGGGGAGGGTGGCTATGAGCTGGGGGACCTGGCCCGGGGCTTCCGAGGGGGGCCCAAGCCTTCAGGCATGTCCCCAGGCTCATCTGTTAGTGATGTGGACCAGGAAGAGCCACGGTTTGGGGCAGTGGCCACCGTCAACCTGGCCACAGGAGAGGGGCTGCCCCCACTGGGCATGGCTGATGGAGCACTGGGGCCAGCAAGCCGAGAGTCAACACTGCGGCGCAAAGGAGGCAGCTTGGCGCTGGGTGAGCGGGAAGCCATGGAGGCGGAGGCGGAGGGCTACTATCGCAAGCTGCAGGCGGCCCGCAGGTTCAAGGACTGAGGGGTCGGGTGGGCAGGGGTTGGGGAGGGCAGCACAGGTGGGTGGAGGGGTGTGGTTGCCTTTTCCGCCACTGGAGAATAAAAGGAGGTGCTTCAGTGCTGCTTTATCATTTGTCCTAAGACTGGGGAAGGGGCCCTTCCCACCCCCCCAAGTGAGCAGTGAAGGAGACAGAACGGCTGAATTGGCAGAGACAGCAGTGAAACAAGCCCAATAAAGAGGGAAAAACAAGTGCAGGGTACAGAGAATTTATTCAAAGTCCGGTACAGACTGGCCAAACCACCTTCTACAATGTGGACAGGAAAAAAGAGCCTACAGAAAAGGTAGGAGTTGTTATAAAATTGCTTTAATTCAGTTCTCTCTGCATTACAAGCCGGTGGTGGGCAGTGGACTGCCGTGCTCCATACAATACTGGGCCTGTAATTGCTGTTATCAAAATATACATCTGTGTCACCGTAAAAAACCGCATTTGCTGCTGCCTCTCACGTCTTACAACAGGTATAAAAAATTATAAATATTTACACCCTTGTTCCACCCCACACGGAAACTGGAGGTCCAGGCCCCAAGGCAGGCTGACCAGCACAAGGGCTGCACAGGGAGCCCCTTGGACCCGGAATGCAGGACGAGGCACTAAGACGGAAGGGCAGCTGCCCACCTCCTGGGGTCCCAGCAACAGAGGCAGACATGAAGCAGAAACAAAACTTTGGTCCAAAATTTTCAGGAAAAAAAGAAACCCTGAAAGTTTAAGAGCGCCCGTCCTCACCAGAGGACGGCTGGGTGTAAGGCATCTGGAGGTCTCAGACAGAGCCTGGGCTCCGCGCCCCGGCGCCTAGCCGGCCCCGCTGTGTCTGCCCTGGAAATTAGAACCTGCCCTGCAACTTACTGCCAAGGAATAAAATAAAAGTACAGTATACAAGGTCATAGCACAAGGAGAAAATTTAGGTTACACTCATACAATTTTTATCATCTTGCTATATAAAAAGTTACTTAAAACTATTTCTTTTGCATATAAATGAAAAAGATTAGAATATTTGGTCAACTGGAAATATTGCTAGGCACGATGTCTGCAGCTGCATCAAAGCATAATACAGAGATTACAGTGGAAAGAGAGCTGAAGAAGCACAGGGACACACCCTGGGGTCTCACCCAAGGAAGGCCCCTGGGGCTGGGGCAGGGGGAAATCACACACTTGATTAAAGGATTGGGGTGTCGGCCAGACTTGGCCGCCCGCAGCCTCCCACCACGCCAGGCACACGATCCCACAGGAGGTGGAGTCCTTGGGCCCCCAAACCCCTACGCGTCTATCACCCCAACAAGGCCCTGCCAGAGCAGCGGGTTTAAGGCACAAGAGAGCCGAGTGGAGGTTTGGGAGCGCCCACCCGCAGGCTGCAGAAGGCACGGGTGAGGGGCTGGGAGTGGGCTGTGCTGACAACTCTCACCAAGGGCCTGAGGCCAGAACCCCATCTCCCCAAGGTGAACAAAAGATTTAGATTTAATTTCTTTTAAAAACAGGTAAACTGATTTCTCTTTAAAAAAATAAAATCTCTGGTCTTTTAAGGTCACTTCAGCTGCTTTTAAAGTGGCTTTTTTTCTGGAATGATGGAAGTTGTTGCCGGGTGCCCGGCAGGCTGGTCCACAGTGGCCTAGATGGTGGACTTGGAGAAAGACACGCGCAAGTGGTGGTTCTCACCCAGGTCGTGGTTGTGCAGGTCAATGAGCGCCTGGATGGCCTCCTCCACCGAGCCCATCTGGATCAGTGCCATCTTGCGGTCCTTCCTATGGGTGGGACACAGGAAGGGGTGAGGGGTTGGCCGTGAGGGGTGGGAGGAGCCCTGGGGCAAGTGGGGAGGGGCAGGGCGTCTGCTCACTGGAAGAACTTGAACCCTTTGACGATACCACCGTTGCTGGAGAAGAGAATCTTGAGGTCTTCCTCAGAGATGGAGGGCCTGCGGGGAGGAGAAAGACTTGAGCTGCGTGTCCAATCTGAAGAAGGGAAGGTCTAGAAGAAACAGCATTATACAGCAAGGGCACCCTCCCCGTCCATTGGCACTCACGGGATATTGGAGAGGTGCAAGGTGGCCGAGGGTGGGAAAATGTTCTGGAAGTTCTTGGAGCCTGGCTTCTTAAAGCGGTGCAAGGGCGAGTTGCCATAGTCCTTGGTGAGGCCCTGGTCCTCCTGGCCCTCACGAGGCAGCTGCACGTTCTGGTGCTTGGAGAGTGTGATGCGCACAGGCTTCCCGTGCAGCTTGTGCCCATTGAGGTGGCTCATGGCTGGGAAGGGAGGAAGGTGGACACAGGTGACCGAGGGCCCCCCCAGCACCCCTTCCCTGCAACCCTGCCTAACCGCTCCCCCACCCCGGGCCCTTGGTCTGGTCTCTCGGCGGCCCCTCACCCAGCTGAGCCTGGCTCCCATCTGCCATCTGCACCAGGGCATTCTCCTTCTTGTTGAACAGGATCTTCACCCGCTGCACATCACCGTACACGCCTTCAAGAGCACAGGGGAGGGGGGGCTGAGCCACCACCAGGAGGCCCACCGCTGCCTCCCGCCAGCCCCCGCGACCCGCACACCCGCACAGGGCTGGCTCTGCCCGAAGGTTTGCTTATTCTGCTCTGGGCACCTGCGGCTGGTTACAGGGGACGTTACTGGGAGGGCTACCTTCAGCAAAGAAGCCATAAAATCCAGGAAAGGTCAATTGCCAAGAACCATCCTGTAGCATGCTACTGACACGTTTACTCGGCCAACAGCATGCGGGGCAATAAACCATGCTCTAGAGTCCAAATAAATCCGCAAACCGCAGCCCAGACCGCACGCATCATACATCTCAGGGCGTAACAACCACCTCAATTACATGAAAACAAGGTAATAAAAGTGTGAACAATAACATACCGAAAAGAATAAAGAGGCTTTGGGGTGTGACTCTCTTTAGAGGACAGCAGAGCAAGGCAGCGGAGGGACAGGGAAAGGGAGAGGTCAGGGGGCAGTTGCCAATCGTCCACCACGAGGAGGCAGCCCCGCAGGCGTGCAGGTTGATGGATGATGAAGTTGTCAGGATGTTAATATTCAAGGGCAGGTTGGTTTCCGGAGAGCAGGGTTTGAGGGGGAATTTTTTTTTTTTATTTATTTATGGTTTTGTTTTGTTTCAAGCAACAACAGGAAGCAGAAGTACCGTGCAGTCAGTTGGCAAAGAAATTCCGGATCAGGGCAAGAAAAAAAATTGGGAAAGGGGAAGGGGAGAAAAGAAAAAAAGTAGCAAAAACACAGGTCAGTAAATACATAAGAAACACGCGGTGTCCCATCAGTCAAGACCACACACAATTACAGCCACAGGCCGGGACAGCAGGAGAGCCGCCTCGGGGAGGAGGACACAGTGCCTGCCGGCCCACTCGCTCCCCCAGAACCAGGCCCTCGCGAACTGCCTCCTCCTCGGCTCCTACTGGAGCACTTCCCTAGGAGCCAGGGGGGTGGTCACAGCAATGGTCAGACAGCAAGAGAACAGCTCATGAAGCTGGAATTCCATCTAAAGAGTTAAGTACTTGGAGCCTTTATCATTCCACCCCAGCTCCCTGAGTGGAATTTGGTCCAGGAGACAAGAGCAGGCCCGGCCCGGCTGACCGCTGTTGACTGGCGCCCCCTCCCCAGAGGTGCCCAGCAGGCCCCTGCAGACTTGGGGCCTGGTGGGCTCAACATTTCAAAATTGCTCTCATATACCAAGTGCTTCAACTCTCAACATCACGGAATTAGAAACATAACTCAGATGTTAAGGAAAACAGGAGAACTCCAAGTGCTGAGGGAGAGGAGGCGGCATGGGGACTGTCTGTGCAGAGAATGGCCCGAGGACCCACTCCAGGGGCTCTGGGACCCTGTGCCTGCCTGGGGGAGGGGCCCAGTTCACGTTCGCCCAGAGAGCACTATTCCCCTGTGCCTGTACTTCCAGGGGGACAGCCTGCAAGAGCACGTACCTCGGGATTGAGGTTGCTGACGAGCAGGACGGAATTTCCTGCCCCCGCCAGGCCTGGAATGGCGATCCGGCCTGCTGCTGCCGCGGCCGCGGCCGCCGATGGGATGGCCAAAGGCGCCAAGGCCCCATGCACATTAGGAACAGAGAGGCCTAGAGAGGAAGAGGTGGTCAGATGAGCGGCAGTGCCCACGTTCCCCACCAAGAGGGAGACGCAGGTCCTGCCTGTCCTCATGCAAAAGGTCACCCTCGGCCCCATGCCTGCCGGCTCCACCTCTCCTCACGGCACAGACCGGCTACATGCGCCAAACAGCACACAGAGCTTAGACTCCTGGAAATGCAACACCGAGCCGAGCCTTGCCGCACGTACATGCAGGTGACCATCACCATGCAGACGGCACGCTGGGCGGGTCGTCACGTGGGCGGGTGCCCGGCCCCCAGGAGGGACGCTCAGGTGTGCCCGCCCGGCTCACGCCGCTCTGCTTACCAGGCTACTTAAATGCATCTACTAGGGGCACATCCCGCCAACCAGTGTGCGCTGGTCCTCACTGGGCGCTTGAAAGGAACCAGACCAGAGACTGTGGGGTTAGTGGGCTCTACACAGCCCTCTCCTATGACTGCCCTGTTCAGGCTCCCTGGGGAACCCAGGCCCGCACCCAGGAAGGTGGGCTCCCCCCGTGACTGCGCCCACGCCAGCTGCCATGGAAGCAGAGCTACTGGAGAGGTGCGGGCATGCAGACGGCAGTGGGAGCGGGACGAGTGTTTGAGTACCTGCGGCTTGAGGAATTGCAAAGGTGGGAGGGAAACCAGCTCCTGCATACGGGGAGGCTGACATTATACCAGGCGCACCTAGAAACAAACGAGACACTAATCATGGAACCTAGCGGGTGTCCGGGACACAGGTGCCGACCTCCCTGGGCTCTGTGCAGAGCCAGGCGCCTAGACTGAGCTAATGTGTTCTGCCTCCAAGCAGTGGCCTGGACCTTACCGAAGGCAGCGGCCATGGTTTGGTCCAGCGAGGGCTGGTTGTCACCAGAAGGCAGGTCGGGGCGTGTGTAGTCACGGCTCTTGTCGTTGTTGTACTTAACATTGAGGCTGGTGAGCTTGGAAAAATCGATGCGCAGGGTGCAGCAGGCATTGTAGATATTCTGCCCATCCAGCGACTGCAGGAAAAAAGCCGTGAGCGGGTGCCGGTGGGGTGGCAGGGCGGCTGCCCCAGGGGCCACTCACCAGCTTGGCGTGCTGAGCGCTCACGGGGTCAGCGTACTGCAGCAGCGCCTGGAACTGGTTGTTCTTGGTGAAAGTGATGATCTTCAGGACGGTGCCGAACTTGGAGAAGATCTGTGGAAGGACAACGGTTGGCCTTGCCCAGGAGCCAGACCACCCACCCCATAGCCAGAAGCCAGTGTGATCCACCCCACCTGGTGCAGCACGTCCAGGGTCACCGGGTAGAAGAGGTTCTCCACGATGATCCTGAGCACCGGGCTCTGGCCGGCCATTGCCATTCCTGCATCCACCGCTGCGGCTGAGGCAGCCAGGGCCAGATTTCCCGACTGGACTGAGTTCACCGCCTGCAGGGCTGCCTGGGCCCGCTGTGTGTGGGGGCACAGCCGTTGAGTCCCTCCAACCCTACCTAGTTAGGGTCTCCATCCCCACCCACACCCGAGGGCACCCGCCGCACCGCCTGGTTGGGTGAGCTGTCTGTTTTAAGCTCCTTGTGGTTGGAAAACTGGATGTAGATGGGCTGGCCACGCAGCACAGGGGTCACTGATGTGTAGTAGTTGACCATGGTGTTGGCGGCCTCCTCAGTGTTCATCTCTATGAAGGCCTGCAGGCAGGGGGAGCACATGAGCCAGGCCCAGAGCAGCCACCCCTGGGCCTGGGGCCTTCCTGAGGGTGCCTCCTACCTGGTTTTTCCCTTTCAGCATCAGGAGGTTGGTGACCTTCCCAAAAGGCAGTCCTAGGGATATGACCTCCCCCTCAGTGACATCGCTGGGGAGCTTCCGAATGTGGATCACTCTGGACGGCACCCCTGCACTTCTGTTGTCCCCCTTGAACTTCTTGCTGTCATTTCCGTTTGCTGGAAAAGGGGTGGGCTGCATGGTACCAAGTACTCTCTGGGCCCCTCTCCTGGCATCCATGCCCTCCCTGCCGCCAGGGTCTTCCCACACCCAGGGTCCCCCTGCCTGGACCCAGGGGAAGTTGAGGCTCAAGGTCGAAGGCCATGGACCCAGGGGGGAGAGGTTCACAGGCAAGGCTCGGGCTGGGGTCAGGGTTACCTGTGGAGGCCGAGTTGCTGCTCATGATAAAGGGTCCGTTAGTGACACAGGCAGAGAAGAGCTCGTCAGATCCCCGCTGTAAGAGAGAACCTGGCTAGAACTGAGCGTCCTCACTGCAGTCCACCCCCTCCAGCACACCCTGACCCCCTACCCCGGGACTCTGGTCTTTCACCCCAAGACACAGCTCCTTTTCCCACCTGAAAAGCCTCCATGGGGTACCGCGTGTCATGGCCATCTCCACCTTCTGTGCCCCCCCACAGTCTGCACAGGGCTTAGGCTGGCCGCCCCACAGCAGGCCCGGGCCACAGGCTGAGCCCTACCCGAAGCAAGATTGTGACACAGACGCTCACAGCCCACAAGGACAAAGCCCCCTTGTCACGCTGCAGCCACTGCTCAGCTGCAAGAGCCTGTCCTATTTTCCGGTCTGAGGAAACCCGAGCTGGAAACACTAGCTCTCCTGGCAGCGGGCACCTGGGTGACTCCTAGGCGAGGAGTCACCCCTACAGGTGGGCTCCCTGCAACTGTCCACCAGTCTCCAAAAACAAGAGGCTCGCCCACTGGTCTCCATCTGATAATCCAGCTCCCCAGAACCGTATCATGTGGACCCTGCCCCTGGGAGGACAGAACCCCACAACTACTGACTCAAAGACAAAGTCCTCCGGTGGTATAGGGGCTCTCCACCAGGAACTAAGCCCCTCCCCAAGCAGCCTCTGGAGGGTTTCAAGGCCCTCGGCTCCCTCCCCCTGAGGCTCCAGTTGTGGGAACAGGCAAGACCTGCAGGCCTGGGCCTTGCCCCTTCAACAGTGATACCTTATCTCTGCCCCTCCCCCAAGCTGCCAAGGTAGTTGCCACTTACTTGTCCAGGTGGTCACCCCACCTTCCTGTAGTCCAGGGCCAAGATGCCCTAGAACCCCTCAGAAACCTCACCCCTAGCCTGTCCCCTCCAAACAGGGTGCAGGAAGCCAGAGATGACGACCTGTCCCTCAGGACAAGAAACACCTGCCCCGCACCCGCCTGCCCGCCGGGCCCAAGGCTCATCAGAGAAGTTGCAAAGACCCAGAGCTGTGCCACTTAGGCCCCACCTGAGTTCAAAAAAGAATAGCCATGAAGCTACTCACGGGTTGGGGTGTGATATTAACGAAGTAAAATGTTAAAAACTACCAACCAGAACAGGCTGACATGGCCTGTCTCAACTTGAATTCACCTGGGCACTTTAAGGCTCAGGGCAGCCAGACCAGTCCCAGCCCTGAATAAAGAGCCACCCAGAGCGCACCTGAGCCACTGCTGCCACCAAGGGCAGGGAAGAGTACCCCCATCCAAGCCCAAGCGGTAGGAATACATCCTCCTCCTGTCTCAGGACTTGGAGCCCTGACCCACCCCTCCCTTCAGGCACACAAGTTACCTAGCTGGAGCTGGACAGAGGCCCACCACAGAGCTCGCGTATGCTGGCTGCACGACCTTTAATAGACGATCTTGGCTCCTGTCTTTGACAGGTGGGGCCAAAATTCCCTGGGGAGTGGGGAGTCCTGGCCCTACCTGTGCTCTCATAGCAGAGAGCCTGGCGTGCCAACATCTACGGAATAAACCCTGCCCACTTGGTCACCCAAACAACGGGCCACCTTCCCGCAATGCAGGCATGTCTAGGTGTAGAGAATGTCCGTTTGGCCAGATACTCTGCACAACACGCTGCCCCCCCCCCCCCAGCCCGTGAACATGGGCCATGACATGGTGGACTGGAGTGACTGCTGCTCCCCACTAGTACTGGTGGAGGCACAGTCCACACCTGCCCTGAAATCAACTATCAACAAGGGGCCCTAGGCATGCTTGCTACTGAGAAACATTTACTCATCAACAGCTAAGTGTCACTGTTAACATCCCTGGAAACCAACGCTAACTTGGAGCACAAAGGCCTGAGCTCTTCACTGTGGCAGAGCCTCAGGGTTTCTGTCCCATGTAGGCCTGACTCTGGAAGCAGATGTCCCCTGGGAACAGAACAGGAGGGCATCCCCTGAAAGAGCTTCTCCAGCTGAAACTGGCTCCCGCAGAAGTAGGAGGAGAACTGTGACTGTTACAAACGCTTCACATCAAAGTCTCTCTCTCTCTCTCTCCCCCCTCCCGCCACCAAACAAACAGGTTTTATCTGCAAGAAGATCGGGACAGGCAGCATGTGAAGACAAGAGTCCGCTTGGGAAAACCGAAACCAGGCCCAGGCCTCACGGCTGGCCAACCAGAAACCAGCTGGCTGCCTGCTGGGGACATGGGAGCCATCTGCAGGGGGGGCTCAAAACCAGGGCCTGAAGAGGATAGCCCAGCCAGCACACAGCACTGAGTCACAGACTAACCAACAGTGTATGAACCATGGCCCCAGAGGTCCTGTTTCTCTGGGATGCTCACAGGCCCTGCCAGAAACCAGAAAGAGAGAACCACGTCCAGAAGTGCCTACCTTTGTACCAGTCAGCTCAGTACCACTTGTATGTTTGAATGTCCAAGTGCTGTGAGTCTACACACAACACCAGCCTCCATTTCCCGTTACCTCAAAAATATCATATAGTTTTTCAAAGCAAAAATTACCTGAACTGAGGACATCATCAAAGCAACCTCTAACTACCCCAGGGCCCCAAGAGTTCTCTGATCCCACCGCCCACCCCAGAAGCTGCTTGGGGTGGAAAGAGATTGAAACTTTTATAACAGGATACCAACTACAGAAGCCCTGTCAGCCCCATCGTGCAACGCCCCCCGCCCAGAAAAACTGGGAATTGTGTTATCAGAGCAGGACCCCATAGCTCTGAATTTCAGTGCAGTGAGAAGGGGCCCGAAATAAGGCCAGAAGCACCTTGAATGCAAGGGGCCACCAGACCAGCTTGGCCAGACCTGGTGCTGGCGGGGACCAGCCTGCACACCCTATGCCCACTGCCCCTCACGCTGTCGGGGGACACACGAGCTCTGCAGCAGGGTCAGTGTTGAGATCAGAGACCAAGAAACCAGAAAGAGAGAACCACGTCCAGAAGTGCCTACCTTTGTACCAACTGCTATGTCTGGGACGATGCTGTGGAGAGAGGAGAGGAGATGTTAGCCTGGAGCGCCCGCTGGGACCCAGCAGGCAGGAAGGACTATCCCTGCCCCCGGACATCCGGGGTGCCCTGAACAGCTCTTTGCACAATTCGCTGGCAGCACATGCCCCCCACCAAAGGCCTTGGCAGGGAAGTGAGCCGTCCTCCATTTAATCTCCACTTGAAAAGGAGCCATCATTGTCCTCCAGCTCCCCTCCCTCCCAGCAGGACCCCAGGCCCCGCCTCCCGACCTGTCCAAAGACAAAGACACCCCCTTCCAAAGCTCTGCGAGGGACACTTGATTCTAATAAATGTTCGAGTGCTGTCGTTTGCTTTCTAGAAATTCTAGAAACTGGGAACGTTTGGGGGATATTTTCAGAAAAGAGGCTGGTGAAAAGGCAACTCACAGGACCTTAGGTTAGAGCTCTGGCCCCAAGGGAGGGGGGGCCACAATGGAAATGATCAAAGAGAATTAAGTTACTCATCAACCTGGCTCCGCGTGACTGGACTTTCTCCCTCCGCCCCCCTCCCCCACCACCCCGCAGGCAGGCCCTGCTTGGGAAGGCAGAAAAGGAGAGCAGGGTGGCCTGGGGCTCCTGGGGTCCAATGCCCCAGTCTAAACTACCCAACAGTAGAACCCTCAAGAGCTTCTACATGTCAAACAGAAACAGGCAGTGTCTGAATGACTCAAAAAGTCTATTTAGCAATGCCCCCCCACCAGGTCATACGGCCACCAAGGGCCAGGGGGTCCCAAGAACGGAACTTCCCGTGACGTTACTTGATGTCCCCTCATCAAGTCCGTCAAGCTCTCAGGGAGGCGGGCTCATATAACCCTCAGCTCAAAGACAGAGCCTGGCCCTAATCCGGGGGCTCTCCACCCTCAACTACCTCTGCTGTGGGACCTCCAAACACCTCACTGGTTAATGCCAATGATTTTTAGAAACCTTACTGAGCCAAGAAAAAATTTCTCAGAGAAACAAAGAATGAAAAGCATGCAGTTTCCCAATTGCTAACCCAGAGCGACTCATGGCTTCCTACTCCCAGGGAGGGCCTCAGACACAGGAAGTGTTTTACATAAAATGGCCTTTCTGGAAAAGGTTTTCCAGCCCTTCCAAAGAGAAGGCTGGCCAAACAGAAGCCCCCCCCCCCCCCCACTGACTAGAGACTGCAGAAAGGACTGGGCTCCCCAAACCACATCTGGGGGAGGATGTGCCTCAGAACAGTTCTTGAGAAAGGAAGCAAAACTCAAAACTTTGACCAGACAGCCAAGAAAAAACACTTCTCAGCGAGATTCCGCCGGCGGGCTCCTGAGCACCCTGGCTTGGCAGATCCACCCAAGCCAAGCCAAGGCAAGGCAAGGCAGACCACGAGGAGATCAAGTTCCTCTCGCTGCAGCAATTTTTCTAAAAGGCTGGCCTTAATTCAGTCTGAAACCTATCATTTCAAACCCGAGGCACCCAAGGCACGTGACCCTCAGGGCATTTTTAGTCGCCCGCCTGCCTCCTAGTCCGGCTGAGGAGAAGGCGGCCTTGTTCAAAGCTCACAAACGAGATACCCAACTTCACTGCATTCCGTCCCTTTCCCCGAGCAAAGCCTCGGCCGACCGAGGGTCTCCGAGCCCCAGCCGCCACGCGCGTCTCCGCCCCAGGTTGGTAGAGACCCTCGGCACCTCGGGAGCTGCTCGGGTCCCCAGCTGCCCCGCCCCCATCGCGCCCGGAGCAACGTGCCCGGGGCGCCTCCCCGGGACGCCGGGCGGGAACAAAGGGGGCGGCGGAGGACCCGCGCCCTTCTGGGCAGGAGGGCGGTGTCTCCGGCCGCGCCCGGGCCCGCGGCGGGCGGGGTAGGCCAGGGCAGAGTCCGCGCGGCGGGAAAGGCCGCGCACGCGCGCCAGAGCCAACGGGGGCGCGAAGAAGCGCGCACGCGCGGGGCCCACACGCGGCGCGCCCAGGAGGTACGGGACGCGGGAAGGGCCACACAAGGCGGCTAGCAGAGGCCGTACAGGGCGCCGGAAGGGCCACGCAGCGCGTGCCAAGGGCGGCGCGTGCGCGCGGGGACCGGACGTGAAGCGGGAAGGGCCCCGCGCCGCCGCACGCGTTCGGGACGGGCCGCGTGGACACCGGAAGCGGACAGGGCTCAGCGGGCCACCCACCTCCCCCAGAGTCCGGCCACCTCGCGACTCTGGCAGCCCCTCCCCGGGCCGCACCCGCATCCCAGGGCTGGGGGAAGGGAAGAAGCACAGAGACACCCGGGGGCCCAGGGTGGAGGCGGAGCGGCACGCCGGGACTGTCGTCCCAAGGAGGCCCCGGCGGCGGCCAGGAGAAAACCTGGAGAGCGAGAGGGACGGCAGAGAGCGCGGAAAAGCACGACTCACCCGTCCATTGCACACACAGGAGACCCGCGGGGGACGGAGTGGAGGCGCCGGAATAGCAGGAACCGACCCAACGGCTCCGAGTTATAGACTCACAAAATGGCGGAGACGCCCGAACACGTCCCCCGCGCGCTCTACCTATTGGCTCCCGCCGGGCAGATGGGCGGGGCGAGCACCGCGGGACCCCGCCAGAGCCTCCCAATGGCTAGAAGGCCGCTCGAGGGGTGGGGCCAAACAGAATTGCCGGCGACCATTGGAGAAGGCGCCCATACATCAGAGCTTGAGGCGGAAGTGGCCCGTGTAGTCGGGGGAGGGGAGACAAGATGAGACCACGTGATCGCGCCTGTGCCAGTGGGCGAGCTGCCCTCCTGCGTGGGGCTTTCCGGGAGAAGCCATCTTGAGAGTGGGTACGTGGCGGGTCAGGCGGCGGGAAGCGTGCTTCCCCCAGGCTGCCGCCATCTTGCAAACGGGCAGACTCTACCTCCACCTAGGGCGTGAGGGCAAAAAGGAGGCGCGTCGCCATCTTGAAGGCGGGCAGAAAAACTACAGGACTCCATCTTGCTTGTGGGCACCTGCCCGAAGTCTGATTCCAATTCAGACGTTCCTCTTAGGTTAGCGCGCTGGGTTCTGGCGGCCTAACGCGTCCCAGAGGTGCCTGGGCTCTTTCCACCTCTGGTCACCAAGCCTGGTTCCCGATGTGGTCGGGGTTCGACCCGACTATCCTTTGTTCACCCCAGAGCAGCGAAGCCCGACGAGGGTCACCTCCCCTGACTGCAGGGATGCAGAAACCGAGGCCCGGTGCGCATAGTAACGCCGCCCGCCCTGTACTCTGGGAAACAGAGGCCCAGGATCCACCGTCGTCGGGCGTTAAGGATGGACTGGGTTTCCATCCCAGCGGCAGAACACCCCAGACTTATCCCGGGGAATGGTGACTCCAAGAGTTGAGCAGGGCTGGGCGGTAGGGGTGTCCTCGGGAGGAGTGACGGAAACCAGGGCCAGTTGGATGGGGAGAATGGGGAGGGGCAGACCGAGTCAGAGAGGCCAGAGCTTGGGAGGTCCTTGGCGGTGGTGGTGGTGGTGGTCCGCTCCCCTAGGCTTTTGGAAGCCTCATAGACGTTCAATAAATAGAGGAAATTGTCATGAATATTGTTTGCTATACATCTCGTGCTGAAAACGGGATTTTTTTTTTTTTTTTGGCTGTAGCTGTGTCGTGTGGATATTCCTGGGCCAGGAATAGAACCCGCGTTGCCCAGGCCTCTGCAGTAATAACAGGATCCTTAAGCTGCTGCACCACAACAGAACTCTGAAAAAGGGATTTTTTAATTGGTACCAGGCTAGAGAGGGAGAAGAAAAGATAGTTCTCGTTTCGCTAAAGGGAGATCAGGCCATTGCTCCTGACTCTCAGGTCGGTTTTAGCTTGGGTGGAGTCATGGTAACAGCACCCCTTTCAGGGCCGTGGGCGGGCCTGGACTCGGCCCAGGAGCCTTGGAGCAGGCCACTCTCGAGCCAGCGGACTTTCACTGATAGAGGCGTCTGCCGATTTCCAAGGAGTCCTCCCACCCTGCAGTCCTTGGCTCTCTTTTTGGCCTAAGGCCATCTGAAGCCCAAGATCGGCTAATTAGGAATGTCCCGGTGGATTTCAGAGAATCCCCTGCGCATTCCTGGGGATTTTCTGCCTCCAGGACCATGTCACCCTCCGTTTTCGGTACCAACAGGCTCAGCTGCTCCTTTGCTGCCTGGGTGACTGATGCCAGCAATGGGCCCCCTTGACAGCAGGCAGGACGGATGGACACAGGGGAGTGCCCCCTGCCCAGCCGCATTGGTGGACCCTCCAACAGGTTCCTATCACGGCTCTAAGCGGTATTAAAACCCTCCCAGGTCTCCTGTCTTGCCCAGAACTCGACTTTGTGGCCCAGCAGACCCCAGACCCTACATATCCAGACGCCCTTCTGGTTTCTGACCTCATTTACTCAGGCCTCCTTTGCAAAGCTGTTCCCTTCCAGAAAGTTCTTCCCTGAATCTGCAGGACTCCCTCATTTGCGCCCTGCGCTGGGGCATTTGCACGAAGTCCCCCATGTGCAAACGCCTCCCTGGACGTCTCCTTAAAATGTCAGGGGATTCCTTTCCTGCTTCCCACTGGAGCTCCTAGCTATAGTGGGAAGTCAGGTCAGTGTCACTAGAAAATACTGGGACACCAGGGGTTAGAGGCGGCCCCTGCCCAGATCAGAATCCACCACTGTTACCACCCAAGTGCCACAAACCAGGTGGTGAAAAGCAATGCAGAATTATTCCTGCTCAGTTCTGGGCTGCCCGAAAATTCCAAACTGAGACACCAAGGCCAGGCTCCCTCCAGAGGCTCCAGGGAAGGTCCTTCCGGCCTCCTACAGCTCTAAAGGTTCCAGGTGTCCTTGGCTTGTGGCCTCATCCCTCCAGCCCCCACCTCCTCTCCCTCTTTCTCAGCCCCTCCCTGTGTCTCTAAAAAGGATCCTTCTCATTGGATTTAGAGAACCCCCCAGGCTCTTCTAATCTCAAGGCTTTTTATCACATCTGCAACCACCCTTCCTCCAGATAAAGGCCCACTCCAGGGCTCCTGGGTTCATTTTGGGGACATACCATTTGGAGAACCACCCATCCGTCCCAAGACCCCACCTGAAACCAGGACCAGTCACTAAAGCTGCTGGGGTTGGGGTGTCTAGGGAGCCCCCTGGCCACAAGTTTCAGTTGGATCAATGCCCAGTTTATTGGAGCAGGCAAACCCCTGCCTGCTCCCTGCTTGGCCCCCTCTGGTCCCAGCCTCACCAGCCAGCTGCCTCCCTCATCAATGATTCAGGGTGAACGTGGGTGTCTGATCACCTTGCAATTGTTGGAGAATTTTGAAAATGATACTCTCCATGGCGGGAGCAGGGGCGGGGATGGGAACCAGATGGGATGAAGGCCTGGGCGTCCCAGGCACTGTGGGGTGGGGGGGGGTGCGGCTAGGTATTATTTCTCTTTTGAGATCTAATGGGGTTGCCTCAGTTTACCCCTCTGTCAAAATAAGGGGCTGGGCCAGGGTCCGCTTCCTCCCGGAGGGCTTTCCCTAGTGTTTCAAATAGTAGATTCATAGTTGGGGAATCTTTGTTCCTGTGTTTGTTTATTCACTCCCTTGACTACAACAGGACAGGGCCTGGGCTCCACAACTGCCCTCCCATCAAAGGCCCCCCAGACTCTCTGACCCATTTTCCAGATTTCTGTTGGACTGAGCTGGGGGGTGCGAGGATCAGAGAGGTCACCCCATCCCCACCCCAGCCTCCGGAACTCAGAAGGGAAATGGTGTGCTCTGGCCACAGGATATTCACATCAGAACCTGTCTCCGGTATCTGATAGGTTCCATGAGGGAACAGCTGACTCCCCAGCCCCAAGGCTCCCCGCTTGTCCCCTCCACCTCAACTGGTGGGGGGATCCCAGGCTTCTTCCTCCACCGCACCTACCAGCCCTGCCCAGCCTTCAGCCCCTGGAGGGACTCCTGTCCCTGCAAGGCGGGGAGGGTCCCCAGGGCCCTTCCCTGAATAGTCATGATCAAGGATCTTCCCACCCTGACCCTGCATTCCAGTCTCAACTCCTCCCTCCCCTCCCCCAATCCCAGACCCTCAGGCTAACTGCAAACCTTATCTGCCCAAACCAGCAGGCCAGCCTCTCCCCTAAGGACCACTGTGTCCCCCAGCCCTACCCCCAGCGGGAGGAGTCTCTCCACGCTGAGTGCCACCCCATCTGACTCCTGGGAGCTAGGCCTGGGCCCTGTGCCTCCCTACAGGCGTAACTCTTAATCCTCTGATCAGGAAGTGCTTTGTCTCCTTTTCCCAAGCACAGAGGCCTGGTGAGTGGCCTGAGTCTCTCAGCCTGCAAGAGGCCCTGCTGTGCTTTACCCAACCCACTCCTGCTTTGCCGGCCTCTAAGGATGGTGGGCTGCTCTGACCGGTCCTCAGAGGATCAATGCAGAGTTACCACTGACCCTGCAATGTTACTTCCATTTTTCTCAGGAGAAATGGAAACACAGGTCCACACAAAACTTGCTCACGCGTGTTCACAGCAGCACGAGCGCCACAGCCCCAAAGTGGAAACAACTCAGATGACTCAACAGATGAACAAATAAACAAATGTGGCCCCTCCACACAAGAGAGCACCACTCAGCCTGAAAACGCGAGAAGCAGCGACACCCGCTACCACAGGGACGGACCTGGAGACCAGGACGCTCAGTGAGAGAAGCAGACACAGAAGGACGCACTGTGTGATTCCGTGGATGGGAAACGTCTAGAACAGACACATCCGCAGACACAGAGAGCAGGTTCCTGGTTGTCAGGGGCTGGGGAGGGAATGTTAACAGCTGACTCTTCTTTCCCCGTGATGGTGGTTGCATAGCTCTGAATAGACTGAAAACGACTGTGTGGTGCATTGTGAATGGATAGGTGTGTGGTTATGTGAATTAGAGCTGATAAAGCCATTTTTGAGAAATCATTAGGATGAAAACTGGAAGGGCCAGCACTGCTAAGGATGGGGCAAGCAGAACTCTATAAACACTGCTTGGGGAGAAGAAAAGGTGCAGCAGCTTTGAAAACAGTTGGGCAGTTTCTTAACACTCTGCCAGAATACCTCCCCTCAGGCCAGGCACTCAGCTCCTTTGTGTTTACACAGGAACATGCAGAAGTTGTCAACAACAGCCTAGACTTTTGTCCATAGAATCTCCATAGCAGCCTTTTAAAAAGAATGAAACAGAAGTTCCTTGGTGGCCTAGCAGTCAGGAATCTGGCATTGTCACTGCTGTGGCGCAGGTTTCATCCCTGACCAGGGAACTTCCACAGCAGGTGAACACTGGCTATAACAGAGGCGATCACCGCCCAGAGAATGGGAGCACAATGCTTGTGGCTGGCTGATGGAATACGACGTAGCAGTGAAGAAGCAAAGACCAGCCAGGTACACCTTTGTTCCAAGTATACGAATGCAGTTCAAGATCAGGCAAAATTCACCAACGGGGCCAGAAATCAGGACAGGGTGAGCTGTAGTATAGGTCACAGACGGAGCTCGGATCTGGCGTTGCTGTGGCTGTGGTGTAGGCCAACGGCTACAGATCTGATTCCACCCCTAGCCTGAGAACCTCCATATGCCGTGGGTGCAGCCATAAAGAGACAAAAAGACAAAAGAAAAAAAATTTCTACTTAAAAAATACTGTTGGAGTTCCCTTGTGGCGCAGAAGGTTAAGCTGCTGCAGTGGCTTGGGTTCGATCTGGCCTGGGAATTTCTGCATGCCATGGGCATGGAAAAAAAAGTTTTAAAAATAAATTTACGTTAATTGCAAGGAAACAAAACGAAACGTTCAGATGGCTGTCACAACAGCCAGACCTCAAGCACTCAGCAGCCAGCACACATCCCCGTGGTCACAGGAAGCTCCAATGGACCGGGCTAGGGGATTGCTGTGTCTGTGCATTGCTTTTGGCTCTACTTCTTTGCAGGACCAGAGCCCACCCACCTTCCCAAATGCCCCTTGTAGCTTCTCGAGGCCCCACACATGTGGGCAGCCATGATCCGAGCTGGCACAAAGCAGAGATCCGGCCACACTGTGGGTCGTCATGTCACTGCTGGATGTGTGTGTCCAGAGAGGTGGGGGAGGCTGGAGCAGGGCTCTGCAGGGACGAGAGAGGGGATCAGGGAGGGCTTCTTGGGGGAGGTGTGAGGGATATGGTCCCAAAGGGGTGAGCAGAGCAAACAGCATTGAGGGAAGCAGAAGGTCTTAGAGGCATGGTGGGGGCTGGCTCGGTGGCAGGGTTCCAGGATGGGTGCACCCATGGTAGAGGGGGTGACCCAACACATTGCAGTGCACCTGTGGTGGAGGGAGTGTACCAACACATTGCAGGGCCCTGGAGCCGCCCTCATGGGGAACAGGCAATGGTGATGCTGCCACACCCTCAGGACAGGGCCATGGCATCCAAGGGGCAAGTGGAGAACGTGCCAGGGATGGGCAGACTCTGGAGAGTGTGCTCCTGGGTGGGGGCAATGCCAGCAGCGCTGAGTCTGGGTGTCTTGTTTGTTTCTGCTCTGTGTGCTGCCCCGTCTGAAACACACGGACAATGGAAAGCTGTCACTCTAACATTTTTAGTGAGATGGAATTCATACACCATACAATGTTTTTTGGCTGCACCCATGGCATGTGGAAGTTCCCAGGCCAGGAACTGAACAGTGACAACACTGGATCCTTAACATGCTGTGCCACCAGGTGACTATGACAATCCACCAGATAGACTGCACAATTCAGGGTTTCATTTTAGTACATTCACAAGGTGTACAGCCATTACCTAAATCAACTGTGGGACATTCCATCACCCCAAGGGGAAGCTCATTCCCCTTCAGCAGTCACCCCCACCCTCTCCCCAGCCCCTGATAACCACAAACCTACTGTCTGTGGATGTGCCTATTCTGGACGTTTCCCATCCACGGAGTCACACACTGTGTCCTTCTGTGTCTGCTTCTCTCACTGAGCATCGTGGTCTCCAGGTTCTGTTCACATGGTACCAAGTGTCAGTGCTTCTCTTTCTTTCCTTTTTATGGCTGCACTTGCAACGTATGAAGTTCCCAGGCTAGGGGCTGAATTGGAGCCGCAGCTGCCGGCCTATGCCACAGCCATAGCAGCACAGGATCTGAGCCACATCTGTAGCTTGCAGCAATACCAGATCCTTTAACCCACCGAGCAAGGCTAGGGATGGAACCTGCATCCTTATGGATACTAGATGGGTTCTTAACCTGCTGAGCCACAATGGGAACTCTACTTCTCTCCTTTGCATGGCTTTATAATATTTCAGTGTGTGGATGGATCACATTTGATTCATCCTTCATACGCTAATGGACATGATTTTTTCCCACTTTTCAACTGTTGTAAACATGTATTTACAGGTTTCCGTGTGGATGTACATTTTCATTTCTCAGAATAAATCTATGTAGTTTCCATGGGCTCCAGTCACAAATGACACAAATATGGGTGGGTGGGGTGGTGACTGAAATCACAGAAATGTATTCCTTTGCAGTTCTGGAGGCCAGAAATCCAAGGTCAAGGAGTCGGCAGGGCTGGTCCCATCCTTGGTCTGTAAAAAGCCATCTTCTCCTTGTGCCCTCCCCTGGCTGTCCCTAATCCCCCGTGTTTATAAGGACACCGGGTACACTGGACTAGGACCCATCCTAACGACTTTAACCTGCTTACCTCTGAAAAGACCCTGTTTCCTGTGATGTCATTCGCAGGATCCGGAGGCTAGGACTCCAGAATATCTTGCCGGGGGCGTACGTGTGACACGGTCCTCCCACCCTGGCTCCGAGGAGTGGGGGTGCTGGGTCGAGTGGTGACTCTGAGCTTTACCGCTGGAGGAAATGCCACACCTTGTCCTCCGCAGCAGCCCCAACCCACAGTCCGGGGCTCCAACTTCTCTACATTCTCATCCTGCCTGTTGTTGAATTTCCTTAGTTTTTCCCTGATGTTCTCTCTCTGCCCTGGGACCCCCACGACATCCAGTGTCCACCGTCCCCTCCACCCCTGGGTGTGACGGTCTCGCCATCTCTCCTCAGGGCATCTTCAGGCTGGGTGGATGTATCAGGGTTTTCTCAGGATCGCACTGGGGCAGCGGGTCACGGGGATGGAGGGGGGATCTCAGGGGAAGTGCCCTTGTCACCTGTCACACCTGGGCTCCCTGCTGCTGCCTTTGACCTACACTCCCAGCTCCTCACCGGGAGGGTGCTTCTCTTTCACAAGGAGGCCATATCAGATCTGGGAGGGGGTGGGTGGGGCGGCAGCAGCACTCGGAGACCTGACCCGAGTGTGGAGGAGGGACTTGCAAAGACATGTCAGGGGTTGAATCGTGGTCCCCAAAGATGTCCACATCCTGACCGGCGGCACCCGCGAACGCCCCCGTCTTTGGAAACAGGGTCTTTGTGATCATCCGCTAAGATGAGTCACCCTGGAGTCGCACGGCCCGAGTGCAGTGGCTAGTGTCCTTCTAAGAGGGGACAGAGTCACAGGGAGAGGCCAGAGATGCAGAGGCAGAGATGGGGCCATATGGCCACCAGAGCGGCCGGCCGCCCCAGGAAGACTTCACTCGGAGGCCCCACACAGAAGGGGCCCGCCTGCCAGCACCTGGACCTCTGCCTTCCAGCCCCCAAACTGTGAGAGAGGAAATGCGTGTGGCCTTGCACGCCCCACCCATGGCTCTGGGTGACGGCGGCCACAGGAAACTCATTCTGCCTCTGGGAACTGGGAGGCTGGGCAGCCACGGGAGAGCTTCCAGGCCTTGCAAAATTCATGAAAGGGATGGTGTCTCCATACCAGAGGGAACGTGAGCTGGGCTGTAAGCAATCCCGAGGCCATCTGCTCACCCGCCACCCGCCTGGCCGCGGGGTCACAGGGCCGCGGGCACCAGCCAGGTCAGGGCTGCCCGGGAGCAGACACAGAGGGGACTGCAGACCCCCCTCAACCACAGAGGAGTCAAGACCCCAGGCCTCCCCACCCCCCATCCCCGCCTCTCCTGGCGACCCTGGCGACCCTGGCCCCCCGGGGGCTGTCCCATCCAGACAATCGCTTCTCACCTGGGCAGGGGTAAGGCTGGCTCTTAAGGCCAAACCAGCATAACAGAGCAGCTGTTCTCACCTGCTGCAGGGGACACTAGGGGATGTCTGGGGTGGCTGCTTCTGTCACAATGGGGGCCTCCCGGCATCTAATGGGAGGGCCAGGGAGGCTGCCCCACCCCCGCAGAGCCCAGAAGGGCTGCACAGAGGTTGCTCGGAGGTGAGGAGACTGGCTCCAACCCTCTGGTGCTTTTCTATGTTTTCCAGGGCCAAAGGGATCTGCAGGTGGACGGTCCCCAGGAGAATGACCCGGCGGATATCGCTCAGTTAAACTAAAGGTTCCTGTTCTCTGGAGGTCAGGGCTCCCCACTGGTGGTGTGGGGTATCCTGGTAGAAAGCTAATTCTGGAAGGATCCAGGAGGGGTAGGAATGGCCCCCCCAAGACGGGCAGTGAGACTCGAGGGTGGAGGAAGGGCGGCCCTCGGGTTCCATGGCAGGTAACACATGAGACCCACAGACCACAGGTGACGTCACCAGCATCAATAGTTTATAGCGAGAAGCGGACACCTGATCCTGCATCGCAGGCAGCTGGCTCAGGTGGCTTCCGGGCCACTCACCAACGGGGGTGGGGGTGGGGGCTCCTGATGACCCACCTTGGGGACATCACAGGCCCTGTATCGCCCTCTCAGTCTGAACACACCAGTGAGCATTGTCACTGTGTTTCACGGAAGCCGTCCCCCTTCCTGGGGTGGGGACTCCATGTTCCTGACTTGTTCTTGGTGTGATGGGCTGAGAGGGTGCTGCTTGGGTGCCCACCCAAAGGGGTTTGGGCAGAGGCACCTGCCAGGGGAAAGAAAGGGCCAAGACAACAGGCTCCAAATTCCTGTGCATTTCTGCACAAACGTTTCTGCAAAGACAGACACCAACCAACAAGCACGTAAAGAGACACTCAACATCATGGAGGAGACACAAGTCAGACCACTGTGATGGGACCTCCGCCCACGAGGGTGGCACTGTCCACACAGCCATCACCTCCCGCCCACAAGGGGTACACTGTCCACAGAGTTGTCACCTCCTGCCCAAGCATAACCACTCTCCACACGGCCGTCACCTCCCACCCGCGAGGATGGCACTGTCCACACAGCTATCACTTCCCACCCACCAGGATGGCACTGTCCATGTGGTTGTCACCTCACGCCCACCAGGATGGCCACTGTCCGCACAGTGATCACAAGTGCAGACCAGGGTGGGAGACTGGGACACTTGTTCACGGCTGGTGGAAGGTGAAACAGTGTGGCCACCGTGGAAGACACTGGTCGATCCTCCAGAGGGTAAAAACGGAGTGACTGTGTGATCAGCAATTACATTCTAGGAATTCCACTTCAAGAAAATGAAAACATGTCCACATAAATATTTGTACACAAGTGCCCATCAGTGGGTGATGGATAAACAGTGAGGTCCCTCCACACACGGGAGCGTCACTCAGCCTGAAAAGGAGAGAAGCCCCGACACTCGCCACCACGTGGACGGACCTGGAGACCACGATGCTCAGTGAGAGCAGCAGACACAGGACACACAGTGTGTGACTCCGTGGATGGGAAACGTCCAGAACAGGCACATCCCCAGGCACAGAGGGTGGGTTCCTGGTTGTCAGGGGCTGGGGAAAGGCATGGGGGTGACTGCTGATGGGGACGGGGTTTCTTTTTGTTCCTGAGCTTTTTGCACATTTTTTTTTTCTTTTTGTCTTTATGTAGAGCCGCACCCGCGGCATATGGAGGTTCCCAGGCTAGGGGTCTAACAGGAGCTGTAGCTGCCGGCCTTCGCCACAGCCACAGCAACGTGGGATCTGAGCCGCGTCTGCGACCTACACCACAGCTCACGGCAACGCCGGATCCTTAACCCACTGAGCAAGGCCAGGGATTGAACCCGCAACCTCATGGTTCCTAGTCGGATTCATTAACCACTGAGCCACGACGGGAACTCCTTTGCACATTTTTTTTAACTGACTTTAAAGTTTCTGTAAAAGACTCATTCTGTGCAAGCAGACAACAAAATAGAAGAAAACTAAAAATCATGAGAGGACTTCCTTTGAGAATGCTTCTAGATCTGTTTCTGTTGTATGAGACCTGTGTTAACATAGATAGGCATATATGAACATGTATCTCTACATTGTGTTACATACAGTATGTACACACCATGTCCATATTTATATATACATCTACCTATAATCTAGATCATGCTAATATCTTTTAAACCTTGCCTATAAATTACAAAGTGTCACTGCAACAAACACACACCCCAGAAGAATATGGTCCCAGCAGGTTGCTGTTGCACAAAGGTCACGATGTTTGCCTTCAGGCATTTTCCACATTCAAGAATCTGCAAGGAGCATACAGAGGTTTTTGTATTTCATAAAGTGACACCTTGCTTGCAGCTATTACACAGCTGCCCTCCTGCCATTTTCAAATGATCCTTTTGTATCCATTTCTCCTTGATACATTTTTTTTTTTTTTTTGTGGCTGCCCTACAGCATATGGGGCTCCCAGGCCAGGGACAGGATACCAGCTGCAGCAAAGAATTAAGCCATAGCTGTGGTAACACGGGATCCCAAACCCGCTGTGCCAGGTGGGGGATCGAACCTGCCTCCCAGCGCTCCCAAGATGCTACCTATCCCACCACACCACAGTGGGAGCGCCTCTCCTTGATACATTTAAAAAACAGCTCCAGGTCTCTCAAACAAATGCAGAAAAACATTAAAAAAAAAAAAAAAAGGTGTTCCCGTCATGGTGCAGCAGTTAACAAATCCTACTAGGAACTGTGAGGTTGCGGGTTCGATCCCGGCATTGCTCAGTGGGTTAAGGATCCAGCGTTGCCGTGAGCTGTGTTGTAGGTCGCAGACGCGGCTCGGATTTGGCATTGCTGTGGCTGTGGCGTAGGCCGGCAGCTATAGCTCCAATTCAACCTCTAGCCTGGGAGATCGGTGGCTGCAATGCTAGAGCACAGGTTCCATCCCCAGCCCGGCATAGTGGGTTAGGGATCCATCACTGCCGCAGCTGTGGCGTAGGTTGTAACTATGGCCTGGATCTGACCCCTGGCCTGGGAACTCTACATGCCATGGGGCAAAAATAGAAAACAAAAAACAAAAAACATTGAATGGGTTTTGAAATTATCATTTTATAGCTTTATCCTGTTAACCACAGAGAGACAGGTTTCCTTGGGTTGTATATGTATCTTAGCGCTGTACCCTCAGCATGTGGAAGTTCCCAGGCTAGGAGTCGAATCAGAGCTACAGCCGCCAGCCTGCGCCACAGCCACAGCAATGCAAGATCCGAGCCGCGTCTACAGCCTATGATAAAGCTCACGGCAAAGCTGGATCCTTAACCCACCGAGTGAGGCCAGGGATCAAACCCACATCCTCATGGCTCCTAGTCAGGTTCATTAATCACTGAGCCACGAAGGAAACTCCCAGGTTTACTTTTTTTTTTTTTTTTTTCTTTTTGCCTTATCTAGGGCCGCACCCGCGACATATGGAGGTTCCCAGGCTAGGGGTCTAACAGGAGCTGTAGCCACCGGCCTTCGCCACAGCCACAGCAACACAGGATCTGAGCCGCGTCTGCAACCTACACCACAACTCACGGCAACATCGGATCCTTAACCCACTGAGCGAGGCCAGGAATCGAACCCGCAACCTCATGGTTCCTAGTTGGATTCGTTAACCACTGAGCCACGACAGGAACTCCCCAGGTTTACTTGTTAAGATGGGTTGTTTTCCTTTCCACTCATTTTATATCGTAAACTTTCCAGATGATACTAACATTTCTTTTAAAACATCTTTTTTGTTTGTTTTTGTTTTGTTCTGTTGTTTGGCCATGCCCATGGCATGTGGAAGTTCCTGGGCCAGGGATGGAACATGAATCACAGCAGTGACAACACCAGATCCTAACCCACTGAGCCACCAGGGAACTCCCTGTAACATCATTTTTGTTGTTATTTTAATGGTTGTAAAACAGACATCACATAAAATGCACACTCCTTTTTTTTTTTTTTTTTTTCTTCCCTGTTTAGGGCTGTACCTGAGGCATACGGAGGTTCCCAGGCTAGAGGCTGAATCAAAGCTGTAGCCGCCGGCCTATGCCACAGCCACAGCAACGCAGGATCCAAGCTGCATCTGCGACCTACCCCACAGCTCATAGCAATGCCAGATCCTTAACCCACTGAGAGAGGCCAGGGATCAAACCCTTAACCTCATGGTTCTTAGTCGGATTTGTTTCCACTGTGCCATGATGGGAACTCCAAAATGCACACTCTTAATTATCTTTAGGTGCCCAGCTCAGTGGTGTCAAGCATTGTTCTACAGCCAACTGTACTGTCCATCCACAGAACTTTCCATAAACACCGTCTTTAACTAGAGCTGGATCATGGTTGCATAAGTAGAAGCCCCTGGCTGAGGCCATGTCCTTCACATCCTGCCCTGAGCCCCTCACGTGGGCAGCTGATCTGGTTTCTTTCCTTTTCTTTGGCTTTTGTCTTTTCATGGCTGCACCCACGGCATATGGAGGTTCCCAGGCTAGGGGTCCAATTGGAGCTACAGCTGCTGGCCTACGCCACAGCCACAGCCACGCCAGATCCGAGCTGCGTCTGCGACCTACACCACAGCTCATGGCAAAGCCGGATCCTTAATCCACTGAGCAAGGCCAGGGATGGAACCTGCAATCTCATGGTTCCTAGTTGGATTCGTTTCCGCTGCACCACGACAGGAACTCCTGACCTGGTTTCTTTGAACTCATCTGGGACCTGCTGGGGGCTCAGGTCAGGGCACGCCAGCTCTCTGGCCCCCAGTCCCAGCATTTGACCACCAGGAGGCCCACCCCGGTCCCCCTGTTCTGGGATAAGCCACCTCCTGCAGGTCCTCACACCAGGACCCTCCAGCCAGCCCACTGCCCCTGGGCCTTCTACCAGAACAGCAGAGCTGGACAAACAGCCAGAAAAACCCAGAAAGCCTGGGTGATCAACTTTCCTTCCCTACAACTTTTTTTTTTAAGAAAATCACATTTTGCACCCCCACTCTCAGCTTCTCTGTGGAGCCTACAGGGTTTAAATTCCTGGGCATTATCCTGGAGGAACATTCTAGAATCCGCTGGGCAGAGGAAAGCCCCACCAACGTCCATCACCCCTGTTTTCTTGGTAACTTCCTTTTTCGCTGAAGATAAAATAGGTCCCAATAATAAAAAACAAACGTACCGAAGGGCTTGTATTTATCTCCAAAGCACGGCCTTTGGGCTCCGGAATGTTCTTGTGTCATTTCCAGATATTGTATAGGGTTCCGGCAGAGTGCTGGGGACACAGCCGGGACAGACCAGGCCAAAGCTTTAGAAACACAGCTTTTAAATTCTTGACTGCCTCCAACAGCCCACAAAGTTCACAGTTAAATTTCTCCCTGGAACCTTCCATGCCTGGACCTTCAAGAATTCAAGCCACCAGGGCTCCCCACCCAGGTCCCCAGGTCCCCTTACAGGGAGGCCGGTGGCACAGATCTTGACCCCAGTCAAGGAAGGAAAATTCCTTCGGGTTCCAGACTGTCTGATACTTTCTCCCTTTTCACTTCCGGCAGGGAGTGATGTATTAAACCCAAGAATGAGAGAACACCAGAGGGAGGGTTTGGGGCAGTTTTAATTGCTTTTCCAAGCCTGTTAATAATTGTCTTTGTTCGCTCCTGGAGCATAGGGCCTGGGGAAACCCCGGTGGGCCCCAGGGTGGCCTCTGGCCATCTTCCATCAGGCCAGGGCCCCATTCCCACCCGTGAGGGGGGCTGGCTGCATTCCTGACATTCCTCCTCTGCGTCCCACATTATTTGTTTGTTTTAAATTAGATGCCACCAGAAAAAATTAATTAAAAAAATTAGAGGCCACCAGGAATTCGTTTTTACTTTTGGATTCTGCTGAAACCTTTTTATTCCCTTTTTTTAGGGCCACACCCGTAGCATATGGAAATTTCCAGGCTAGGGGTCGAATCAGATCTACAGTTGCCAGCCTACACCACAGCCACGTAGGACCCAAGCCACGTCTGTGACCTACACCACAGCTCACAGCAATTGCCAGATCTTTAACCCACTGAGCGAGGCCAGGGATCGAACCCACATCCTCATGGTTCCTAGACAGGTTTGTTAATCACTGAGCCACAAAGAGAACTCCTCTACTGGAACTTTTAGTTTGTACTAGACTCCGGCCTGAATGAACCACAGAACCTTCCAGGACCCTCCCAGCCACCCCACCCCACCTCCAGACACCCGCACTGTGGGACATTTTGCAGCTGAGCGTGCCCAGGGCACAGAGGACCCCAGGCACCCACCCCCGCCTGAACCCCTGCCCCACCATCAGAAACGACCCTCCAGCCAGGACCTCTGTGGCGCTCCTATGTGGCCACCGTGGGGAGGCAGGTAGAAAGATTAGCCACTTTCAGGCCAGGCAGAGTAGTGGTAGACACTGAAGCCTGGACCTGGGGAGGGGACTGAATTTCGGGCACCGGTTAGCTGACACCACACCCAGCCCGGCGTTCTTGCAGCCCCTTAGCTGTTGTAACTGGGTCCAGGTTTCTGTCCCCAGCACCTGGCACACAGTGGGTAGCTCAGACAACAACAGGCTGACTGCAGTGGGATCCCTGGAGGTGCTGGGCGATTTTGACATCTGTTTCATTGCCCTGAACCTCAGCGGTGTTGCCTCTAAAACAGGGGCAAGGTTTACCCTTTGTGAAGGAGAGGTGTCTGGTCTACAAAGCCCTCATCCTTAGTGCTCCCCTCGGTTGTGCAGTGGACAGAAGCCCCGACTACGTGGCCTTGACCTCCTCCTGGAAGGAAAAGTAAGACCAAAACAGATAAGGCCTGCCAGGCCCCAGCTGAAATGGGGCTGTTTCCAGGAAATTGGAGCATTCGGGTCAGGCTCGGGCACACAGTAGGTGCCCCTGCTTGGTATCTTTATGACTGTCCTGGGCCCCGACCTCGGCGGGCCCAGAGCGGGCACACAGTGGGGCTATCACAGTCAGCGAACTGTGACACTGAACAAAGGGAACCTCACTTAAAGTGGATTTCAGAGGCCGAGGGGGAGCCTCATCCCTAACACTCACCGTCAGGTGGGCTGCAAACCCCAGACAGGAGGAGACATACCTCTGCATCTCCAAGAACAAGACGGTTCCTCATCCAGCAGGAGATGGAAGCGTTTCCCTCCGCCCGGGAACAGCCCAGCCAATGAGAGGCCCTCACAGCTCAGCCAATGAAAAGCCACCACAATCCCAACTCCCACAATTCCCAGCGCCCAATTCCTCCAGGGGGCTCTGCGTTCACAGCAGACCCTTCCCAACTCTCTCTTCTCTTTAAAAGAATTGCCTCTGCTTTGTTTTCCTGACTTGCCTGTTATTCTCACCTGTGTTCCAAATAAACTCATTTTGCTTGTAAAGTAACCAGCTGTTTTAATTTTAAGGTCAACTTTATGTTCAGTGAGGTAAAGCTGTTTTGAGCATAATCTCATTTATTTCTGCCAACAGCATGCAGAAGTTCCTGGGCCAGGGGTCGAACCTGAGCCACAGCAGTGACAGCACTGGATCCTAAACCCTCTGGGCCACTAGGGAACTCCATGATGCCTTTATTTAAAAAACTGAGGGCGTTCCCAGTGTGGCTCAGCAGGTTAAGAACCCAACTAGTACCCATGAGGATGTGGGTTAGATCTCTGGCCTTGCTCAGTGCATCAGTATCAGGCATTGCCTTGAGCTTCAGTGTAGGTTGCAGATGTGTCTTGGATTCCAGAGTTGCTGTGATTATGGCACAGGCCAGCAGCTGCAGCTCCAAATAGACCCCTAGCCTGGGAACTTCCATATGCCCCAGGTTTGGCCATAAAAAGAAAAAAAATTGGGATAAACTTCACATAACAAACAGTTGACTTTTTTTTTCTTTGCCACTCCTGCAGCATGCAGAAGTTCCCTGACCAGGGATCAAACCTGAGACACAGTAGTGACAATGCTGGATCCTTAACCCACTGTGCCATGAGGCATGAGGGAACTCCTAGAACTGACTTTGTTTTTTTTTGTTTGTTTGTTTGTTTGTTTGTTTTTTGCTTTTTAGGGCCACATCCATGGCATGTGGAGGTTCCCAGGCTAGGGGTCAAATCAGAGCTACAGCTGCTGGCCTACGCCACAGCCACAGCAACACCAGATCTGAGCCACACCTGTGACCTACACCACAACTCACGGCAACACTGGATCATTAACCCACTGAGCAAGGCCAGGGATCAAACCCACAACCTCATGGTTCCTAGGCAAATCCGTTAACCACTGCACCATGATGGGAACTCCAATTTTTTTTTAATGAGCATACCCATGGAAGTTACCAGGCCAAGGACTGAATCTAGGCCACAGCAGTGACAACGCTGGACTTTAACCCACTGTGCTGGGCCAGGGATTGAACCCTCACCACCACAGCAACCCAAGCTGCTGCAGTCAGATTCTTAACCTACCGCACCACAGCAGGAACTCCTTAGAATTGAGGGAGTTTTTATTTTATTTATTTTGTCCTTTTTTTTTTTTTAGGGCCGCATCCGAGGCATATGGAAGTTCCCAGACTAGGGGCAGAGTCAGAACTGTAGCTGCTAGCCTACACCACAGCCACAGCCACAGTCACACCAGATCTGAGCCGCATCTGTGACCTACACCACAGCTCATGGCAACACTGGATCCTTAACCCTCTAAGCGAGGCTAGGGATCAAACCTGAGTCTTCATGTATGCTAGTCAGATTCCCCTCTGCTGAGCCACGACAGGAACTCCAAGAACTGACCTTTTTTTTTTTGTCTGTTTCCCTTTTTTATTTTTTCCTAGGGCCACACCCACAGCATATGGAGGTTCCCAGGCTAGGGGTCTATTCGGAGCTGTAGCCGCCGGCCTACGCCACAGCCACAGCAACGCAGGATCTAAGCCACGTCTGCAACCTACACCACAGCTCACGGCAATGCCGGATCATTAACCCACTGAGTGATGCCGGGGATCGAACCTGCAACCTCATGGTTCCTAGTCGGATTTGTTAACAACTGAGCCACGATGGGAACTCCAGAACTGGCCATTTTTAAGTGCACAATTCAGTGGCAGTACATCTGCAATGCTGTGCAGCCATCACCACTAATTCCAGATGATTTTCATCTCCCCAGAATGAAATCCCATTCCCTTTAGCAACACCCCCATCCCCCTTGCCAGCCCCTGAGAACCACAAACCCACTCTCTGTCCCTGTGGATGTGCCTGTTCTGGACGTTTCCCATCCATGGACTCACATACTGTGTCCTTCTGTGTCTGCTTCTCTCACTGAGCGTCGTGGTCTCAAGGTCCGTCCACATGGTATCGAGTGCTGGGGCTTCTCTCCTCTTCACAGCCAAGCGATGCCCCGTGTGTGGAAGACACCACATGTGCGTCTGTTCACTCATCAATGGGCACTTGGGTGGTTCCCACCTCAGGCCCACTGTGAAGCCTGCTGCTGTGAACATCTTTGTTTAAACCCCTCTTTTCAGTTATCTGTGGTACAGGCTGAGGGCTGGCATGGCTGGGACAGGTGGCTGACTTTTGGGGAACAGCTCCTTTCTGCAGCGGCTGCCCCGTTTTACTTCATTCCCACCAGTGAGCAGGATTCTGCCTCTTGGGAGAGAACATGAGACCCAGGCCCAAACCCTTGGACCTCGGCCTTTCCCAGAGGCCCTAAGGCTGCGCTGGGGCCGCTTCAGGACGTGGAAAGGTACAGGTGGACCACACAGGAGTTTCCCTCATTTGAGAGCGTGTGCGCAGGAGGGAAATTGGGAAATTTGGACAAGTTCAGGCAGCCAGACCATGAGTTACCACCTTGGACTCTGTGGGCCAGAAAAACCTGCTGGACAATGCTTGCGCCCCACTCTCCTGAGCCTGGAGGCCTCTATCCTCGAGAAGCGAGGATTCTAGGAGGCGAGGTCCATTCACCTGTGGCTGCCTTACTGGCTTCTGTCTAGCATTTCCTGCCTGGAGCAAGACAAGAGGGTAGAGCGAGAGAGGAGGCGACACAGGAGAGGGGGAGGCTGGTGCCTGCCACCGCTTTGTGACCGCCCCTCCGGGCCTCGGGAAGCCGGGAAACTGAGGCTCAGGGCAGCATCTGAGGTCACTCATCCTGGTGGGAACCACAGCAGGGTTGTCCAACCCCAGCCTCCAGCCACCCCCGTGGGCTCAGCTCTGGGCCTCACAGGAGCGGCAAGGCCAAGGTCCCTACCCTCACTTTGGCCTCGGCGGGGTGGACATCCGTGGGCTCCAGAAATCAAGGAGACCCTTACAGCGTGGCCTGAGCTCTGAGGACATCAAGGTGACGGTGCCTTCCACACAGAAACCTGCATATGGTTCCTGCAGCTTCACCTGTCAATGCCCGGACTGGAGGCAGCCAAGATGCCCTCCAGCGGGTAGATGGACAGATAACCTGCGGACGTCCACACGAAGGAATGTTCCACTCTGACCAAGCTCCAGGGCATTCTGGGAAAGGCAGAAGTCGGGAGATGTTACATCCAGGGCTCTTGGCCTCCTTCATCTGTAGAAATTGATAAGAGACCAGGCAAGAAACTCAGGCAAGGCTTTACTGGGGCCCCTGCTGCAGCTGGGGCGGGGGGGGCGGCAGGGAGCGAGAACAAGTAACAGGTCCCATTGCTCAGTTGCTCGCAAGGGAAGGGGAGCTGGTTCTTCATATGCGGCGAGGGCGGGGTGGGTCCAGAGGGGCAGCTTAGACGGTCTGCCCACCCCTTTGGGCATGCGTAGTACCTGCTTTGGCTTCCCACACGCTATTTCTGCCTTTTTCCTTTTTTTTCCCTGCTTTTTAGGGCCACCCCCCCATCATATGGAGGTTCCCAGGCTAGGAGTCTGATCAGAGTTACAGCTGCCGGCCTGTGCCACAGCCACAGCAGTGCAGGATCTGAGCTGCGTCTGCGAACTACACCACAGCTCACAGCAATGCTGGATCCTTAACCTACTGAGCGAGGCCAGGGATCAAACCTGCAACCTCATGGTTCCTGGTCAGATTTGTTTCTGCTGCGCCACAAAGGGAACTCCCTGTGTGTGTGTGTATTTTTTGTGGCTACACCACGGCATGCAAAAGTTCGAGGGCCAGGGATGGAACTCACATCACAGCAGTGACCTACAGTGACAATGCTGGATCCTTAATCCCGAGCCACCAGGGAACTCCAATTTGTATTTTATTTATGTTTTTGGCCAAGGCATGCAGTGGCTTGATGTGGGATCTCAGTTCCCAGACCAGAGATTGAACCCAGGCCACCGCAGTGAAAGGGAGGGAGGAAACAGCAGAGAAACCAGCAGGAAACAGCAGAGAAACACACCAGTGAGGTTGTATATGGGGGAATGTTCTGCAAATTCTGCTCAATTTTTCTGTAAACCTAAAACAGCTCAAAAACTGAAATCTATTTTTAAAAAAGGAGCGGATGCTAGTAAGGGCAGGTCAAGGGAGGTCCAGATGTGACAACAAAACAATAAACAGGATTTCCCTTGTGGTTCAGAGGGTTAAGTATCTGGCGTTGTCACTGCTGTGGTTCGGGTCGCTGCTGTGGCAAGGGTTCGATCCCTGGCCTGAGCACTCCACATGTTATGGGCACGGCCAAAAGAAACCAAAACAACGAAACTTCGATTTCTAAAACACAGGGAGAGGATCTGAATAGACATTTTCCCAAAGAAGACACACAGCTGGCCACCAGGTACTTGAAAAGACCCTCAGCATCACTAGTCCTTAGGGAAATGTGAATCAAAACCACAAAAAGATGACACCTCCCACCTGTCAGTGTGGCCACCATCAGGGAGTTCCCTGGTGGTCTAGGGGTTAGGATTTGGTGCTTTCATAGTGGTGGCCTGGGTTCAGTACCTGGTCTGGGAACTGAGACTCCACATCAAGCCACTGCATGCAGTGGCCAAAAACAGAGAGAGACGGAGTGAAAGACAAGAAATACAAAATTTTTTTTTTTTTTTTAAAAAGGGAGTTCTTGTTGTGGCTCAGTGGTAACGAATCTGACTAGTATCCACGAGGAAGCAGGACCCCATTTTCCCTGTGTCCCCCCACTGATCCCCGTATCTTCCCTCCTGGCCCCCGTCATAGCAGGCGTGCTGTGATCCCAGCTCAGCCGCACCTTCTCCATTTCACAGGTAGACACACTGAGGCCACTGGGGGGGGGGGCACACCGCTGGAGGACAACATGGGGGTAACTGTGGGGGGTCAGGCATAGTGGGGACCCCCAGGGAGACTTGCCTCTCCCCCACGTTCTCAGGCAGCAGCCAGGGGTGTCCTTCGGGTAACGGGCAGTCCTCCAAGAAGCCAGGCGAGCGTGGTCTGGAGTGGCCTGGGGTGGTGGGTGGCACTGATGACTACAGGGGCCCAACAACGTTCACGGCTGCTGACGGGTGACTCTGGCATCACCTCTACTAGTCTGCCAAGGGCCAGGCTGTCACCCACTACCTACACAGACGGTCTTGCATAGACTCGGGGATCTTCCAGACCCTTGAACCCGCCCCCTCACAGCCCTCACCTTGGCTTCCCAGGGGCACATCTGTGGGAAGGGCAGGGCTGGTTCCAGCAGGGCTCTGAGGCCAGAGACAGCCAGTGGAGCCGCCAGGACCAAACCAGGTCAGAGCTAGAGCCATGTTCCATCCATCCATGCATACTTCCTTCTGGAAGGATTGGCAGTGAGATGGGGGGTGGGTTCTGGACCAGGGCTTCGAGGAGAGTGGGGAGTAGGGGAGACACTGCAGTTTGCACCTTTCTGGAGTTTGGTTAAGCCTCTGTGCATAGCCATTTAATCCTAAGGGACATTTCAAGATTCTGATTTGAAGCACAGGGAACTATAGGGAACTATACTCAATATCTTGTAATAACCTATAATGGAAAACAGCCTGAAATATATATGGATATTTTTTACCCCTACACACAACTGAATCATTTTGTTGTACACCTGAAACTAACACAAGATCGTAAATCAACTAAACTTCAATTTTAAAAAATCCAGGGAGGGAGTTACCATCGTGGCTCAGAGGTAACAAACCCGACTAGTGACCATGAGGATTGGGTTCAATCCCTGGCCTTGCTCGGTAGGTTAAGGATCCAGCGTTGCCGTGAGCTGTGGTGTAGGTCACAGACACAGTTTGGATCTGGTGTTGCTGTGGCTGTGGTGTAGGTCGGCAGCTCTGATTTGACCCCTAGCCTGAGGACCACCATATACCTCGGGTGCGGCCCTAAAAAAATAAAAATAAAAAGACTCTCAGAGTTCCCTCGTGGCTCAGTGGGTTAAGGAGCCCTCGTTGTCACTGCAGTGGTTCAGGTTAGATCCCTGGCCCTAGGAACTTCTGCATGCTGCAGGGGTGGCCAAAAAAATAGATATGAATTCCCCCCCACACCAAAAAAGAAATAGTCAGAAAGAGGGAAAGGAAAGAAAAGAAAAGGAAAAATTGTAGCTCTAGGTGGGCCTGGGGATATGTCTGGCAGGGAAGCACCTGGGCTGAGGCTGGGGGTGGCGTGCAGGCTACCCTCCCAGGCTCTCTTTGTCAGTGGTCGGTGGAGCAACAGGAAAAAGCAAAAAAAATTGGAGATGAAATTCACATAATATAAAATTGTAGATTTAAAGTGTACAATTTTAGGAGTTCCCATTGTGGCATGGCAGAAACAAATCTGACTAGTATCCATGAGGACGCGAGTTCGATCCCTGGCCTCACTCAGTGGGTTAAAGGCTCTGGCGTTACCATGCGTTGTGGTATAGGTTGCAGACGCGGCTCGGATCCCGTGTTGCTGTGGCTGTGGCGTAGGCCAGGAGAGGCAGCTCCGATTTGTCCCCTGGCCTGGGAACTTCCATATGCCACGAGGGCGCCCCCTAAAAAGCAAAATAAATAAATAAAAAGTGAGCATTTCGGTGGCAGGTAATATATTCACAATGTTGTGCAACCATCACCTCTGATTCCAGAACATTCCATCTCCCTAAAAGAAACCCTGTTCGCATCAGCAGTTACCTCCGTCCCCTCCCCAGCCCCTGACAACCAGGAACCCACCCTCTGTGTCTGTGGATGTGCCTGTTCTGGACGTTTCCCATCCACGGAGTCACACCCTGTGTGTCCTGTGTCTGCTTCTCTCACTGAGCGTCGTGGTCTCCAGGTCCGTCCACGTGGTAGGAGTGTCGGGGCTTCTCTCCTTTTCAGGCTGAGTGACGCTCCCGTGTGTGGAGGGACCACACCGTTTATCCATCATCTATTGATGGACATTTGGGCTGTTTCCACCTTTTGGCCACTATGAATCTTGCTGCTGTGAACATGAGTGTACCAGCTTTTGTTTGAATACCTCTTTTCAATGATTTCAGGGTAAATATCCAGGAGCAGAGCACTGAGACTCCACATATTTAATGCCCAGGAAGGTGGGCACCGATCACCAAGTGGACACCCGGCTCCTGGCTGCCCACTCTGGCTCCTCCCAGCACCCACCGCCCCCGTGGGAAGAGCTGAGGACCCAGAGTGGACACAGGAGCCCCGAGCAAGGGTCGGGCCCCAGCTGCAGCATCCGGTTCAGACCAGGCCACCCCGGTCCTCCAGGAGCCCCCTGCGGGTGGCCATGTCCTCCCTCCACACTGTGTGGTTACATGACCGACCTATCAAGGCAGCGGGCCAGACTGGACAAGACATAAACACTGGCCTCCCCGTCCGCAGCCTTTTCCAACTGACTTGGCAGGAAACGAGGTTTTGTGACTCAAAATTGAGGATTTCATGCCAAACCTGCAGATCTGCTCAGAAAAACCCTAATCTGTGTTGGCCAGGAATATCCCTCCCAAATCAGAGGCAGAAGCGCGGGGCTGGGCTGCCCCAGGTGACCCAGGACCAGTCAGGTTGCTCCTGGGAACCCTGGTCTCTTTATCTGTGAATGGAGTCATCTCATTCCCTCTGCCCCCCTGTGGAAAAGCCGATGCTGCTGCTGGCAGTCTCTCTCCCTGGTGACTCACAAGCTGAGTCTCCCTGCCTATAAAATTTATTTCTAATTAAAACATTTAGTTTTTTTTTAAATTTTAAACAAATTAGTTTGTCCAAACAGACCACAAGGAGAGTTCGAATGCAAAGCACAGACTGGGAGAAGATACTTGAGGTGCATAAGCAAATGGTGGTCTGGGGTCTAGAATATGTAAAGAATTCTCACTAATCAATAACAAAACCCAAACAACCTGACTGAAGAAAAGGGGCCAAGGACCTGAACTGGCAGGTCCTGAAGACACCCAAGTGGCTAATGAGCTGGTACTTGGGTAAAACCCCAGTGAGTGCCCACCTCGCTCCGTGACCATTGAAACCAAAGCACGGACAACACCAAGTGTTGGGCAGGACCCAGAGCAATAGGAACTTCCTAATGTCATGGATGGGAATGTGAAAGGGGGAAGCCATGCTGGAAAAATGTCTGGAACCTAAACACATATTTCTCCAAAGAAGACATACGAACGGCCCAGAGGTGCATGAAAAATGCTCAGCATCACCAATTATTAGAGAAATGCAAATCAAAACTACATTGAGGTACCACCTCGCCTGGGTCAGAAGGGCCATCATTAACAAATTCTGCAAATAACAAATGCTGGAGAGGGTGTGGAGAAAAGGGAACCCTCCTACACTGTTGGTGGGAATGTAAGTTGGTACAACCACTATGGAAAACAGCATGGAAGTACCTCAGAAAACTAAATATAGAACTACCGTATGGGAGTTCCGGTCATGGCTCAAGGGTAACAAACCTGACTAGTATCCATGAGGAGATGGGTTCGATCCCTGGCCTCGCTCAGTGGGTTAAGGATCTGGTGTGCCCGTGAGCAATGGTGTAGGCCGCAGATGCAGTTCAGATCCTGCGTTGCTGTGGCTGTAGTGTAGGCCGTCAGCTGCAGCTCCGATTAGACCCCTAGCCTGGGAACCTCCATATGTGGCAGGTGTGGCCTTAAAAAGACAAAGAAGAAGAAGAAGAAGGAGGGGGAGGGGGAGGGGGAGGAAGCAGCAGAAGAAAAAGACCTAAGAGTTCTTGTGGTGAAGCAGAAACAAATCCGACTAGGAAACATGAGGTTGCGGGTTCAATCCTTGGCCTTGCTCAGTGGGTTAAGGATCCAGCGTTGCTGTGAGCTGTGGTGTAACACAGCTCAGACACTGCATTGCTGTGGCTGTGGTGCAGGCGGGCAGCTGTAGCTCTGATTCCGCCCCTAGCCTGGGAACCTCCATATGCCACGGGTGTGGCCCTAAAAAGCAAGGATCTAGAAGTACCTTCCTCTTCTTTTTTCCATTTTTGGCCTCCCCATGGCACATGAAGTTTGCAGGCCAAGGATCAGAGCAGAGTCATAGTTGTGACCTATGCCACAGCTGCGGCAATGCCATAGCCTTAACCTACTGTGTCAGGTGGGGGATTGATCCTGCATCCCAGCACTGCAGAGATGCCTCCACTCCTGTTGCACCACGATGGGAACTCCTGGACTCATTGTCTTTTTTTAATTTTTATTATTTTTTGTCTTTTTGCCTTATCTAGAGCCACACCCATGGCATATGGAGCTTCCCAGGCCAGGGGTCTAACAGGAGCTGTAGCCGACGGCCTTCACCACAGCCACAGCAACGCGGGATCCGAGCCGCATCTGCAACCTACACCACAGCTCACGGCAACGCCGGATCCTTAACCCACTGAGCAAGGCCAGGGATCGAACCCGCAACCTCATGGTTCTTAGTCAGATTCGTTAACCACTGAGCCACGAAGGGAACTCCAAAAATATGAAAGCATTTTTTTTTGTGTGTGTGTCTTATCTAGGGCCACACCCGCAGCACGTGGAGGTTCCCAGGCTAGGGGTAACAGGAGCTGTAGCTGCTGGCCTTCGCCACAGCCACAGCAACACAGGATCCGAGCCATGTATGCGACCTACACCACAGCACACGGCAATGCCGGATCCTTAACCCACTGAGCAAGGCCAGGAAATCGAACCCACAACCTCATGGTTCCTAGTTGGATTCGTTAACTCCTGAGCCACGACAGGAACTCCTGGATGCATTGTCTTTTAACTGAGATGTAATCACATACCATAATTTGCTTTTTTTTTTTTTTTTGCCATAATCATGGCATGAGGAATTTCCTGGGTCCTGTACCACAGCATTGACAGTGCCAGATCCTTAACCTGATGAGCCTCAAGGGAACTCCCAATAAAACTCATTATTTTAAAGTTGATCATCCAGGGGTTTTTAGTCTATTCAGGTCAACCATCACCACTGTCTGATTCTAGGTCATTTCCACCACCCAGAAGGAAGCCCATCTCCATAAGCAGTCACCCCGTCCCTCCTGCAGCTCCTGGAGAATCCTATTTATTTTCTTCCTCTGTGAATCTGTCTATTCAAGGAACTTCATATAGTGTTCATCGACAGATGATTGGATTAAGAAGATGTGGGGATATATACACAATGGAATACTACTCGGCCATAAAAAAGGACAAAATAATGCCATTTGCAGCAACATGGATGGAACTAGAGACTCTCATACTAAGGGAAGTAAGTCAGAAAGAGAAAGACAAATACCATATGATAACACTTATATCTGGAACCTAATATACGCACAAATGAACATTTCCACAGAAGAGAAACTCATGGAGAACAGACTTGTGTTTGATAAGGGGTAGGGGGAGGGAGTGGGAGGGATTAGGAATTTGGGGTCAATAGATGCAAACTATGGCCTTTGGAATGGATAAGCAATGAGATCCTGCTATATAGCACCGAGAACTATGTCTAGCCACTTATGATGGAGCATGCTAATGTGAGAAAAAAGAGTGTGTACGTGTATGTGTAACTGGGTCACCTTGCTGACCAGTAGAAAATTGACAGAACACTGTAAACCAGCTATAATGGAAAAAATAAAAATCATTATAAATGAAAAAAATATGATTCATACAATATTTGTTATTCTGTGCCTGGCTTCTTTCACTCGACATTATGTTTTCAAGGTTCACCCACATGGTAACAAGAATCAGTTTCACTTTTTTTTCTTTTTTGGCTGCCCTGAGGCATATGGAGTTCCTGAGCCAGGGATCAGATCCAAGCCACAGACTTGACCTAAGCCACAGCTGCAGCAATGCCGGATCCTTAACTCACTGTGCCGGCCTGGGGATTGAAACTGCCTCCCAGTGCTCCCAAGACGCCACCAATCCCATTGTGTCACAGCAGGAACTCCTCCCTCTTCTTCCCTTTTTTTTTTTTTTTTTTTGCTTTTTAGGGTGGCAGTCGAGGCACACGGAAGTTCCCAGGCTAGAGGCTGAATCAGAGCTACAGCTGTGGGCCTACACCACAGCAATGTGGGAGCCGAGCCGTGTCTATGACCCACACCACAGCTCACGCCTGTTCACAACAGCCAGAGTGGACACAACCCAGATGCCCATCGGTGGGTGATGGATACGCAGTGAGGCCCCTCCACACGCGGGAGCGTCACTCAGCCTGAAAAGGAGAGAAGCCCCAACACTCCTACCACGTGGGCGGACCTGGAGACCACGATGCTCAGTGAGAGCAGCAGACACAGAAGGACACACAGGGTGTGATTCCGTGGATGGGAAACGTCCAGAACAGGCACATCCAGAGACAAATGAGGTGAAATGAGACCAGTGGCCTCATTTTACTCCAAGAGGTCAGTGCAGGGAGGACCCGAGCCCAGAGTGGCGCCCTCAAGCCCGGTGACCACCTGGACACGTAGCCAGGGGTTAGCCGGAGACTGTGCCTGGAGTCCTGTGAGCGCTTCCCACCAGGCCCGGGCACCCCTGCCTGTTCCTGGCTCGGTGTGGGGCCCCATTGGCTCAGTCGTTCAAACGGTATTTACCGAGCAAGTACCACCTGATGGTGAGGAACTGCGTGGAGGGGACATTCGAGGACGAGAGTGCAGTGGGAGGGCCCGGCACATTCAAGGCGCGCGGGCAGGTGCTTTGGAGCTAGAAGGAGAAGAAGCACCTTTTTGGAGCGCAGGGCAGGCAGAGCAGGGGCCGGGGGCGGGGGTCTTGCTCACTCGGGGCTCACGGGCGCCCTCTGGTGTCTCCGGGGAGAATAGGCCGTGGGTGGAGCGGGAGACCAGGAAGGAGCTTACTGGGCTGGTCGGAAGGGTGGGGGATGGGGGGGATGATGGTGGGCGATGCGGGAGTGGTGGAGGGGGATGGGGGAGTGGTGGAGGGGAATGCTGGGGGTGGGGTATGGTGGGAGTATGGCGGGGAGAGATGGTGGGGTCGATGGTCGGGAGGGGTGCTGGAATCCGGCCTGAATGGGGGTTACAGAGGGACGAACACTGGGTGGGTTCTGTTTCTGAGGTCTCAACATCGCAAAGGTTGAGAAGAGTCTCCCTAAGGACACACACAAAGGTCAGCTGCTTTGACTTCCTGCTGCTGGTGCAGCCCTTGGAGGCTTGAATGAATGAATGAACGAATGAATGAGTGAATGAATGAATGGCCTGGCGGCTGTGCTGCTTGTGGACTTTGGCCTCCAGCCCCTTGGAGCCCCAAAGGTTGTGGAGGGAGGGAGGAGTGATGGCCCGTCTCTCTCAGAAGCTCCCTGGCCCGCCCAGCTCTGCCTCCCTCTGAATCCCATGCGACAACGTCCCCACAGTGGTGACCTGCTCAGAAGCCCCCCAAATGTTACCTTCATGTCCCTGGAATTCTCCGGAGAGGCCAGAGGCTCTTTGCCAGATGAGCTTTCTCTCTAGACCCTTAGCAGGTCCCAAGCAGGAAATCAAGACAGGAAATGCAATTTGCAGGAGCAGGACTGTGGATGAAAGTGTACATTGTTTAGAATATAAATAAAATATGCGTACTTAAGCCTAAACTATGGGGAAAAAAACTTGAAATAACACTGAGCTTTAATATTTCTACTTTTCAACTTTTTTTCACTTTTATGGTCGTACCCACACCATAAGGAAGCTCCCAGACTTGGGGTCAAATTGGAATGGCAGCTGCTGGCCTACACCACAGCAAGGCAACACCAGATCCGAGGCACATCTGCCGCCTACGCCACAGCTTGTGGCAACTCTGAATCCTTAACCCACTGAGGGAGGCCAGGAATCCAGTCTGCATCCTCATGGACACTATGTTTGGTTCTTAACCCACTGAAATACAATGGAAACTCCCCCACTTTTCAGTTTTTAATTTTTTTTTCAGCTACTTTAGTGCTCTGGGGAAAAACGACATTAAAAGATTTAAACATGGAGTTCCCGTCATGGTGCAGTGGAAATGAATCCGACTAGGAACCATGAGGTTGCAGATTTGATCCCTGGCCTCACTCAGTGGGTTAAGGATCCAGAGTTGCCACAAGCTGTGGTGTAGGTTACAGACGCAGCTAGGGTCCTGCGTTGCTGTGGCTGTGGTGTAGGCCGGCAGCCGTAGCTCCGATTGCATCCCTAGCCTGGGAACCTCCATATGCGGCGGTGCGGCCATAAAAAGAAAAAAAAATTTTTTTTAATAAATTTTAGAAAATGGAGTTCCCGCTATGGGTTAATGATCCGGCATACTTAGCAAGAACAGCTCAGATTTGAACCCCGGTCGGGGAACTTTGACATGCCATGGATGCAGCTGAAAAAAAAAAAAAGAAAAAACAAAACTAAAAACACGTGTATAGAAGGCAAGTATTTTTCTCTAATACGGCTCAGTGCAGCTCCGTCCACAGCGCTCCCCTCTGTCTTACCTCCACTATTCTAGAGACGTTCTCTGGGTCAGGGGCTGTGTTTACGCCAGTCCGGGTCTTCAAGGCACTCTGGGAAAAAGCCTGCCAATTAGAGGGGAGAGAAGGCAGGTTGCACCTGGTGCTGCATTGTTGATGCTCTGCCGCCCTCTGGTGGCAGCGTGCGTTCGCTCCCTTCAGCCTCACATCAGGAAATTGCATCTGAGTCCCTGATTAGCAACGATTAATTTATGCCCTTGGTCAGTGGCCACGGAAACCAACGTTAATGTAGCACTGACTGTATGTTCTGTGCCTGGTACCCCTCATAACCACCCCCACCTTGGCGGGGGTCAATGAGACTACCTCTCCTTCCAGATGAGGAGACTTGAGTTGGGACTTGAATGCTGTTTGGGGTCTGGAACCAGCTGAGCCTGAAGCTGTCCTACTTTGACTGTTCAGTTACGTAAACCAGTATATCCCAGTACTACCAACGCAATGTGAGTTGAATTTTCTTCAGCCCTTTTTTTATTTTTTTGCAATCCAAAGGCCCTTGACCACTGCCAAGTTCATCCTAAACCCAGCCTGTGAGAGTTATTGAACATCTCTTGATTTCTCCTCAGGGAGTGAAGAGATTACAGAAGATGTCCAACTTCACCGAAGCCGAGATGTCACCCACTGTGATTTTAAGCTCTAGATACAGTGCCCTTTTTTTTTTTATGGCCACGCCCCTGGCATATGGAAGTTCCTGGGCCAGGAACTGAGTAAGAGCCTCAGCTATGAGCTACACCGCAAGTGAGGCAAGGCCACATCCTTTAATCCACTGCTCCAGGGATCCAAGCAGTGCCACCATACTGACAATGCCAGATCTTAACCTTTTGCGGCACAGTGGGAACTCCCTGCAGTGCTTTCTTCTTTCTTTTCTTCCTTTTTTCTTTTTTTTTTTTTAAAGGGCTGCACCTGTGGCATATGGAGGTTTCCAGGCCAGGGGTCTAATAGGAGCTGTAGCCGCTGGCCTACACCACAGCCACAGCAACGTGAGATTCGAGCCGGGTCTGTGACCTACATCACATGGCAACGCCTGATCCTTAACCTAACCCACTGAGCAAGACCACAGATCAAACCTGCAACCTCATGGTTCCTAGTCAGATTCGTTTCCGCTGCGCCACGAAGGGAACTCCCCCTGTGGTGTGTCTGATCACTTAAATCCTGAGTGCAAACAAAGCTCTTCCGTGTTTACTTGGATGCGTTTTTGTGTTTGTTTGTTTTTTGTCTTTTTAGGGCCTCACCCATGGCAATATGGAGGTTCCCAGGCTAGGTGTTGAATCAGAGCTGTAGCCACTGGCTTTTGCCACAGCCTCAGCAACGCCAGATCTGAGCCTCATTTGCGACCTACACCACAGCTCACGGCAACGCCGGATCCTTAACCCACTGAGCAAGGCCAGGGATCGAACCTGAGTCCTCATGGTTACTAGCCGAGTTCATTAACCACTGAGCCACGACAGGAACTCCTGGATGTAGAATGTTACCACACTGTGGCTCAGGTTGCTGCTGTGTCGAGGTTTTGATCCCTGGCCCAGGAACTTCCACATGCTGCGGCACAGCCCAAAACAAGACAGAACAAAATAACACACACACACACACACACACACACACACACAAAGAGTGACCAGAGTTCCCGTAGTGGCTCAGTGGTAACAAACCTGACTAGTATCCATGAGAAGGCAGGTTTGATCCCTGGCCTTGTTCATTGGGTTAAGGATCTGACATTGCCATGAATTGTGTAGTTCGCAGACACGGATTAGATCTGGCGTTGCTATGCCTGTGGCGTAGGCTGGCAGTTACAGCTCTCATTAGACACCTAGCCTGGGAATTTCCATGGGCCGCACCCAAAAGTGTGACTGAGTCTGGTGTAATGAATTGCACCTGCAGAGACCCTGTTTCCGGATGAGGTCACATTCCGAGCTTCTAGTGGAGGTGAGCTTGGGGGTAGGGGCTTATTTAACCCATAACAGCAACCACTTTTGAAAAGTGGGGTGCAGGAGTTCTTGTGATGGCACAGCAGAAGTGAATCCGACTAGTATCCGTGAGGACTCGGGTTCGATAACTGGCCTCGCTCAGTGGGTTAAGGATCCAATGTTGCTGTGGCTATGGTGTAGGCCGGTAGCTGTAGCTCTGATTTGACCCTTAGCCCGGGAACCTCCATGTGCTGCAGTGTGGCCCTAAAAAGTCAAAAAAAAAGAAAAGAAAAGTGGGGTGCAGGAGCCCTGCAATCTCAGAGCTCAGGCCCTATTTTTACCCTGGAATTCAGTCCTGCTGGAAGGCACTGCCTGGAAATTTGCTGCCAGGTCCAGGTCTAGCCTGGTTGGAGACTGAGAGGCAGATGTCGGGAGGGAGCGTGGCAGGGATTCGAGTGTTAAAAAAGATGTAAAGGAGGATTTCTTTTTTTAACTTCTCTCTCCAAGGCCCTTGCTAATTTTTATTCAATTACAGTTTCTCCACTTCTCTTGGGGCAGGGAAGTGTGGGGAAACACAGTGGGAGGGCTTCTCCCCAACGATCTGCTCAGAGCTGCCCCAACCTCAGCTGTGTGTGGTTTCCTCAAGAAAAGCGAGAGATCCAGACTTTTATAAGATTTTCCTGATTTTTAAATGTTGGCAAGTTCCTAAAAAGAGAGCAAAAATTAAATATGGACGGCCAAGAGGAGGCTGTGTTCTGTTTTTCTATTTTTTTTTTTTTTTATGCTTTTTAGGGCCACACCCGCGCCATATGGAGGTTCCCAGGCTAGGGGTCCAGTCGGAGCTGTAGCCGCCGGCCTGCACCACAGCCACAGCAACACGGGATCAAGCCGCGTCTGCGACCTACACCACAGTTCACGGCAATGCTGGATACTTAACCCAGTGAGCGGGGCCAGGGTTCGAACCCAAAACCTCACAGTTCCTAGTGGGATTCATTTCTGCTGCGCCACGAAGGGAACTCCCTTTGCCTGTGTTCTGAATCTGGCCCCCTGCCACCTGCTGAGACGTCCAGGGCGAAGAATCATCAAACCTCTTGTCTCATTGGTCCCCAGTCCTGTGGGTGAACAGATTACTTTGCCTTTATTGGAAAGGAGACAGCGGCTCGTTAACTCATGCTAACCTAATGAGAAGGAGCTGGGGATAAGGTTCGGACCCAACTTCTCCCACCAGAACCCCTAAGTGGCCAGAATTCTGAATTGTGCACTTTGTGTAACCCCCTTGAGTGCGGGCGGGACATTATTCGGTAAAGGTGAAGAGCTTTTTCTGATGTAATTAAGATCCTCACATCAGTTGACTTTGAGTTGATCAAAAGAGAGCATTCTGGGAGGGCCAGGCCTAATCTGGTGAAGTATTTTATTAACGCAAATATCCATGTGCTGAACTGCTTGTGGGAGGGACCATGTGGCAAAGACCTGGGGGTGGCCAGCAAGGTAACGGGGACCTTAGTCCTACAAATGTAAGAAAATAATTCTGCCAACCCCTGAAGCAATTGTCTTCAGATGAGAAGGCAGCCCAGCCAACGTCTTTTTCTTTTTTTCTTGGCCATGCCTGCGGCATGTGGCCGTTCCTGGCCAAGGGACTAAATCTGTGCCACAGCAGCAACCTGAGCCGCTGTAGTGACAATGCCAGATCCTTAACCCACTGTGCCACCAGGGAACTCCCTAGCCAACATCTTGAGTATAGCCTGGGGGACGGTGAGCAGAGGACCCAGGCACGCTGTACTTGCCTTCTGACCATCAGAAACTGTGGGAAAGTAGGGAGTGACGACAGCCTTCTCACCACTGTGGCACCGGAATGATCTCTGACCCAGAAACTTCCACATACCATGGGTGCGGCTGAAAATAAATGGGTGTTTTCAAAGCGGCCAGATGGGTTCATTTGTTTCGCAGCAAACGCTACCGAATACAGCCAATCTGCCCCAAGGTCCTTTTCTGCAATAATCGGTGCCCAGTCCTTAGCTACACATGGAGACATCCCTCCAGCCGGGCTCACCGCTGCGCTGGCTCACGAGCGCTACTACACTTGACCTCTCTTTATGAACACGAGCACCAACTGTGACCAAGGCCAGTGGGTGGAGTTCTCTGTGACTCACACCCTGGACATCTTCCCTCCGCAATCAGGGCCTTAGGACAATTCCTCCTGCAGCAGGGTGGGCCGCCTCCTTCACCACAAGGCCCGGGGGCCCCAGGCTCAGGGAGGAGTTTATCTTGATACCGGGCAGGGAGGTGTTGCCGTCTTTTGCCCTCACACCTGAGGCTGCTTGTCCAGGAGCACCGGCTTGTCCCCAAGCGTCACAACCAGACCTGCAGCCTCTGGGCCGGGCATCGGAACATCTTCCCTGCTGCCGCATCGCCTCCGAGGAGCAGGACGACATACGTCTACCTGCCCTGAAGCCGGAGGTCGAGCCCATCGCTGCCAAGCCTTGCAGTCCTTTGTCTGCCCTGACTCAGGGCTGGTCACGCGCCTGGTGCTGGCTGGAGGGACAGCAGCCATGGTGACGTGAGAGGCAAGCATCTGAAAAGCCTGTACTTTGGAACCCAACTCTGCTGTTGTGCCCAGGACTCCTGTAAGCTCCTCCCAGAAGAGCCGGGCGGCCTGGCCAAAACCTGGCCACGGCGCCCCATCCAGGGCAGTCAGACTCGGGAGACACGAACGCAGGACGTCCACTTACCTTTGTCCTTCAGATGAACAATGAGTGATCTTTTTTTTTTTGGCGGAGTCCATGGCAGGCAGAGGCTCCCAGGCCAGTGATCGAACCTGCGCAGTGGCAGTGACAATGGTAGATCCCTAACCACTAGGCCACCAGGGAACTCCAACAATGAGCGATTTTTTAAAAAAGCATAAGTATGTCACACATATCGCATGGGCTATACTTACACTGAAAAAGTTATTCACGGTTGACCTGATTTTCAAATGTAACCGGGTGTCTGAGTTTTATGTCACAACCCTCCCCCTGCCACCCCGGCTGATGGCAGCCCAGATTCCAGATGTGTGGGTTGGGGGTGTCCCCAGAGCTAGCAGTACCCCCCGTAGCTGACCACAGCTCCTGGCAGGCACTTTTGGAACACTGAGGGCTGGGATGGTTGTCACATGGCGGAAGATGATGGATATGCTTGGGTCGTGAGCACCAGAGCCCGGAGCAGCAGCCTGGCTCTGGGACTTTGACCTCCACCTGGTCCTGCAGGAGTTAACTAGGAGCGATGCCGCCAGAGGAGAAGGGAAAAGTGCTGAGTGAGGAACAGTTCTGGCTTTTCAGCTGGAAACTCGTTTTATATTTCAGCCTTACTAGTGGCCTTCACGAGAACTCCCTGGCTTCCCAGCTCATAATACCCTGATCTAGGAGGAAACCAGAAAAGAATGAGTGGCCTCGGGACCTGCCAACTCAGCTCTGTCTCCATTTCGCCCTTGGAGGCGACTCCGTAGTCCCTCTGTTCAGACAGACCCTTCCGCCCTTCCACTTTTAACAATCAGGCTAAGAATTCACCTAAACCCCTCTCTGGCGGCTGCTGGGACGTCAGCCTGGCAGGTGGATAGAGTTCTCTCTCCGATCTCTAAGGGCACAGCCTGGGGAGTAGAATTCAGCGAAAAGTGAGTCATCTAAGCAAGAGGTTTCCAATGGCCTCACCGAAAGTCGGCATGAATCGGGAATTTCAAGGACACTGCACTTTTGGCGACACTCCTCATGTTTTTAAGCCAGGAGACCATAGGCTCCCTGGATCATTCCCAAGGGCCTTCTGTGGCCTTCCAGAGGGAATCCTTTTCTCTCTCTTTTTATTTTTTTAACTTATTTTTATTTTTGCTTTTTAGGGCCTGACCCATGGCATATGGAGCTTCCCGGTCGAATCAGAGCTACAGCTACCGGCCTACGCCACAGCCACAGCAACGCCAGATCCGAGCCATGTCTGAGACCTGCACCACAGCTCACAGCAACACCGGATCCTTAATCCACTGAGTGAGACCAGGGATCGAACTCGCAACCTCATGGTTCCTAGTCAGATTCATTTCTGCTGCGCCATGATGGGAACTCCTCTGTCCCTTTTAAACACTGACTGCCCCTCCCCTCCCCTCCCCCAGCCCCTGGCCCCACCATCTACTTCCTGTCTCTGTGGATCTGACACCTCCAGGGACCTTCTGGGAGTGAAATCAGATGGCATTTGTCCTTTTGTGTCTAGTCAGCAGAATAACAGCCTCTAAAGATGCCCACATCTGGGACCCTGGTTGTGTCACTTCATGTGGCAGAGGGGACACTGCAAGAGGGATAGGTGAAGGCTCCTGAGGTGGGGATGGTTCTGGATTCCCTGCGGGCCCAGTGTCATCACAAGGTCCTCATAAGAGGGACGCAGGAGAGTCAGAGGCAGAGAGAGACAGGAGATGCCACGCCGCTGGCTGTGAAGATGGGGGAAGGGGCCCCGTGTCTGAGTTCTGAGCTCCAGGACTGTCAGAGAACAAATCAGGGCTGTTTTAAGCCACCTGTTTGTGGTGACTTACTCCACCTGCCCCAGGAGACGCCCAGACCCCTGGAGCTGGGGGATGGGGGAGGGGCCCGATGGCACTGAGGAGGGGGAGGGGAGGAGGAGGGAGGGGGAGGGGGGAGATGGTGGAGGGCTTGGCGAGAATCAGATTGTATCTGAGGCCCCAAAACTGCTTTTCTAAAGGGCAGTCGGTGCCTGGGCCTGGAGCAGCACTGCCAGAACCTTGGAGAAGAGGCCAACCTTGACCACCGAGGGGCTTGCAAGGCCCAGGCTCTCCCCCTGGACGCAGACCTCGCCTCCTCCCTCAGACCGTTTGTTCCGCCTGACACAGCCTCCCTCTTGGCCTCACTTGCCCTCCTTGCCCCGGGTGTCCTTGGGGCCCCACAGCCCTGCCCCTGCCTCAGCTATTTCGGGCCTGTGCCCGCCTCCTGGGCCCAGCGTGGGCCATTTTCAAGACAGAGCTCTTAAAATAGCTGTGGCAGTTTCGTGGCGGCTGCAGAAGGAGCTGGAAGGAGGTAATGGCTGGAGGCAGCGGGAGGCGACAGGCCTTGCCAGGGTGGGTGTCACCCGTGGCTCCCAGCAGGTGGGGAGCCTGGAGGCTGAGGCTACGGGTGTGGAGGAGGAAGGCTGCTGTCGGGGTCAGTCTGGGGTCAAGGCCCCAGATGACAGAGCTTCACCTCTGTCCCCAGGGTGGGGGTAAGGGCAGGTGGTCCCATCACTGTCCCCATGTGGTGGGGAAACAGGCAGGGCAGCTGGAGAAATCCCACAACCCAATGGCAGGGGCAGCAGAACTGGATTCAGGTCCAGTGACCCCAGCCTCACCCAGAATGCTCTGTGCTGCTGTGTGCCTGGTATACATGTGGTGCCCAACTAATGACACCTCTGTATGCCCCAAGACCATAAAAGGCTGGGGACTCTGCAAGGGCTTACCGAGGGCCGAGCGTGACTACCGGGGCCCCATGGGAAATCTGGGCCTGGCGCTACCGAAGGCAGTCACCTGCTTGCTGGACAGGCACTGCTCAAGCACCTTCTGCAGGCTGCATTGGGAGTGGGGATGTGGCAGCCAGAAGTCGGGAGGGTGGGGGCAGTGATGTCACTGAGAGAAACAAGGCTCAGGGCTGGGGGCAGCACGCAACCGCTTTATTTCGTGGAGCAGAAGGACCCAGTTCAGTCCCCAAGTCGAGCCCTTTTCTCTGCCCAGGGATGGGCTGTCCCCAAGGGACCCTGTAATGCCAGGGCTGTGCTAGCGTGCCGTGAAGGGGGCCCCAGGGGGGCAGGGAGGCCCTCAGACTGGGCACTCAGGCCTCCTCCCTCAGACTGGAGGTTTCCCAGCGCCGGAGCGGGGCACGCCTCCCGTCAGATCAGGGCTTCCCAGAGGGAGTTATCCAGGGTCTCCCCTTTCAGACCGGCAGGGACAATTACACCTGGAGGTGGGAGAGCTGGTCTCATTCCTTCCTGGACCCAAGGGCATTTGGCAAAGTCATAGGAGCAGAAAGGGTCTTCCCAGCTTTAGCCCAGAAAGCACACTGATTTCCCCAGAAAATAAAGACAGAGAAGAAAGCCCTTGAGCCCAGAAGTGTATCCACCCTCGGGATTGTTGGCATGAGGTCTGTGGTCCTCAGATCTGTATTTAAAGTATCCTATGTCCCTTGGAAGGTCCTGGCAGTTCCCATGGGGCCAGAGCAGGGCAGAGGGCAGGCACCTTGCCCCAGGCTCAGTCCTCGTCCTCGCTGGCGTAGATGCCTGCTTCCCAGCGCTCTGCCATGGCGTTCTTGTGGCGGGTCACCCGAGTGGCTTCGAGGATCTGAAAGACAGGACACTTCCCATCAGGGTCCTAGCCCCCCAAACATCTCCCCCCACTGCTAACTCATAGGAGAGGCCTAGATCAGGGGTAAAGCAGGACCATCCCCTCCTCTATTTCAGACCCTCAACCCCTAGTAATAGCACCAAGGAATGTGCCAACTCATGCTGAGCTCCACGGCAGGGAAAATGCTTGGGTCTGGTATTCTGGACTCAGTTCAGAGAGGGCCACAAATGTATTCCACAAATCTATTGAGGTAGCTGGCTTTCTACACTCTCCCAGATGAACCCTTCCCTCAAAGAAAATGCCCTTGTCAGCTGGAAAAACCGTCTGGTAAAGAGGTGGCACAAAGACCCACTTTCCATGATCCATGTCCCTGGCAGGTATCAAAAGCAGATCACAGAAAAATCCACCTCCGGCAGACACTATCAATCAAGGAGATAGCCAGGGAAGTCCCCACCCCCAGAAGAAAGACTTCTGATGACCCTGATGCAATGGGGCAGGGAGCACAGATGTGCGAGGGAAAGGCTTGGGCCCTCACCCCCAGGAGCATGCTCACCTCTGAGTTGACTTGGTCCAAAGGTTTGATGCCGGCATACTACAGGAAAGAAACAAATGTAAGCCCCAGGACCTTCCTCTCTGTCCCACCCCAACCCCACCTGGGCTCAATGCACAGGCCCTTCAGTCACGGGGAGTAGAAGGGAAGGCCCACTATTGTCCCCCCAAGTGCCCTTTGATCACCCTGTACTCAAAGCCACACACCATGCTGTTCCCTGTTCGCTCATGCTGTTCCCCTCAGTAAAGCCTTGGTCCTTCATAGGCAACTAATTTCTCTTTGTAAATGTCGTCATTGTAATCAACACAATTGATGCTTACGAAGCTCCTGCTACGGCCGGCCGTGTCCTACCCTAAGATTCAAAGGGGGGGAGTTCCCGTCGTGGCGCAGTGGTTAACGAATCCGACTAGGAACCATGAGGTTGCGGTTCGATCCCTGGCCTTGCTCAGTGGGTTAACGATCCAGCGTTGCCGTGAGCTGTGGTGTAGGTCGCAGACGCGGCTCGGATCCTGCGTTGCTGTGGCTCTGGCGTAGGCCGGCGGCTACAGCTCCGATTAGACCCCTAGCCTGGGAACCTCCACATGCCGCAGGTGCGGCCCTGAAATGACAAAAAAAAAAAAAAAAAAAGACTCAAAGGGGGGTGTTTTCACTGTCATGCTCCTTTGACAGAGGAGGAGTCTGAGGGTCAGAGAGAGCAGGACTTGCCCATCACACAACTGGCAAGCTGCATGGCTGGGACTTGCATCTAGGTCCCTGGGCTTTACTCTGTACCCCAAACCACCAGGCCAGACTGTGAACACCAGGCGGCGAGCCCCAGGCTGGCGTGATTCTCCGTGATGTTTGTCCAGGGAGGAGGTGGCCTCATGGTTACAAATGCAGGGATTTTGAGCCCAGGTCTGGGTTCAAGTCCAGGCTTGGAAACTCGGGCTCTATGGCCCTGGGCATGTGTAACTCTGGCTTTTTCTGAAAAAGTGGGTGACAAAATAGCCCTCCGGGATGTTGAAGTCACAGTACATGCAGAGTTCGGGACATCCCAAGTGAAATATGGATAATAATCAGCAATAACCATGATGGTAATAAACACATGAAAATGATAAGGGTGATTTGATAGACTGCCACGGCTCTCCCTGTCCAGGCAGAGCTCATCCTCTGCCTTTGGCTCTGGGAACGGTCTCACAGTGGGGTCTCTGCTTATGGGACCCAGACATGAAGAAACACCATTTATACACTCGGTGCCTCTGTATGTGGGACAGGGAGGCTCGGTCACCGGTGGGGCAGTGAGGGAGGAAGCACTCACACCCAGGTCATGCTCCAGCCTTGCCCTACCCTCCCTGGTCCTACTGGGTTATGTTGCTCCTCGGCCAGACCTGTAACGGAAGGGCAGGGTTCGAGACTCACCCACTGCTCCTTCTTCTTTCTCTGCCAAGGAGCAGTCTCTGCCGGGGCCTCTGCTGTCCACACCTGTCCCGGGTGCAGGTGGATGGGGGTGAAAAAGTGTGACTCAGACACCGAGTAGCTGCCGGTGATGCCTGGGGGGTGAGGGGGAGGAGGAAGGGGCATTAGGGAGGGTCCCAGAGGGTATGTGTCTGTCATACCCCAGTCTGAGAGACACAGCATCTCTGGCTAAGAGGTTGGACCAATTTAAGAGATGGGTGAATGGACAGACAGAGAAGACAACAGGTTGGAAAAACTGATAGATACAGAAGTTCCCATTGTGGCACAGCAGAAACGAATCTGACTAGGAACCATGACGTTGCAGGTTCGATCCCTGGCCTCGCTCAGCGGGTTAAGGATCCGGCGTTGCCATGAGCTGTAGTGTAGTTTGCAGATAAGGCTCGGATCCTGCGTTGCTGTGGCTGTGGCTGGCAGCTGTAGCTCCAATTCAACCTCTAGCCTGGGAACTTCCATATGCTGTGGGAATGGCCCTAAAAAGCCAAGAAAAAAAAAAAGGTAATATGGGGGATATTTCACCAAAAGGAGTAATTGACCCAGAGGTTAGAACACTTGTAAACCTGTATGTATCTAATGACACAGTGTCCAAATCCATAAAGCAAAAAGTCCAAGACAAAGTTAACATCTTACTCCAAGAATCTACCACTTGGAGTTCCCGTCGTGGCTCAGCGGTTAACGAATCCGACTAGGAACCATGAGGTTGCAGGTTCGACCCCTGGCCTTGCTCAGTGGGTTAACGATCTGGCGTTGCCATGAGCTGTGGTATAGGTCGCAGACACGGCTCGGATCCTGCGTTGCTGTGGCTACGGTGTAGGCCGTCGGCTACAGCTCCAATTAGACCCCTAGCCTGGGAACCTCCACATGCCGCGGGTGTGGCCCTAAAATGACAAAAGGCAAAAAAATAAATAAATAAAATCAAACTATTAAAAAAAAAATCTACCACTGAAGCAGACGGACAGGCAAACAAAACCAGCCAACTGGGGAGGTAGACAAAGTCCCCAGATGTCCCCACAGCCCTCCTCCCCACTCTCCTCTGCCCCAACCTCTGAGACTGGAGCAAAGCAGCCATTCCCAGGACCCTCCTCACCCGATGCCTGGGAGGAGCTCCTGGAGTCTTGGCCACAGTACTGATCCGGCGTTGGCGAGAAGACCTCGGGGTACAGAGCACTCCGCCGCTCCTCGGCTACTTCCCGCTCCCGCCGCAGGACACTCTCCACCTCCCTCTCCAGCAGCTCAGATGACTGGGACTTCTGCAGCCTCAAGGCCGGTGCCCCGGCCACCTCCCAGCCCCACACTCGGGGGGCCTCAGCTTTCTCAGGCTCATCGGGGACCCTGAACCGCAGGGGACGCAGGCGGAAGTACTCCCATGGCACGACACCCCCACCGGTGTGTGGGGGACGGCGGGGGGGCTCCTGCTTTGTGCCAGAGGATTCTGAGGGACGCCTTGGAGACCGTGTGGCCTGCGGAGAGCCCACAGCCCTGGCCTCCCCCGCAGAGACACCGCTGGGCTTGCCATAGGCATTCAAGACCGGGCGCTCCCCCAGGGGCTTCTGGGGGCTCAGGTACGGCTGGTAGGCATCCGGTGGGATGCGGTTCACCTTCCTCACCTCTGGAGTGGGGCTGGCCGCGCGGGCATCTGGGGCGGGGCCCAGGATGGCATCTGAGCTGTGGGCCCTCCTGAGGGCAGGCTGGGGGCCCTCAGAGAGCCAGTCAGGCGTGGATGCCCGGCCCGCCTGCAGGCCCTCCCGCCGGTGGTGCTCCTCACGCTGCGACTCCTGCGCAATGTCCCGCTGCACGTAAAGCGATGGGCGCCCCCTGTCCCGCCGCGGCCCCCCTGCCAGGTTCACTCTGTTCAGCAGCGGCCTGGCCGGGATCTCCACCAGCTCCTGGTGGCCGGCTGCCTGCCGCAGCCCCCTCTGTGCCCGGAGGTCCGCCTCCCGCTCCTGGGCCAGCCGGATCTCCCGCTCAATGGGCGTCTCCTTGGGGGGTTCTGGGGACCCGACTCGGGCCGGGGAACCAGGGTCATCCGTGGCCGGGATGCCAGACCTGGCGGGCAGACCATGGGCCCTCTTCTCTTCCATGACCAGCTCCTTGGCTTGGGGCTTGACTGGGACCACGTACCCATTGGCCAGGGGCGGCCCCTTCCAGGATTTGGAGGCCTGGCTGACCCCACTTGGGGGGTTCTGAGGGGCCCCTGCATTCACTTGGGCTGCCCCAGGGGGCAGGTTCCGAGTGGCCCCCACATTCACGTGGGTCACCCTGGGTGGGGGATTCGCCTGCTCCAGGCTCAGAAACTGCTGCCTCGCTGCCAGGAAGTCAATCTGCTCGCGGTCAATCACGTTCTCCTCCAGGGCCGTGGACCGCAGTCGGTCCGGGGTCCTGGGCTCCCCATGGAGGGGAAGCGTGGCCACCGTGTCGCTCCTCCTGACTGCCTGGTCCTGGGTGACCAGCCGGCGCTCCCACTCCAGGTCCCAGGGCCGCCGGGGTGGGACGAGCGGGGCCTCCAGGTGGCAGGCTTCCACCTCCTCGTCGTCATCCTCCGGCCACGGGGACGGCTGCCCGGTGAGGGCTCTGGGGCCATGGGACCTCCCTGTCCATGCCATTTCCAGTGAGGCCTCGTGGTCGGAAGGCCATGCCTGCGGCTTGTCCTGTCCCCAGCCGCTGGCCACACCCACCAGCTCGAATGTGTAGCTGGTGTCCCCGTCGTCAAAGGCCATGCCAGCCACGCGGGATGAGTGGGGGATGCTGAAGATGGGGTACCTGGTCACTCGATCCATGTTCTGGGCGGTCTCTGCCCACCACAGGCTCCCAGAGTGTAGACGGTCTGGGGTGACTGAGGAGGAGAAGGACAATTCAGTCACCACGTCAGAGAACTGAGGGAGAGGTACGATTCTCAGTCCTCTGAGGGCAAAGTCCTGGCCAGAGTGGCCTCTGCGATTGGCTCAGGGAAGCATAAGTGACCCGGCCCTGCCAGTCAGAGCATTCCACACTCTGGCTTCTGTGATTGACTCAGGGATGGAACTGTGACCCAATATGGCCAACGATGTGAAATTCTTGCATTTCACAATCAACTTTCCATTTAATGTGGAAAATAGGACCCTCTTCTGCTGGGTTTGTTAGGCTGGTGGTATGCAGCCAAGAACTGTCGGGGAAACATATGTGTCCCCTTGTGGACAGAGCTTGCTTAACAGCACCACTAACCCCAACACAACATCCTAAAAACATTGCTTGAGGTCCTGGATCCAGCCACACCTGAATCCCTAAGAGCCCCTGTACTGACCTGACAACACGCCTCCTGTGAGTCTAACACTGGCAGGTACCCCTCCTGCCTCACATCCCGGACTCGGCACACCCCGCGGGGGTGAGCCCCCTGCTGCCCCGCCCCTCTCTCTCCTCTCCTCTCCCACCCAGCTCTCCTCACATCAACCCAGCACCACTCCTAGACAGCCTGTCTCCCAGGAGACACACAGGTTCCTTCTGTGTTTTTCGTATTTCATCTGATGTTTACAGAAGGCCCCTGGGGGCCTGCTCTTGCTGAGGGATGGATGTCTGTGGGGAAGCGGAGGCCCGGAGCAGGGTGGTGACGGGCAGAGACTCCCACATCCTGTTCCTTCCCCTGCACCTGTCCAGTGCGACACCTCCTCCCATCCAGGACAATCCCCCACTCAGCTCCATAAAGCCAGGATGGGCTAGGGAGCGCCTTGGACCTTGTCCTCCTGGGCCAGGCAACGCCCTGATCCAGTGCCCCAGGGGGCCCAGCTCCTACCGCAACTCTCTGAGCACAGCTCCAGGAGCCTTCACCAAGGCCAGGCACCAGCTCCCACACCTCCAAGGCTCCTGGCATCTCCAGAACGTGGCCCTCACAACCTCCCCAGGGCACCCAAGGTCACCATCTGGCTTTAGCCCAGACCCCTAAGCTCTCCAGGTGCTGGACCCCCAAGTCCCAGCCCCCTCCTCCCTCTGCCTGGAGGACCCTTATTTCTGCACCTCCACAACCTTCTTTGCTGCAACCCACATGGCACCTCCTCCAGGGAGCCCTCAGCTTGTCCCTGCCCTTGGAGCCTGTGCCTGAGTATCTCCCATGCACCTGCTCGGCATTGTGGAGCCACATTTTTACAGCCAAGGAAAGGAAGGCAGGTGGTCCTCAAGGCCTCGAGCAGGCCTTGCCCTTCTTGGCCCCCTGGGGCCCCCACAGCTATGGGTACATTGCTGCCTTTTGACACCAACTTGTTTATAAAATCTGAACGTAGTTTGGGTTTTCTTTTGTTTTGTTTTTGCTTTGTTTTGTTTTTCACTTTTTGTTTTCTTTTTAGAGCTGCACCTGTGGCATATGGAAGTTCCAGGCTAGGGGTGGAATCGTAGCTGCAGCTGCCGGTCTACACCACAGCCACAGCCATGCAAGATCTGAGCTGAGTCTTTGACCTACACCACAGCTCATGGCAATGCCGGATCCTTAAACCCACTGAGCAAGACCAGGGATCGAACCATTGCAGACATTATGTCAGGTTCTTAACCCACTAAATCACAACAGAAACTGCTAAAAGTAGTTTTAAAAAGAAAGATATAGGAATTCCCACTGTGGTGCAACAGGATTGGTGGCCTCTTGGGAGCCATGGGACACAGGTTCGATCCCTGGCGTTGCTGCGGCTAGGTTGCAACTGCAGCCCAGGAATTCCATATGCAGAGGGGCAGCGAAAAAAGAAAAATGCAGACCCTCCCTGAGGGTCTCTATAATGGGGAACCGTGTTACAACTAGCCCATTAGTAGCACCCAATCCGTCTAATCTAAAATTAGGTAAACAATATTTAAAACAAACAGGCTTGGGAGTTCCCATCATGGCTCAGCGGAAAACAGTCCAACTAGTACCCATGAGGATGCGGGTTCGATCCCTGGCCTCGCTCAGTGGATTAGGGATCCGGCATTGCTGTGAGCTGTGGTGTAGGTCACAGACGTGGCCGGGATCCCGAGTTGCTGTGGCTGTGGTGTAGGCCAGCGACTGTAACTCTGATTTGACCCCTAGCCTGGGAACTTCCATATGCATCAGGTGTGGCCCTTAAACAAACAAACAAAAAATAAGCAGGCTTGGCTGAATCTCTATCTCAGTGACCCCACAGCTCCCATGGGAGTTCACACATCACTGACAGAGGAGGAAGGTTATTTAAGACCTGCTTCCTCAAACTGAAGGCATCCGTGGGACTCCCTCCCTGCCAGGGCCCTCAGTATAAGCATCCTGTCCCACAGCCCAGGGTTGGGTACACAGCAGGCACTTAATAAAAGCTGGCTGAACGAGGTGTGGTCTCACTCTAGTCCTCAGGGCCCACGTTCTGGCCTGGATGGTTGTCCCTTGTGGTCTGCCCTCCAGCCCTGAACCCCCTTCAAGGGGCTGGGCAGGTCTGCTTCCTTCCTGTCCCCACGCCCTGGGCCCTGCGGTGGGGGTGCGTGGCTGGGGTGACGCAGGGGTGTTTGCCTAGTGAGTGGCTGGAGGCTCACCCAGGAGGGTTTAAAAGCCACACAGGACATTAACTCGGGTGGGGGGGGGGGCGGTGAACTGCACGCCCAGAGGCTATCAGGTTTCCTGGCGGGAGGGGCAAGGGTGAGGGCACCACTCCCTCCCCAGCTCATTCCTCCTGGGTGATTCACTGAGGCCAGGGTGAGGCTCAAGGCCCCAGGGCCCCACTGGCTTGGCCCCTGGCAAGTCTCGGCTTCCCTCTGACCTTAAGGATGGTAGCTAGAGTGCAGCGCATGAGGTGGCCACCATGAAGGGCTGCCCCATCAAATTCAGTCTCTGTGCCTGGTATACAGTAGGCACTGGATAAATGCTGTCACTGTGATGTTATTATTTAAACCTGGAGCCACCACTGATCTCAAAGTGACCCTAGGGCAGGCATTCCCTCCTGCAAAGCCTGTCTCCCCTTCTGTAAAATGGGACATGGCTGCCCCCTACCCCTACAGGGCCTGGGGGGGAGCAAGGAGGCCTGAGCCAACGCCGGTGCAGAGAAAGCCCAGGAAGGAAGACCGCTCCATGCAAATGAGTCAGTATATCAATCAAAGCCTCCTGCCTCCTTGTTTGCTTCTTCTAAGAGTCTGAGACGAGGGGACCATTCTTGTCCCCAACTTACAGCAAAGGAAACCAAGGCCCAGAAAGAGGAGGACCTTACATAGTGAGTGATGGAGCAATAGGTTCTGAAGCCTGAGCCCTCAACTCCCAGTCAGGCTCCTCCTCCTCCAGGAAGGCCCTCTGGATTTCTCCTTCCCAGCCCCCCTGTGCACCTTGTGGATACCAAACTGAAACTGTTTATGGCCCCTGTTGCCACATACCTGCTTCCTCATTGCCTCAGCTGGCCTCCAGCCCTCAGGCAAAGGCCTGCTGTAGGAGCCCGGGCCTGGGAGGGCCACCCAGCAGGAAGAGGCTCCTAGGGGTTTCTTCCATCCCCTGGGCACAGTCCCCAGGACCCCAGCTGGGAAAAGCCCCAGCCCCCTGATACCCCTGGACACTGGGCCAGTCTCTGCCCAGCCCCGTGGATCCCAGCCATTCTCTCCGAGGCTAGACACCCCCACACACTGAGACTGCCTTACCCCCTCCTGTGAACCCATTGGGGGGGGCAGGCAGCTCAGCCCCACACCCCCAAGCCAGGCTCTGCTGGTGCCGATAAGCATCTCCCCAGAAATCTCCAGAATCCCTGGAGCAATGGGGGTTGGGGGGAGGGCTGTGCCTCTGGCCCTGGGATGTCTTAGAGGGTCCGGGTTCAGATTTGGGGGCCTGAAGCCCAGGGTGGGGACTGGGGTCCCAGCAAGGTTCAGGACAGGCCTCTGCTCCCCTGGGCGGGTGAGGAGTGAGAAGGATTTGATTCAGGCCTGGGAGCCAGCCTGTGGGTAGAGGAAGGGGAGGCCCCCCACCAGCCCCTGGGGCCTCGATGGACCCAGGAGAGATGGGGTGGGGAAGGGCTGGTGACGAGGGCTCCCTCCCTGCACCCTGACAGCCCCCCAGGTGAGCAGATGGGGCCACCTGCACACAAACTCCCATGCCGAAGCAGATCTCACCCCACAAGGGTCCCCCTGCCTGGTCCTCACCTGCCGGCTCTCCACCAGCAATAACCTCCAAGCCTGGCTCCCGTGTGGACAGCACAGATGCCTCCCAGCCTGCCCTGCCCCAGGCTGCCAGGGGACAAGGCCCCACCCTGGGAAGCAGGTGCGCCCCCTCCCCCCAGGCCCCACCTGGGCTCCAGACAAAGTGCAGAGGAGGAGGAGAAAGATGATGCCGGCAAAGTGCTGGGCAGGCGCCACGTCCACTGTGCCCTGCCCCTCGGTCCCCAGGGCCCCCAGCCCATAGAGCAGGAGCGGCTGCAGTCTGGCCCTGCCACCACTTCTCGGCACCGCTCAGAGGAGGGCTTTCCGCTGCCCAGGCTCACCCAGCAGTTCTATGAACCAGCTGGTGTTACTCAGCGGGACCCAAGTCTCAGTCCAGCCCACCCCACCCTTTGGGGCCATTTCCCCAGAAAGCTCCTTCTGGGAGAACCCTGGCTTCCTAATCTCTTGGGGTTCAGCTGGGCCTGGGTTCAAAGCCTACTTAACCCTGCTGAGCCTGGGGGTGGGGGGAGTCACAGGGCTGGGAGGATCCCCCAGCCCGATTCTACATAAAGGACCAAACGAGCACACCAAAGGTGCCAGAAAACCATAGCATGGCTGAGGCCAGGCCCCACTGAGGCTGGAGACTGGTGGCAGGTCCCCCCAGGTGCTCAGCTGTCCTGCCTGATTCTTGGCTGTGGGCAAAGCACCTGCCAGAGCCATGGCAGCCCAGGGTCTGCAAAGCAGCCAGGCCGCAGGGCGGGGACACAGTGCACGGGGCTTCCGTTCCCCAGGCTAGGGGTCTGGCCTGCTCTGCCCCTCGGCTGACTGTGGGGCCCCTATGAACTTATTTCTTCTTCCATCAAATGGGCCCCAGCTCATTTGCCCCAGGGTGGGGAGATTTGAGGACAAGTCCAGAATGACAGTGTGTGTAGATGTGCCAGACCTGTCAAACCTGGGGTCCATGGCCTCCTTTGCTCCTCCCAACAGCCCTGTAGTTCCCTAGATCCCTCTTCTGCACATACGGAAAGTGAGCCACAGGAACCTTCCAGTTCTGCCTAAGGGCAGAGCGTCAGCAGTGGGGCTGGGCTTTGAACCTGAGCCCTCTCCCCGCGATATGTATTCACTGACCGCTCACAGTGGGGAACCAGGGCCCCCAAAGGGGAGAGACTGGACCACCCAGCAGGTGGGGAGCACGGTAGATGTGGCGGTCCCCTCAGCGTTCATACAGCCCGCTGGACAGATGGGCAAACCAAGGCCCCGGAGGGGCCCTGACTCCTCTAGATCACATTGGGAAACACAAGCCGGGATGGATGGCAGCACCCATAAATGCTGCCTCCCTGTGTCCCCACCCCTTTCCCAGGGACCAGTGTCTCTGCAGAGCTTAGCGGGGTCTGTGGGGCCTCTTCTGTCCTCCAGGGTACTGCGAACCCAGTAAGGGTCAGTCTCACAGCCAAAGGAAGGGCTAGGGTGGAACCCACGGGCTCCACAGCAAACAAGAAGGAAGACCCCTCACCGCCAGGCCTTACCTGCCCAGGTGCCGCTCGGCGGTGCACAGGTGCGGATGGGGACTCCGCCAAACACCCCAGTCCACTGGACCAGGGTGAGCCCAAGGCGTGCCGGGCCACGGACGGGAGAAACGAGCTCACCGTGGTGCCGGGCGAGCTCCTTTTGAGGCCCGTGCGCCCAGCGCGTCCCACCCCCGGCCTGGCCACGCCCTCCCCGCGCAGGTGAAACCCAAGAACTCCAGGCCCTGGGGCTGTTCACACTGTTTATTCGCTTCTCTGGGAAAGTCGGGAACACGGGGCCTCGTCACACATCGAAAGCATAGGGGCGGCAAGGGCACTTCAGCGGAGGCTCACAGCTCGAGGATGGGGGCGGACTGGGGGGGCCACGGCCACTGCGCAGGGGCACTTCGGAGAGGCCTCTCCCGCAGCCGCCCAGGGGCGGGGCTGAGACGGGGACCCAGGCTGCGGTCCAGGATGGGCCCCGTGGCCACCCTGCGGAGGCGGAGGTGACCTGGGTTCCGGGCACCGGACCACAGGCCCCGAGGGGTGGGGCCTGCTCATCACGGCCCACGCAGGAGAGGGTCTGCGCGCGCTTGAGTGCGCCGGCGGGCCTCTGGGGTGTGGCTGCAGCCAGGGAGACGTGTGCACATCCGGGTGTCAGCTGCCCTCGGGAGGGGCGCCCTTGCCCCTTCCAGTGATGGGGGGCAGGCACACGTCAGGCTGCACAGCCAATGGGGGGGTCTCCGGCTGCCACCCGGGGAAGCTCCCCGCCCCCGGCCATGTGACCCTCTCCACCACCTGGAACTCGCCAAGCCCAGCAGAGCTGGCGGTGGGCCTCTTCTCTGGGGTAGGGTTGGGGGAACCCAGGACCCCGGTCCAAGCAGGCTGGGGGAGGGGCCACGGCGCTCCCCCAGGATCCCCGAATTAGCACCAGGAGGAAGGAGGGCCCAGTGGGGTTGGGAGCTTGGGAATAGGGGCTCACATGGCCCGGCCTCGGGCAAGAGGCGGCTCAAGACCCCCTGCCCAGCCCGGGGGTCACACCCCTCCTGCATTGGGGGTCTTCTCCAGGCTCCACGTCCACTGGCTGCGCCCAAAGAGGGCACGGGTAGAAGGGCCCGACTGCACTCCAAGACCTTGAACCCAGCCCCAGGAGGCAAGCCTCACCCCTGCTGCCTGCCGTACAGACCGGGAGCTTCGGCCAGGGTCCCGACCTCCGGGGCTGTGCCCCCAGAACCCCTGGCTCCCAGCATCCCCTCCAGCGGGGGACCCCTCGGGGACCTCATTGGAGGTGGCAGGAAGGCACAGGCAGGAGGCCCAGAGGGTGGTGGGCTGGTCGGGGGCTGTGACGAGGCCCCGGGTCACACCAGCCAGGACCGCCATGGGCGAGAGCCGCATCTGTGAAGCTGCCGTGACACGGTGACATGGGGAGGGTCCTCGTTTGGGGAGAAGCGGGTGTGTCCATGTCTCTCCTACCAGGCGTGGGTGCACGGCTCAGTGGCTTGGGGGTGTGTGTGTGGGGGTGATGGGATGGGGAACCCCTGTCCCTCTCTTTCCAGTGAAAGAAAACTCAGGAGGAACGTGTGACAACACAGCATGTCCTGGGCCCGTGACTGTGGGTGGAGGGTGGGCAGGCGCCGGGAAGGCCGGGCTGTGGGTGTCTGGTACGGAGGGCAGGGCCAGGGTCTGGGGGCCGGGCGGCTCACATGATGGAACAGCATTTACAGCGCTGCTTCTTCATGTCCAGGTCCTGGGAATCGCTGGCAGGGGCCTCAGTCCCCACCTGGTTCTCCTCCCTGGAGCCCTCGGTGGCCGGGGGCTCAGCCGCACTGCCGTTGGGCGGGGCGGGCTCCTTGGGCTCAGCAGCGTCCTCGATGACCACCAGCTCCGCGGTGATCGTGTCCTGCAAGCCCAGTACCTTCTGGGTCTCAGCCTCATCCTCCACATTCTGGTAGCCCATGAAGATCATGGTGACCGGGGGCTCCTGGCCGGGCTGGATGCCAGGCGGGCCCGAAGTGGCCTCGCCCGGCTGGGCCTGAACGCCGGTGATCTCCCGCCTGGAGGGCGTGGTCCGGACCACCTCCTCCGACGGTCCCCGGGTCTCCGGTGCAGCCGCCGACCCCGCCTCACTCAGCGTGACCTCGTCTGCCTTGTGGATGAGTTCGTCCACCTCAGAGGAGCTCAGCGGGTGAATTCCATTCTCTGCAGTGCCGTCCACGGCGTGGACCACTGGTGGGGAGAGAGACAGTGTGAGGTGGTTCCCGGACACAGGGGGGCCTGGCAAGGCAGAGTCACCTCTAGGCTAAAGGGGAACCATAAGCTAAAATTACCCCTTTGGAACCCATAGACCATTAAAGCTCCTACTGAGATCTGTGGACCCAGACAAATCGGTACAGAGGGGAAGTTTTGTTTTGTTTTTTTTTTTGTCTTTTTGCCTTTTTATCTAGGGCCGCACCCGCGGCATATGGAGGTTCCCAGGCTAGGGGTCTAACTGGAGCTGTAGCTGCCGGCCTTCGCCGCAGCGACAGCAACGCGGGATCCAAGCCACGTCTGCAACCTACACCACAGCTCATGGCAACACCATATCCTTAACCCACTGAGCAAGGCCAGGGATCGAACCCACAACCTCATGGTTCCTAGTCGGATTCATTAACCACTGAGCCACGAAGGGAACTCCCCAGAGGGGAAGTTTTATAGGCACAGAAGTACATGTTAGAAACCAAGAAAGAATGGCTGAATTGGGATTTTCTTGTGTTTTGAAGCATTTCCGTATTCTCCAGCTGACTTGTTCTCCCATGATCACCACGCAAAGTAGGCCTGTTTTTGTTTTTTTTTTTTGTTTTTTTCACTGCAAAGAAAATGGAGTTCAGAGAGAGATGGGAAGTACTAGCCCACAATCACACAGCTGGCTGGAGCTGGACCACGCTCTTTCTCCCAGTCTAGGCATGTTTCCCTTCATGGAGATTTGTTGGGATCCTGATTTCCTCCTTCCTGGAGTCTGTGCAGATGATCTTAAAGTTTAGTTTATTCACTCCATCTGTTTTTTGGGTAAATGCCTCAAAGGCTATACATTTTCCTCCGAGTTCTGCTGTTCATGGCTGCTGTCCATGGATTATATTATGTCATTCTCTTTCACGTCTAAGTATCATTTCCATTTTGACTGACTGTCTCTTCTTTCAGAAGAGCTTTTGTTTGTTTTTTCTTTTTTGGATACCCTTGTAGAATATGGAAGTTCCCAGGCCAAGGATCTAATTCAAGCCAGAGCTGTGACCAATGCCACTACTGTGGCAATGCTGAATATTTAACCCACTGCACCTGGCCAGGGATAGAACCAGTGCCTCCACAGAGACAAGCTGGATCATTAACCCACTTCGCCACAGCGGGAACTCCAGGAGAGTGCTTTTAAACTGGGGGGGAGTGGGAGACTGTGGTCCAGGAACACAGGCTGTAACATACAACCTTGGAAAAGGACACCGTCACTTTTCAAAAATGCTCCACCTGTTTTTGAAAAGAATGTCTGTTTCCCGTTGGGCAGTTTTCTATGTGCATTCAAGCTTGTTAAGTGTATTTACCCAATCTCTCCAGCTTTCATCATCTGTGTTTCTCTGACCTGTCATTTTCTTTCCTTTTTTTTTGTCTTTTGTCTTTTTAGGGCCGCACCCGTGACATGTGGAGGTTCCCAGGCTAGGGGTCAAGTCTGAGCTACAGCTGCTGGCCTGTGCCACAGCCACAGCAATGCGGGATCTGATCTGCATCTGCAACCCACATCACAGCCCACAGCAACGCCGGAACCTTAACCCACTGAGCGAGGCCAGGGATCAAATCCGCAACCTCATGGTTCCTAATTGGGTTCGTTAACCACTGAGCCACGATGGGAACTCCTGACCTGTCATTTTCGAACCTGTGTTGCAGCCTCTAAGGACAAGACTTCAGCTCCTGGGAGAGATTGTGGCTACGGTCTGATGCCAGCTCCAGATCACAGCCCTGCAAACTCCTTCTAGAAACACAGCTGTCCAGCTGCTTGGGAAGAGGCAGGACTCACACCAGGCGCCCCAGAGACTCACCTCCTCCAGAACCAAGGGTCAGGGCTCCAGTTTCTGGCTTCTGGCCAGAATATAAATTCTTTCACTCTCGGTTTCCAAACCCCTAGGGATGGATGTTCACGCTTCAAGGCCATGCAATGACTTTGGGCTGGAGGCCCAGCGGGTGGGTGTGTCTCCGTGACTCGGAACCCAGCTAGGTATTTCCCACTGGCCACTGCCCCAAGGTAGGAATCTGAACCCTTGGCTGCCATGGAAACAGATCATTGCTAAGCAACCAGAGTCCAGTCTAGCAGGTCCTGAATCCCCAGGGGTTGGGCCAGGCCAGGCTCTGGTGGCCCAGGTGAGGACCCCCTGTGAACACGGGCATTTCCTCTGCCCTTTGGCCCTGCCCAGGAGACAGGGCACTGGGACTTGCCCAGAACCCCACAGTGGATGAGAGCCGAAGCTGGGATTCCCCTTGGGTCGATACCCCAAACCATAGCAGAGCTGGGCTGTGACAGGACAGCTTTACCAGCATCCTGGACATCCCAGAGACTTGAACAACCTCTAAAAATGCAAAACCACAGTGAAACACCACTTCACACCCGCCAGGATGGCAACCATAATTTTTAAGTGGTCCATGATGAGGGTTGTTAAGGATGTAGAGAAACTGGGCTCCTCACGCCTACGGTGGGAAAGTAAAACGGCACAGCCACTGCAGGAAACACCCCAGCAATTCCCCAAATGGTTAAACACAGAGTCCCCACATGACCTAGCAGTTCCACTCCTAGGTAGCACCGAAGAGAAGTGAAAACATCCGCCCACACAAAAACTTGTATAGCATAAAACGAAAACGTGGAAATATCCTAAACATCCATCAACTGATGACTGCAATTAAACAAAATGCAGCCCATGCCTACACTGGAGTGTTACTCAGCCAGAAAATATAGGCATGGATGAACCTTGACAATGTGACGCTCAGTGAGAGAAGCAGACACAAAAGGCCACACAGTGTGTGATTCCATGGATGGCAAATGTCCCAAAAAGGCACATCCACAGACACCGAGAGTGGGTTCCTGGTTGTCATGGTGGGTACAGGGAGTGATACGATTTCTATTCGGTGAACAGAAATGTTCTGGAATCAGATTATGAGGGTGTACGACATGGTGAATACACTAAAGCCCACTGAGCTGTATGGGTGTCCTGCATCCTGTATGTCCAAAATTCCATCTTCTCATGAGGGCAGCATTTACAGACTCGCTAATGGCCCTGAGGTTGAGCTGTGCTTTTTTTTTTTTTCGGTCTTTTTTTAGGGCCGGACCCAAGGCTTGTGCGAGTTCCCAGGCTAGGGGTCGAATAGGAGCTGTAACTGCCAGCCTACACCACAGCCACAGCAGCGCTGGATCCTTAACCCACTGAGCAAGGCCAGGGATTGAACCCGTGTCCTCATGAATACTAGTCGAGTTCGTTACCACTGAGCCATGACAGGAACTTCCTGAGCTGTGCTAATTTTATGCTAACCTCAAGGGATCAGCTCTCCAGTCCCCAAGTCCTAAAGAAAGGAATCATTTGCCTTGATTTCAAATGTGCTTTTTTCCCTTTTTTCTTTTTAGGGTCTCACCTGCAGCATATGGAGTTTCCCAGGCTAGGGGTCAAATTGGAGCTGTAGCTGCCAGCCTACGCCACAGCCACAGCAATGTGGGATCTGAGCTTCGTCTGTGACCTACTCCACAGCTCACGGCAATGCCAGATCCTTAACCCACTGAGCAAGGCCAGGGGTTGAACCCACAACCTCATGTATACTAGTCAGGTTCTTAACCCACTGAGTCACAACGGCAACTCCTCGAAAGTACTTTTTTATTTGTTTGTTTTTTAGAGCTGCACCTGTGGCATATGGAGGCTAAGGGTCAAATTGGAGCTATATCCACCAGCCTAGGCCACAGCCACAGAAACACCAGATCCAAGACACATCTGCAACCTACACCACAGCTCATGGCAACACCAGATCCTTAACCCACTGAGTGAGACCAGGGATCGAACCTGTGTCCTCATGGATACTAGTCAGATTTGTTTCCGCTGAGCCACAACAGGAACTCTATATTTTTTTCCAAATGTCTTTTTTTTTTTTTTTTTGGCTGTACCCACAGCATGTGGAAGTTCCTAGTCCAGGGGATCAAACCCAAGCCACAGCAGTGACAATGTTGGGTCCTTAACCCACTGAGCCACCAGGGAACTCCCTAACATCTTCTTATAACATTGTCTTTACTGGAAGTTCCCTGGTGGTGGCTCTAACCCTGTCCTGGGAACTTCCGCATGCCCCGGGGTGCAGCAAAAAAAACAAAAACAAACCCAAAACCAAAAAACACTATCGTTACTAAGAAGGGTTTTTCTTTTCCTAGCATCATAGCAAACACTGCCCCAAATTTCCCTTCCCCACAAGTCATGCCAAAAGTGAGCAAAAGTTTAAATGCCAAGATTTATGAAACTACAGTCTAAATACTGATGGATTTTATTGTTCAAAGGAAAGTTTTCCTTAGTTTAGAAAAAACTAAGGAAAACATTCTGTGAATTCTACAGAGAGTGAGGCAGGTATTCTGGAGCTTCTGCCTCCTCCCGTCTCCAGCTTCCTCGTCCGGCCTACCCCACTCCCGGCTGCCAGAGGGAACCCTAAAAGCCAACCAGAGCTCAGCGCCACAAACCCTGCCACCTCTGTCCTCCCCACACTCTGCATCAGGCCCACCGGCTCTTCTCGGCACCCCAAGCCCAGCAAACGCAAGCCCACCTCAGGGCCTTTGCACGTGTTGCTTCCTCACCCAGGCACGGTTCCCCCACACCCAGCGTGCACCTGCTCACTTCGTCCACGAGCCTCCCGCCCCCTCCCTGCCCTGCTGGGCCCTCTCTCCATCCCCTCTGCATCTCTGGGGTGTTTTGTAGCCTCCGTCACGACAGTCACGATTTCAGTGAGGTATCTGTGAGGTGGGGACCGAAGGGCTAGCCAGGAAGCACCCAGGCCAGGACGAGCCCCACGCAGGTTCAGCAGCCTGGCCTCTGGCTCTGAGTCAGACCGGAGGGGTCAGGCTCTGGTGGGGTGGTAGTGAGGTCTGGGCGGGGCAGAGGCACGTACCTTTGGTCTCGTCCTCGTAGACCTTGATGCCCTGGGGGGGGTGCTCCCGGGGGAGCACGGTGGCGCTGGACAGCACCCGGGTCTCCCCCGTCACCTTGTCCTTCTCCACCGTGATCTCCACCGAGTACATGGCTGGCACGAGAGGCACCGGTCACACCGAGGCCCCCCTGCCCACGTGCCCCCCGCCGGGCTGCAGCCAAGCCAGGGAGGGGAGCTGGCAGCGCAGAGCCAAGCAGTGGGTGCCCTGGCGGCCCTCCCCCGCGCAGCACTCTTCCATGGCTCCCCAGCGCCGCGGGTGTGGGGGCTGCACTCCTGCGCTCAGCACCAAGGCGCCCCTGGCCACCCACCCCATCTGCAGAGCCTTAAACCCTTTCAAGAAGAGGCGTGCTTTGTCCCCTCCAGCCTCACTTTCCCGTGGGAGAGCACGTGGGCACCAGCCCTGGTCCTGGACCGCACATTCTCTGACTACTGGTGTGTGGTATTCTAATCTGCTTCACTTCCCGAGGGGTGCTGCCCTCTGGAAAGGAACGGCCATTACGGGGCCACAGCTCGACAGCTCTGCAGACGTTCGCATGGCAAACACCACGCGGAGACGGAGTCCTAGCAGTGAGCCCAGCCCACCCACCCACCGCCGCCTCCACGCCTCCGCTTGG
>PVHT020000011.1:318359-337925 GCA_004024745.2 Catagonus wagneri | reverse complement strand
CCCTCTCCCACCTCCCCACTGTCACCCACAGCATCCCCCCAACCATCCTCCTGGACCACAGCCCCACCATTTCCTTCCTTCTTTCACCTCACGCCCCCTGGCCCCCACCACCATTCCGGACCCGTCCCTGACCAGCGCGGCCCCCTCTGCCCCAGCTCCCGGCACCACCCACGGCCTGTTCTCTCGGAGCCACCAGAGGGCGCCCGTGAGCACGTACTGGGTGCTTCCCTGCTCTGCCCGGAGCCCCTGCCCTGCCGTGTCCCCTCACCCTTCTCACCAACTTCCTCCGCCGCTCACTCGCTCCGCTGCGGCCGACACGGGCCTCCCCGCAGTCCCTCACACCCGCCAGGCACAGTCCAGACCCGGTGCAGACTCAGGCCCTTCGCAGTGGCAGCGCCCCCCTGCATGGTGCGCCCTCTCCCCAGTCTGCAGGTTTTGCTCAAATGTCACCTCCTAAGTGAGGCCTTCCCTTAGCCCTCTGATTAAAGTTTGTACCCTCTCCAGTTCCGCACACTCTGCCTTATTTTCTCTGTAACTTAACTGCCCGGGCTTCCGCCCCCATCGGAGCACCAGCTCTCCCAGGCTGTGCCCCTCAGCCTGGCACGCAGAGGTGCTCCACAAGCACGTGAGCAAGCAAGCGAGCGGGTGAAAGCTACGTAACCCCACGTCCATACGTCGCCTAACACCCTGCCATCAGACAGTCGCCTAGGCTATGCCTGGCTCAAGGTCACAGGCTGAGTGGACACATGGGGACCTCTGGCTCAGTGTTGGCCAGGGTTACTCTAACTGGCACTGAAGCCCCGAAGGTGCCCCCCCCCCACCCTGCCTTCTCTGGGAAATGCTACCCTCCACCTCCTTCCTCCTGGAACAAAATTCCACCTGCACCAGTCAGGAGACCCTGGACCCTGGCCACCTTCTCCCTCCCTGGGTGTGGTCACATCCTGATCTTCTCTTCATGGTTTCCTGCCCCCAAACCTACACCAATAACAGCAGCAGCAAGGTTCTGCGGTTTGTTATGACTTCTTATCACTTTCAGAATTGGGTTTGTGCTGGGCCCTGAGCACGAGGCCAAGACAGTCCCACCCCTCCAGGTGCCGGCAGTCATGTGATCAAGCAGAGATTTGAACACCGACCTTGCAGAACACTGAGCACTAATTCCAACTCTGCCCTGCTTGGTCACCTCCAGGGACAGGGCGCTCACTCCCTATTCTGAGGAGGCCCAAGGATGGTGAAGGAGGGAAGATTTGTAGCGAGCATGTGCAAGCCTGTGCCGGCCCCCACCGGCCCCCAAGAGGTTAAGGGGTTGGAAGCCAGGAGTGGGCATAGAGTTAGAGCCGCCATGCTAGGGGGCCCATCTTCTTGGGGAAGCTGGGCCGGCTGGTGACGAAGGTGCCAAAGCAGAAGGGGGTGCCTAGCCCCACCCAGGTCCAGAGCTGCTATCTCTAGATCCAGCTGCCGCCCCCAAAACCACACCCCCGCCCAGGCGCTGCCCAAGGCACACTGCATCCAACTTCACCCCTCTTCCCACCAGGCTGCCCAGGGCTGACACTCGGCCCAGGACAGCGGCTGGACACGGGACCCAGCCTGGGGGTCAACCCACCTGCCTTCATCATGGTGGAGCCTTCGACCATCCTCATGGGGGTGTTGGAGATTCGCTTCTCTGCTGGGGGGAAGGGGGAGAGATGGATTCAAAGGAGAGACACTCCCAGACACGCACCCAGTTACCTGGACCCTCCCCCCAGCACACGCATACAGCCAGACCCCTCCACACGCGTGTGTGCCCAGAACCCCAAACACACATGGAAGCTCTCCCCCCAAAGGAAACACTCCAGCCCCACAGTCCAGTCCCATCTCTTGGCCCAAATGATTTTCACAAAACCCCTGAGAGGCCTGTGTGGATTTTTTTTTATGATTAATTTTTAATTCCACAGTAAGACAAAGAGACATTCTCTCCTCATGTATAATTAACATATGACAAATCAGGCCGAACACACTTCTGGCCACCACCTCCAGTCCTGGCTGGGGGCCTCCCTCCATGCTTTCCACACAGAAATAGACATGCTGAATATATATTTTAAAATATAACTAATGTTAAATAAGTGTAATATACTTAAAGACCTATTTAATAAGCTTCTATAGTTATAGCTAAATGTTTTTTCTTTTCTTTTTAGGGCCACACATGAGGCATATGGAAGTTCCCAGACTAGGGGTTGAAACAGCTACAGCTGCTGCCTACACCACAGCCACAGCAACACGGGATCCAAGCCATGTCTGTGACCTATACCACAGCTCAAGGCAATGCTGGATTCTTAACCCACTAAGAGAGGCCAGGGATCGAAACAGTGTCTTCATGGATACTAGTCGGGTTTGTAACCACATAGCCACAATGGGAACTCCCTCCTGGGCTTTTTTTCTGTTTCTTGGAAAACAGCCTTCTGCATATGTGTGCATGGGACCTTGGTTATTTTAAATGGTGCAAGATCTCTAGATGGCCAGCGCTTTGATTTCTCATTCCCACTGACTCCATTTTACAGAGAGGAAAACCGAGGCCCACCCATCAGTCCTGGAGCCTGGAGGAAGTGGGCGTGGAACAGGGACAGGGCTGGCCAAGGCCAGGCACCCTGCGTGCACAGGATAAACCCAGCACTGGGCTAAGATCTCAAGCAGATATGCCCCTGGAAGCCTACTTCCGCATCTGTAACAGCGTGCTGCAGCAACCCTACCCCAGGGACCCTTTGCAAATTAGATGAGTGATGTTGAGGGGCACTGGGCTCAAAGTCGAGACTCGCTTGGAACAATGACAATAGGAGCCACCTTGCCATTAGTGCTATTCACTACATCTGTCACACCTTAAAGGCACCCTTGCCTGCCATTCCCGTTCTGGCCACCAGAGGGCGTCACGGCCCGGCCCAGCCCTTCCCAAGACGTACCTTTGGGCGTGCCCACCGGGGTCTGCAAGAAAGAACAGAGAGGAGGGGTGAGGGGTGCCTGCGCCGGCTTCCGCTGACCAGGGTCCCATCCGCCGAGGCAGGAGCCTGGGAAGGGCCCGGCTCAGCAGTGATCCCATGACAGGTGCTGTCTCCTCCTGGACCATCCCCCACCCCGCCCTGGCCTGTGACAGCCAGAACGGTCCCTGCCTGCTCAGAAGCCTCCTGGGACTCCCAGTGCTGCAGACAGAGTCCAGCCTTTCCTTATGACTCCCAGGGCCCACTGTGTGCCGAGCTCTGCCTACTGGCCTCCACACCCGCCCCCATCCCTGGCTGGCCTCCCTGGCCTCCTCACTCTTCCCTGAACACCCTTTGTGTGTGATGTCCCTCCACCTGGAAGTCCCTTCCCGGATACCCACTTGGCTGGCTCTGCACTCAGCTCCCCGCCCCCATCCTGTGGCGGTCCCTCAGGTGACCACGTTATTTACCCAGTCAGCGTCTGTCTCCCCCCAGGAGGCGGGCATCATGAGGGCAAAGACCGCACTAGCACAGTCTGTCCTCAGTCAACCTCACTGAAAGCCCCCTTTCAACTTGAGTCCACGCCTGGAGAACTTCTACTCAGCCTTCAAAACCCTTCTCCTTTGAGAAGCCCCCCCAGCCCCCCCATGAATCAGACCCCGTGCTATGTCTGCAGCTGCCTGATACGTGCCAGGCTGCCCACACAACAACAGCTCAGGGAGCCCAGGGCCTAGTCTGCCCCAACCAAGCCTTGACAAGTAGTGTGGACAGGTCTGTAGGCTAAACTGAGGCACACAGCAAGGATGCTGCTTCCACGGACCTGCCCCAGAGCAAGGTGCCATCCCCCCGCTGCAGCTCATCTGGGGTGGCAGTAACAAAGAAAGATGGGAGGAGAGGAGGCGTGTCCCACAGGCCACTTGAGTCCTGAGGACAACAAAGGTAGTTGAGAGACTCCTGAATCTGTTAACCTACTGTGGCAACAACAGCTTGGGGCCCAGAGCTCCAGGGTCTGGCGTCACCTGAGCTTGGTATAGACATCACACCCTAGAATCAATGGCTGAGTCCAGTAAAGACCACTCCTCAGCTGTGTGGCCTTCAGCTGGACTCTCAACCTCTCTGGGCCTCAGTTTTGTCGTCCATCAAATGGAGACGCTGCTCCCACCTAAAAGGGCTGCTGGGAGAGTTAGACAGGTGACACCTGTACGAAGGGTGACAAGCAGGTGGTGTTCAAGGAAAACCCTCTATCCATGAAGTGCCTGTCTTCCACCGAAGCTCATGTCCCCCCATGACACCCCTGCATCGTGGGGACACTGAGGCCCCGGGAGGCAAAGCAAAGTGTGCAGGTCACACAGCTGGGAAGTGGCCAGGCTGGGATTAGGAGGTGCCAACACCTGCAGGTGCCACCTGTAAGAGGCCTCTGGATCTGGGAACCGCTTACCTGCTGAGAATTGAGATCCACTTCTGCCTTCCGGTCCTCCTGGGCAGGACAAGGGGCGGGAACCACAGGGCCGGGGCTGGGGGCTGCCGGGCTCTCCTTGACTGGGGCCGGCAGGGTGTCCGCGTTCTCCAGCTCCTCCATCTCCTTCTCCAGCCTGGGGGAGTGGCACAGGAGGTGACCACCCTGCAGGGCACTTCTGGTGCCCAGCACCTCCCAGCCTGACCTGTAAGGGCCCCCTTGACTTGGACACTTCCTCACAACCCTGTGAGGTGTTCTCCTTTCCTTCCCACTCACGGGAAGGGAAAGGCAGGCACGGAGCAGTGCCAGTAAGCAGCAGAGTCCAGGTCTGAGCCCAGGCCGGCGGGTCCACCAGATTCTTCACTGCCTGTGTCACCATTTACTCCTCTTTGCTTCCAACTCTCTCTTTTTTTCCCACTCAAATACATGTATTTTACAGGAAGCTTTATCTCTCCAGGGAAACTGGAAAAACCATGTCACTTTCCAACTATTTGAAGATAATAGTACACACAAACACCATGAAAACAAAACTGGCATATTCAATTTCTCCCGAGGCATCACCTGCCCGAGGCTTTGGGCTGCAGGCATTAAAGGCGCTCAGCACTGTGGGGACATTCTCCAGAAGCCTCAGGACAGACGGGGGGCAAGTCTGCAGCACCCTAACAAAGCAAATCCAGGTCAGCAGACTGGACATAGCTGGGGTCAGCCTGGAGGGCTTTCCAGAGGAGGTATCCAGGCAAGGACAAGCGGCCAAAATGCAGCTGTTGGAACCTCCCGAGGAGGGTATTGTACTGGAAGGAAGAAAGCCAAGACTCCTCCAAAGCCGGCCACACAGTAGGGCTCAATGCCACACAGTAGGGCTCAAGGGAGGCCCTCCCCCACCCAGGGCTGCACCCAGTATGGTAGGGTGGGCAAAAGCCCACCTTGTCCCACCGCCAGGGCTGGTCATTCCATCCAACCCGCAAGCGCCCCTCAGCCCACTCAGGCTCTCCTGTCTCTCCCAGACCCACCTCGCCTGCCTCCTCCTGAGCACACAGGTCACAGGTGGGGAATGAGGCCCAGGAGGGGAGTCCCAGGCAGCGCTCACTACTTTTTTCCAAACCAAATCCATCCGGGATTACGAGGCCCCCACGGTGGGGCCGGCCTCAGTGCCCACCGGGCGGCGGGTCAATGTGCTGTGGGCCCGGCACACGCCTCTGGAGCCTTCCCTGGCCCAGAGGATGTTGGAATTTTGGCCGTCACTTCCCTCCACCTGACCCCCGCTGACTCCCACCCGCCCGGAAACTCCTCCGGGGCCTTTTGTCCCATCCCAAGGAGATGGTCACTTTCCCCCGCCTGTCCCCTCCCCAGGCTTCCTGCAGGCTCAGCTACCCGGGCCTCCACGGCCTCCATTAGCCGGGAAGAGCCAGCTGGGCTGGCGCCAGGAAGCCCCCGGGGAGGCAGGCAGCTCCCATAGTCAGAGTTGGAGATTATCCTGACTGCTCAACCCTTCACACCTGCTGGGGTGTTGGGAGGAGGGGTGACACTGGCAGGCCCCCCAGCCTTCGTGGGAAGCTCCCTCCGCCCTCCGAGCGCCCCCAACCCGCCAGAGCCCCGCCCCGCCCGCGGCCCCGCCCCCAGAGCCCCGCCCAGCCCGCGGCCCCGCCCACCTGGCGATGGATGCTTCCAGGAGCCTAGCCTTCTGCTCATCCTCCTGCATCTGCTTCCTCATGTCCTCGTCCCCCTCCGAGGCCGAGGACGGCGTCCCCTCCAGCAGCCAGCGTTCCCTCAGTGCCTTGGACTGCGGCAGCGGGGGCCAAAGTTAGGGCCAGGCTGAGGTAGGGGTCAGGGTCATCTCTGCCCTCCTGCCCTCCCTGACCCACCTCCCGGGCCGAGGCTGCCACCCCTCCCTAGCCCAGGTCCCACCGAGACCTTCAGGTGCTGCAGCTGCCTCCGGTCGTCCTCCAGCTGCCGGCGCCTGTTCTCCACCTCTGCCTGCCGCCTCCGCTTCTCCTGACGGAGGACCACGGGTCAACGCAGGTGCAGAAACCCCGCCACAACCACCCCGGCTTTGCCACATGGATCCCGCTTTTTCTACAGATGGCATCCACTTGGCCCACTGGCCCCCTTAACTTGTCCCCACATCCCCCCTCAGCCTAACCCCCCAAGTCTGCCCCCCACCTACCCTCCCAGCCTAACCCCCATCTACCTTCCAACCTGATCCCCCTTCCAGCCTGCCTCCAACATAAGGGCAAGGTCCTACTACACGCCTCAGTTCCCCACCGCAGGTGGTTATGCAGGGACTCTAGGAGACGCTCAGTCTAAGAGTCCACATAGAGGACTAACGTGTCTCTATATTCTCATTTTTTTTTTTTGTTTTTGTTTTTTGTCGTTTTAGGGCTGCACCCGTGGCATGTGGAGTTTCCCAGGCTAGGGGTGGAATCATAGCTACAGTTGCTGGCCTTCACCACAGCCACAGCAACGTGGGATCCAAGCCGCGTCTGCGACCTACACCACAGCTCACGGCAATGCTGGATCCTTAACCCACTGAGCGAGGCCAGGGATCGAACCTGCAACCTCATGGTTCCTAGTCGGATTCGTTAACCACTGAGCCACGACGGGAACTCCCTCTGTATTTTCATTTTGTGGGGAAGTACCAGCAGGCACTCAGTGTCCCTCACCACACCCCAGTTCTGAGTCCCAGGGGCCCCAGGCTGGGTGTGGGGAGCCCCTCAGAGCCCAGGTCTGCCCCCACACACACACTGGTCACACAGTCCTGGGGACCAGGACAAACTCACTGCGATGGCCTGGAGCCGCTCCTGCTGGGATATGGTCTCCGCCGCCAGGACCCTGGGGGGACAGGAAAGGTCAAGCGGGGGTCCACCCCAGCCCTGCTTTCAGCAGATCCAGTTCGAATCCCCACCCTGCATCTTCCTGCTCGGTGAGCGAGGCAAGCGATTTGATCTCCCTGAGTTTCCCCTCTGTAAAGTGAAACCCTTCCCCAGCCCCTCAGAGGCTGCACTGTCCTCTCCATCCAGCCGTATTAGCTCATTAATTCTCCCAGCAAACTCTCCTGTCACCCCCTCAGGGCCGGGCCAAGGGACAGGAGGGGTGAGGCCCTGTCTAGAGACCTAGCTGGGCTCTGAAGGATGCATAATAGTTCCCTGGGAATCAAAGCCTGGAGAAGAATGTCTCTGGAAGAGTTTATGACCTTTCTGCCCAGACTGAGGGACTGACCAAGACAGCCCCTCCTCAGCCTCAGCGTTCTCCAGCCCTGGGAGGGACACGTGGAGGAGGAGGAGGAAGGACCCCCCCACTCACCCCTTGGCCTTGCAAAGATCTCAGTGATCTCCTGAAATTTCTGGTGCTTCTCACCCTGGCCTGCCCTGGAGTCTCCCAGGACCCCAAAGACCCAGAGAGAGCTGAGAGCCTCCCAAGAACACATAGCAAAAAAACAGGACCAAGCTGAAGCTCAACCCCAGCCTCCCCTTCTCGTCCAGTCCACGTTTTTGGAAAGCCCATCCATTGTAGTTTTAGAAACTGGGATGCAACAGGAACTGGATACAGCGCACCGTGGCCAGATGCACTTAAAGGGACAGGACTTCATGCTGCTGACAATCTGGGGCCTTTAGGGCCAGCAGGAAGCCCAGGTCCTGGAGGATGCGTCAACCCTGCCCCTCCTCCCCTCTGCTCTCCAGCACCCCCTCCTCACTTGGGAGGAGGGGCTTTTGAAACCTGACCCCTCCGTTCCTGGCCTCCCTCTGGGTTCCAGGCAGAGGCACACAGTAGGTGCAGAGAGAAATACCTGGTATTAACCTCACATTTCCAGGGCTGCCGGGACAATGCAAAAGTGGGTTTTGAGCCTGGGTTGGGGGCTTCCGAACCATGTGCCTCAAATCCCAAATGACCACCCTGAGAGTCCCCATCTCGTGGGAGAGGGCCTGGTGGGCACAAGGGGGAGCTGGGCAGTGGGAGCCAGAACCCCTCCCGCTGCCCATATGCCCCCAGCCCCTTATCTTCAAAAGGACTGAAATAACAGACCACCCTTTGGAGGCCACCCACCCCTTGGCCTTGGATCGGGGCCTGGAGCCAGCGCACGCCTCCAAAGACCCTCTGCCCCTCTGGGCCTCGGTTTCCCCATCTGCGCACCCCAGCTCTAGCCCCTCCCACTACATCACGCCTCCCCCTGTGGTTCAGAAGAGAAAGGGGCCTAAAGTGACAGTGTGCTGTGTCTGTCCCAGCCCAGGCCCCTGCCACTCCCAGGCGACTGCTCAGTGGAGATCTGTCCAGGACTGCAGTGCCCCATCCACCTGCCCCACTCGGGTTCAGTTTCCTGGCCTCGCTGAGACCCGTGAAGTCATCTGGCTCCCACGCCCCAGCCAGGCGATCCCACCCAGCTCCTCCCTTCCTGTCAGGCAGCACCTGCCCCATCTGTGCCTCCCAGGGGCCCAGCAGCAGCCGCACCCTCTGCAGCTTCCCCCTCTCCTTCCTCGGAGAGGCTGGGTTCAGCTGGATGGAGTTCAAGAAAGGCTTGATCCAGCTATCCCGCTCCAATACCCTTCCTAAAGGGCCAGACCAGCTAGATTTCTGGATCTGCCACATCACCCTGTGTGACCCGTACAGTGTGCCACCCCTAGTACTCCCCACATAGACCCAGGCCCTCACTTCTTGCAAACCCCATATTTCTCACCCCAGCCCAAGCCTCTACCATCACTTGCCACCTCCCTGTCCTCTGAGAGTCTATAACCAGAGTCAGCTTCTCTAAACAAGAATCCAAACTAGTCACTCTGCCCTCTCAAGTCCCCCGGCTCCCATTACCCCTTGAAAGAAACCACAAGTCCGGCCTAGCCCAGCCCCCATCCACTTCTCAGCCCTCGTGCCCTCTGTTATCCCTCTCATTCACTCTGTTCCAGCCACCAGGACCTTCTGGCTGTGCTTGCACTGTACCAAATTCCTCCCTACCTCAGGGCCTTTGCACTTGATGTTCCCTCTGCCTGATAGGCTCCTCCCACAGCTGGAAACTGAGGTCCAGAGAAGGCCAATCACTTGCCCAAAATCACACAGCTAGGAAGTGGCAGAGCTGGGATTTGAACCACAACTGCCCAGTTCCAGGCTATGCCACAGGCCTTCCCTTTTCTCAGCTCTAGCAAGGCCACCAGTGACCCATCCACGAGGGAGGCAGAGTTTGGGGAGGGGGCATTAAAAGCTGAGACCCCAGTACAAATAGGGCCACAGAAGACAGAGGGACCAAGCTGCCTAATGCTGGGTCGGCACCCTGGCCGGCAGGTGGCCATTCAGCCCAGACGCAGGAACACAGGGATGGCCCTAAGGCCAGCTTGCCAGACTGGAGACAAGGCGGGCAGTGTCCTCACTGGGGCGGCCAAGCCAGGTCAGGGGAAGGTCAGGCCGGCCCAGGAAGAGAATTTCCATCCCTTCCCATCAGGGTCGCTGTCACAGCCCCAGGGGCGCAGACTGTGCATCCCCCAAAGGTACCCCTTCCCAGGCCCGGGGGCGCCAGAGCCGCCCCACCCCACCCAGCCCCAGGCGCTGCCGCCCTGGGTGATGGATGGCGGGGCCCACGGGAGGCGGTCGCCCTGGCAACCGCGCCATCCCCATGGCAACGTCGAGGCCCGCGGGTGCGCGGGGGTGGGGCCGGCGCCAAGCATCTCCCGCCCCCAGCCCGGCGCTGGGGGGCTGAGGGGCTTCCTGCCCTGGGCCTCAGGGGCTGCCTAAACAGGCTAGGATTTGGAAGGGTGAAGGGGGTCTACCCCATCCCCGCCACAGGGAGGGGGGGAAGGGCTTTCCTTTCTGGTTGTTGGGGTGCCAGCCCAGGGAGGGGCTTCTATCCGGGAAAGGTCTGGACCAGCCCTTGGCGCGAGGCAGCCAAGGTCAAGCCAAGATAATGCCTAGCATCATAAATCCGAAAAAGAAAACTAAATAGGACGATGGAACCCTAATAAAAGCGCAATACAATAGGAACTCCTTCACCATGTTTTGTGGGCGGGTCTCAGCCCCTTTACCGAAGGGGAAACTGAATCTGGGGAGGAATGCGGTCTGTGAACTTTGGCTAAGCGTCCAATTTCCTGAAGACCCTATGAGGCACGTGGGACGGTTATAGCTGTTTTATCAATGAAGAAACTGAAGCATCTAAATGGTGAAGCGGGTACTTGGACCCAGGCAGGCAGGCAGGCAGGCTGCGGGGAGGTGGAGGGCACTGCAGGAGTGCAGGGTCTCCCCGAGGTCGGGGTGGGGGAGGGCCGCTGGTCAGTAGTGGGTTGGGACAGTCACCCAGGCTCAGTGAGGAAAGCAAAGGCCAGAGGACAAAAGATTTTACAAACTGGGCGGAGAAGCCAAAGCCGAGTTTTAACTAAAATGCAAGGGGAGGGTTTAGAGACGCGGGGCAGCTGCCCCCCGCTGGCTGCGTAACCTGGAACAAGTCACTAGCGTCTCTCAGTGACGCTGGGAGATGGGCCACAGCTCGCAGCGGCTGGTGGGGGGACTTGCCCTCAGCCAGGACGCCCACCATCAGCACGCGCAGGCGTCTGGTCCTCGCGCGATTATTTTTACGGCGCTTGTAGCAAATTCTGGGCTAGAGCAGCCTTGTGGGCGGCTCAGGACTCGGCGAGGGCGTCGGCTGCAAGCGTGTGAGATAATCCTGCTTCAGGAGATGAGCTAAGAGACCCAAACCCAGCGGGCCAGGCAGAGGCCTCAGCTTTGCGAGCGTTCATTTTTTAAAGGCCCAGAGAGGTTACGCAAGCGGCCCAAGGTCACCCAGCGGGCAGGAGGGGCTTAGGCAGGAGGTGGGGGGTGGGGGTGGGGTTGTCACACTCGTCCTTCCAGAGCCCACGCCCCAGGCAGCTCCAGCCGGAATGAGGGGGTCCTGGCCCAGGCAGGCGCAGAGCCCAGAGCTGGAACATTCCTGCGCTAATTGAAAGGAAACAGCTGACAACGACCTTGGCCATGGGTGGGGTGGGGGGAGGCACAGTCATGCGGGGCGGGGGTGGGGGTGGGGGTGAGAGGGAGCCCAGCGTCCCCTTCCCCCATTGGGTGGGGGATGGAGTTGGGGAAGCGGTTCCAGCCCAAGCCTTTGTCCCTCCTAAGCTCCAGCACCTTCCCTGCTCCAGAGCCGCCCACAGCCCAGTCACCCTGAATGAACCTCAGCCTCTCAGCAGCGTTCAAGCCCCTGTGGTTCACCCCTCACCCTGAAGTTCCCTACCTTCCCCTTTCTCTCCTCCACCTCCAAGCTCAGCTCAGACACGGTTGCCTCTTTCAGGAAGCCTTCCTGGGTCTCCTCCCCTCATTTGCCTTCTCCAGGCCCCTCAGCACTCAGCACAAGTGAGCCCCGGGGACCAGTGCTGTCACTGGTGAGGGGAACAGCCCAGGAGGTGAGGTTCAAGGCAGACAGACGTCACGCCCAAGGTGGAGAACGAGGTCAGAGCAGGCCGCGTATCCCAGGGAGTAAAACTGTTGCCTATTAACCTGGGCTGGGGAGGGGCAGAGCCGGACCTTGTCCTGGGCCCTCACAACGGGAAGGTGCTGGGGCGCAACCCCAGGCACTGAGAGGCCTTCTCTGGCTGCGAAGGCCAGCCCCAAGGACGCTCACTCAGCTCTGGTCACCTTGTTCCAGGCGATCCCACCTCAGGACCTTTGCATGGACTCTCCTCTGCCTGGGGCACCATCTCCATGGACCCACTAGCTCCCTTGGGCCTCTCTTCAGATGCTACCTCCTCTCACAGGCCTCCTCTGACCTCCCGATTAACCCTGGCACCCCCAGCCCTCAACACCAGGAAACATGTAATCATTTTACCTATTTTATTTACCCACAAGGACAATAACTAACTCTCTTTTTTTTTTGCTTCTTTTTAGGGCCACACTCATGGCATATGGAGGTTCCCAGGTGTTGAACTGGAGCTATAGCTGCCGACCTACACCACAGCCACAGCAACACAGGATCCGAGCCACGTCTGCGACCTACACCACAGCTCACGGCAATGCTGGATCCTTAACCCACTGAGTGAGGCTAGGGATCGAACCCTCAACCTCATGGTTCCTAGTCTGACTCCTTTCTGCTTTTCCACAATAGGAACTCCATAACTGTCTCTTTTTGTCCCAGCTGTGTCGCCAGCACTCAGTACACAGCAGGTACTCAATAAATGTCCCAGGACCAGTGAGTCAATTAGGGTCCTCCATTTCCAGAAGAGGCCCTCACCTAAGGGTTCCCCAACCCTTGTCACACTCCTGCCACCCCCATGACTAGCTAGCCTGTGACCGCTTCTTTTTTTAAAAGAAACTCACTCTGACCTCTTACATTTATCTAAAACTGGACCCCGGCTCCCCACCTCCAAGAGAGGACAAGGTACAAGTCCCAACCACCTCAGAAGTGACTTACAAATTAATATCTATGAGTTTTATTTTATTTTTTTGTCTTTTTGCCTTTTCTAGGGCCGCATTCACGGCACATGGAGGTCCCCAGGCTAGGGGTCCAATCAGAGCTATAGCCACCGGCCTACACCACAGCCACAGCAATGCGGGATCCGAGCCACGTCTGCAACCTACACCACAGCTCATGGCAACGCCGGATCCCTAACCCACTGAGCAAGGCCAGGGATTGGACCTGCAACCTCATGGTTCCTGGTCGGATTCGTTAACCACTGAGCCACAACAGGAACTCCAAAATTAATATCTAAAGCAGCCCAAATGCCTATCAACAGTTGATGGATAAACAGTGTGGTTCCTTCACACACGGGAGCGTCACTCAGCCTGAAAAGGAGAGAAGCAGTGACACGTGGACAGACCTGGAGACCATGATGCTCAGTGAGAGAAGCAGACACAGAAGGACACACGGTGTGACTCCATGGATGGGAAACGTCCAGAACAGGCACATCCACAGACACAGAGGGTGGGTTCCTGGTTGTCAGGGGCTGGGGGTGACTGCTAATGGTGACAGGGTTTCTTTTGGGGAGATAGGATGTTCTGGAATTGGATAGATGTGATGGTTGTACAACTATGTGGATATACTGAAAGCCAGTGAATTCTCTACTTTATTTGGCCATGCCCACGGCATGTGGAAGTTCCTGGGCCAGGGACTGAACCTGTGCCACAGCTGCAACCTGAGCCACAGAAGTGACAATACTGGATCCTTAACTGGCTGCGCCACCAGGGAACTCTGAACTGCACACTTCAAACAGATGGATTGTGTGGTGTGTGAATATCTCAAAATAGCTGATAAGAATTAATACATTCGTATAAACAGCAGAAAGGCTGACCCTCTCACCACGGCCATGCAGGGACCAGCACTGGATCCTGCCCACCACACGAGGCATCACAAGGCCCTGCCAGCCCCACGCCAAGGCTCTCCATTGTCAGAGGACCTGCACACAAAACTGACCAGGGCATCACCTGCCCGCTGTTACCAGAAGCTCCCCACCCAGCGTGGCCCTCCCCTCACCCAGGCTGGTCTCCTGGCCCTGTTCTGTCCCACCAACACCTTCTGTCCATGTGGTGACTGCCACCCAGCCAGTCTGGTTCTCATCTGTTGTGTTCACCACAAAGGCCTGAAGTTGGGTGTATGCCCACCCAGACACTGAGCCCTGCCACCTCTCCCCAGCTCCTGCCCTCCCCATGCTGCTCCTGCTGCACCCGTCCAGGCCGAGTCCTGAATTGTTTTTCCTGCCCTAGCCCATCAGCTGCCAGAGCCTCTTACTGGTGCTTGGGTCAGAACCTCACTCGTCCCCTGCTCTGACACCATCCGTGGCTCCCCATGGCTCCCCCGCTGGAACCTGTAGGCCCAGGAGGACCCAGCCCCAGGAGCACAAACCAGGGAATGCTCTCTTTTCACCAAACTTTCCTACCTCTGGGCCTTTGCACAGACTAGTCTCTCCACTAGGTAAACCTTCCCGCCTGCCTGGGTAAACCCTTACATATCTTTCACAGAAAAGGTCCATGACAGAAGAGAACAGAAAAAGATCTCACACCTCAAAGGAGACCCACCACAGGCTCCCCCAGACCCCTCTGATCCTGCACAGGACCAGGGTGGTCAGCAAGGAGTGTTTTCTAAATGAATAGACGACAGGCTTCCTGCATAGAGAAGGAATGGCAGGAATAGGGTCTAAGACTCGCAAAAAGGTGATGTGACTTTTTTTTAAAGAAAATCAATCCATTTTCCTGCTTCGAATCTTGAGAAACTTGATGATGGAGGGGCCTCCCGGGGCTGGGGCACAACCCCTGTGGGTGGTCCTTACTGGCCCAATCCATTCAGCACCCACCCTCCCCTGGCTGCACCCTGCCCAGGACGGGGCTGGGTGAGCTCATGACTCCACTCACTCACCAGATGAGAAGAGGGAGGCCGGAGAAGGGGAGAGGGGTGACCACAGCCATGGGACTGAGGACGCCCCCTCTCCATGCCCCACTCCCAAATCAGCAGTCATAGAAGGCATCCGGGAGTGGGTGCAGGAGCAGATGCCACCAGGGGCCCAGACCACATCAGGAGACCATCCAGGCTGAAAAGCTGATGCAAGGAGACCCAGGACCACCCCCCCTGCCCCAAGCCCACAGCCCCTGGGCACAGGAAGGTATCAAGGCTCCCACCCCAGCCTCCATCCCAGAAGCTGAGAGGATGGCCCAGGAGCAAATGCCAGCACCACCCCTTTCCAGCTGTGTGGCCTCAGGCATGTTGTGTCACCCTCTGTGCCTCGGTTTCCCCACCTCACTGGGGTGCTTTAAGCACCAAGTGTGTCCACATGAACAAAGCTCTCAGAAAAGGACCAGGTATACAGGAAGTGCTCAATGATTGATAAGTAAATAAATTAAGCCTACTCTTCTCAAAACACCTTCCCTGTTCCTGTCCCTCCTCCAGCATTACCTGAGTGTTTCCTCCCTTCAAATCCGTTCATTGTTTCAAGCCAACCCCTTTGTTTTCCAATGAAATGTTACATTGTTACCAAGCCTGAGACAACTAGAAAGTCTGGCCAAACATCAGAGTAAAAGCACTAAAACAAAACAAAAAAAAAGCTGGCGTTCCCGCTGCAGCTCCGTTGGTTAAGAATTTGACTGCAGTGCTTTGCGTAGCTGCAGAGATTCAGGTTCAGTCCCCAGCCACACACAGCAGGTTAAAGGATCCGTCCTTGCCACAGCTGGGGTGTAAGCCACAGCTGCAGCTCTGATTCAGACCCTGGCAGGGGAACTTCCACATGACCTGGGTGTGGCCATAAAAAAAGAAAAAACAGGCACAATGAAAATAAAAACTTGTTATTAAATTCAATTTATCACTAGACACCCTGCCTTTTAACTGGTTTAAGGCATTAAAAAGGGAGATTAGCAAGCGTGAAAGGGTTAAGGACCCAGTTAGCACCCAATTGAGACTTTCTCTTTTTTTGTTTGTTTGTTTGTTTTGGCATTTGGCATTTTAGGACCGCACGGCTGCATATGGAGGTTCCCAGGCTAGGGGTCTAATCAGAGCTGTAGCTGCCGGCCTACACCAGAGCCACAGCAACGCCAGATCCGAGCCGCGTCTGCAACCTACACCACAGCTCATGGCAACGCCGGATCCTTAACCCACTGAGCGATGCCAGGGATCGAACCCTCAACTTCATGGTTCCTAGTCGGATTCATTAACCACTGCGCCACGATGGGAACTCCGGAGACTTCCTCCTGAAATGGTCCAGGCCTCCCTCTGGGCAGGTCCTGAGCCAACTCTGCTCTCCTGCTTCCATTTGGGGGCGGGGGAGGGCGGACCCAACCTCACCCTCACCCAAGGTAGGGGTTTGAGCATCTGAGAATGGCCACTCCCAGCTAAAATATCTTTATTTTACCAGCCAGAGACTGGGGCTCCTGGAGAAGCAGCACCTTGCCTCTCACCTGGGGCCACGCATAGATAGCTTCCCTTAGCAGGATATGCACCCAGTTCCCGTTAGCTGCCACACCCCATTCCCGCCCCACCTTCAGAGCACCACCCACCTCTCCCACCACCTCGCTGGTTAGTCACTGGCTGCACCCTTGGCATGTGGAAGTTCCCTGGGGCAGGGATTGTACCCAAGCCACAGCAGTGACCCAAGTGACCCAAGCCGCTGTAGTGACAATTCAGGATCCTGAACCTGCTGTGCCACAAGGGAACGCCTTTAAATTCTTAAATCAATGAAAATTTGTTTAATCCTTTTGTTTGTTTTGTCTTTTGTCATTTAGGGCAGCACCTGTGGCATATGGAGGTTCCCAGGCTAGGGGTCTAATTGGAGCTGTAGCCGCTGGCTGAGGCCACAGCCACAGCCACAGCAACACAGGGTCCAAGCCGCGTCTGCAACCTACACCGCAGCTCACGGTAATGCCGGATGGTTAACCCAATGAGCAAGGCCAGGGATCGAACCTGCAACCTCATGGTTCCTAGTTGGATTCGTTAACCACCGAGCCACGACAGGAACTCCCAAAATTTGTTTAATCCTTAACTGAACGAACATTTGTCAAATTCCTAAATGTGCTTTTACGAGAAACTTTCCAACATCACCGTAAGCCGCCACCATCTCCCGTGACTCTGGTGGCAAAATCCTTGGAAATGGAAGGAGGTAAATGATTATGTTCTAGCGGCTGTCGCCTCCGTCCTCGTGGGAAAGGACGAAGAGCCAGGGGCAGGTGTTCACTTCAGGCGGCACCAGATGGAGCCTCTCCCCACCCATCGTCACCCAGGCTCTGGGGACAGGCTTTCGGCTATTCCAGTCCCAAATCTGCACCCAGAAAAGCCAGTGATCTGCCTAATGGGGGTGTGGGAGGGAGGCCAGGAAGGCCTGGGTCAGGGCAGCAAGCACAGGGGTGCAGGGGGGGGCAGGAGGGTGTTGCTCCTTGGGCTGTGTGCCCCCAGGGCAGTAGCTGCCCCACTCTGGGCCTCAGTACCCCCATTGAGAATGAAAGGGGTGGTGGGAAAGGAAACAATGGGGTCCATCCAGACTGTCTCTTTCCTCTGCTCTGAGTGGGCGTTTCCTCTCTTTTCACCCCTCCTCTCCCTAGGCAGCCCCCTCCCCATAGCCACACCCTGTCCAGGGCCTGTTGCCAGGAGGCCCAGAGGCTCCCCTTGGGCCCAGGGAGCAGAGCAGATAAACAAGTGGGGGGGACACAGCAGACAGGTCTGGGCCCTGGCTCCCTTGAGCCCCTGGCTGGGCTCCCAGCTCCAACGTGGGGAGCAGGCTGCGCTTTTGTCTGGGTTTTCAAAAGCAGAGGACACAGGGTGTTGCCTTCCCGGGGAGGGCAGGTGGGGGGGCTCCCACCCAGCTGAGGGTGTGGCAGGCCGTGGATGAATCCCTGAAGGAAAGTTGCAGGCTCAGAAATCATGCCCAGTGGGAACGGAAGGGGAGTAAGCTGGGTGGGCTGGCGGGACCTCCATGTCCCGGTCAGGCAGGATGGGCCAGACAGGGTGGGGACCTGGCTCTGATGAGGGCTGCTGCTGGCCCTGGGACAGGGTAGGTGGGCTGCCGGGACACAGGACACTCCCCACCCCACCCTCTGCCCATGTAAATACACCCCACAACCTTGCAGCGCCCACCTGTGGGAGTGGGGGAGTGGGGGACTCCCCAACGCCAGGGAGGGAAATGACCACGCACACGTACTGGGCACCTGCTTGTGCGGGACCCGGCGCTGCCTGCCCAGATGCTCCTCATCCAACCCCCAGACCCAGGCTGCCCACCCCGTTCACGCGCGGGCAGCCGGCTCTCGGCTACACCATTCGGGGCCCCGCCTTGGGGACACTCTCCCTGGGAGAAGATGAGACCCAAGCTCCCCGTTGGGAAGCACCTGGAACTCTGGTCACACACACATCCCAGACCCCAAAGTCTGGAGAAAAGACCCCGAGCTCCGCAGAAACCCGGGACTTCAGATGACTGGACCCCTGCCTTAGCAGGGGCTCGGGGCAGCACTTGAGGCCCCTGGGGAGGGCAGCCCGCGAGGGAGGGCTGGCCGGTGTGCGTCCAGAGCGCAGGGCGCAGCGAGCTCCAGCTGGGGGCGGGGGAGTGAGCTCAAGGCCGGGCGGTGCAATGGGAAGGGGTCACCCAATCGCCCAGGGTGCCGCCCGGGGACCCACAGGTGGAGGAGGGCCGCAGCCTGCGAGGGGGGCGCGGGCAGGGCGAGGGCGGACACACAACACCCCCACCTCCCCCTCACGCGCGTCCTGGGCTGCCCCCAGCCACCGCCGCCGGAGTCCCCGTGAGCCCGTGGGCTGCCGGGGAGGCTGGTGGGGAGGCCTCAGGGCTGGCACGGCCCAGCCCGAGTCCCTCCCGGGCCGAGCGGGGGTCCAGGAGGCACCCCGCCACCTCCCTCCTGCGCGGAGGCCGCGACGCCCCAGTGGCTGGCAAGAGCCGGGTCCCCAGCCTCCCCGGCGCCCCCGGCCCAAGCGCGCCTACTCACTCCATTTCCCCGCCGAGGTCTGTGCGTCCGCGAGGCCGGGCGGGGGCGCGGAAGCGCGCGGGAGCTCCGGCGGCCGGCGGGCTAAGGCCTGGTGGCCGGGGCTGTGCGGCGCGGGGGCGGCGGCACCGGCGCGGGCATCGCCCCGCGCGCGGCTGTTTATTGTCCGCGCGGCGGCGGGCGCGGGGGGTGGGCTGGGCGCGCGCGCCGCCGCCGCCGCCGCCGCGTTTCGCTCGCGCCCCCTCCTGCCGGCTCCCCGCCTCCCGCCGCCTCCCGCGCTGCGCCTCCTGCCGGCCGCCACCGCCGCGCCCCGGTCACCGGGCGCCGTTCCGCCTGGCCCTCCGGAACCTCCGGCCAGGGCGGCGCCTCGTCCCCAGGCTGCCCGGCCCATTCATTCCATTCCGATTCATTCCGATCACTCCGCACAGGGCTGATCTCAGGTCACGCTTGTCCCGGCTTCTGCCTGGGACCCAGCCGGGGCCCGCCAGCCATCGCGCCTCTCCGCGGTTCCTGGTCCAGAGAGGGGGCAGATAGGGACAAAACCCTGGGGAGATCCTGAAGGCCACTCCGAGGGGCGGCTGCCACCAACGGAAAGTCGTGCAGACCATGTGCGGGAGTGTCTGTCTAGAGAAGGACATCCAGGCGGCAGGCACCGGGAGCGCAAAAGGGCGGCGGTGGGACTGAGCCAGACCTGTCTGAGGAGGCATAATAACAGCAATTGCTCGTCTTCTGAGCACTGGCTGGGCTCTGGGCCTGGTCCTAAAGTTGGCTGAGGGTTAAGGAATTGAATTTGCCCCACAACTCCCA
>PVHT020000011.1:288757-314856 GCA_004024745.2 Catagonus wagneri | reverse complement strand
CCACTTAATTCTGCTGCAGATGATATCATCTCCCTGTGTTGGTTCCTGCCTCTCCCTGGGGCAGGGATCTGTGTCTTCCTGCTGCTGCGTCCCCAGCACACATTCAGTGCCCATAAACACTCAGGAAACGATGCTCACGTGTCTCCCGCTGTCTTCTGTGACCCTTGTCGTGGGAAACGCGCTACTGTCCAAAGGCAGTCGTGCCCTCGCCCATCAGTCTGGGGTATATCCCGCCCTATTTTTCTCCAGAGCTCATCCAAAGCTGTTACTGGCTTAGAAAGCCACCCAAATCCTGCGTGGAAAGACACTTTAGGGCCCACAGGCCTGGAGTTCTGGGCTCAAGAGCTTCTGCTGTGCAGCCCCGGACAACCAGGCTCCCCAGCTCTGGGCCTCAGTTTGGGAAACAGACACACTGAGCTTGGTTACTTGGAACCCTTGGGCCAAATCTGAGTCTCGTCTGCAACCTACACCACAGTTCGTGACAACACCAGATCTTGTAACCCACTGAGCGAAGCCAGGGAAAAAACCTGCGTCCTTATGGATATTGGTTGGGTTCATTACCGCTGAGTCACAGCGAGAATTCTGATGAATTGGAAACTTGAAGGACAGTTGCTGGTTTCATAAGTGCTCACCAGCCAAGAAGGAAGCAGGCCAGGCTGTGGGTAGAAGTGGCCCCCAGCAGAGGCAGTGGGAGCTGGCCTGAGGCTGCGACTCTGGCCCCCTCTCTCTCTTCCTGTGCAGCCTTGGTCAAAGCACTTACCCTCTCTGTGACTTTGTTTCCCCGTCAGTAACATGGGGACAGACACATTACTGACACCTTGAGTTGCTTTGGAGCTGAACGAGTTCCACACTCTTGCCATTTCCAGTAATACTCATACCCTCCCCCTGGGCTGTGGGGTCGGGGGAGTGACCGGGATCAGGGGGCATGGCCGCGGCAGGGCAGCCCCAGGGATCCAGAGTGGACAGGAACCACCAAAGTGTCCCAAGGAATCGTCCTCCACCAGCCTTGACCTCCGAGGAAATGTGGGGCCCAGCCCCAGCTGGGATCAGCTTTCACATGGACCTCGTCATTCTCGTTTTCCTCCACGTTCAGGGCCCTGTTGGTTTCCTGCAGCTGCTGTAACACATTCCCAAAAGCTCTAGAAGCTAGAAAAGGCAAGAACTAATTTTCCCTGGAGTCCCCAGAGGACCCAGCCCTGCCCGCACCTGGGTTTAGCCCCTTGAGGGACTCCCCGAGTGGGACTCCTGACCCCCGGGACTGTCTGAGAATCCGTCTTTGTGGTTTGAGGCCACAAAATTTGTGGTGGTCGTGACAGCTGCTGAGAACACTCAGTCACTTAGAGGTGCCACGCAAGTGGGAGAGCCCAGCAATATTTGGATGTACTACAGGAGACCGTCACTCAACCAGCCTTGCCCCACAAGGTCCATGTGAGGTGAGGCCATCCGCTGCAGCAGTCTTGGGTGCTGACCACCCTGAGGTGGCCAGGTGAGTGGCCTTGGCTACCCGAGGGGTGGGCTGCAGGTCTGGAGCGCTCCAGCCTCAGTGCCCCATCCCTGTACCTCCTGCAGCAGGAGCCTCAGCACCTTCTGGGTGGTCCGGGGGGCCCAACCCTGCATGGGCAGAGCCCTCTGGCACTCTTCCACACAGCAGGGCTGTGCCCTACCCGCTCTGGGACACCTCAAGGTGGCCTGGCAGGCGGGGCCAGGAGGGGCAGCCCTACCTCAGACAGGGGAAGGACGGAGGAAGGAAGGAGCCAGGCTGGAGAAGGAGCTCAGGACAAAGCCTGGATGGAGATCGGAGAGGCCTCATACCACTGTCATCATTACTGTAATTATTATTATTATTTATTTGCCTCTCTGTCTCTCTCTCTTTTTCTCTCTCTCTTTTTTAAATCTTTTTAGGGCTGCACCTGAGGCATATGGAGGTTCCCAGTCTAGGGGTTGAATTGGAGCTGTAGTTGCCGGCCTACACCACAGCCACAGCAACGTGGGAGATGAGCCAGGTCTGCAGCCTGCACCACAGCTCACCGCTCCGCTGGATCCTTAACCCACGGAGCGAGGCCAGGGATCGTACCCGCGTGCTCAAGGATATTAGTCAGATTCGTTTCCGCTGAGCCACAGCAGGAACTCCTTCTCTCTCTCTATCTCTGTATCTCTCTGGGCCTCTCTCCCTCCGCCTCTGTGTCTGTCTATCTCTGCCTCTCCTCCATGTCTCTGCCCCTGGGTGTCGCCCACCTCTCTGTCCACCCCAGGCCCTCACTGGCAGGCGCCATGCCCTGCACCCGTGGTTGGGACACAGAGTGACGGGCTGGGAGCCCCCCCACTGCCCCCCCACCCCAGGCACTGACGGAGGCCACTGTGGTCCTCCAGGCCCAGCGCCCAGGGTGCGTCTCTATGCCTCTCATGTTTGGGGTGAGCCATGGGCTCTGCAGCCCCTGCCCCACAGTGGGCAGCGGCCACGGAGCCTCAGTTCCCTCTCACGGCACAGCGGGCTCTTCCCTCTGCAGGGCAACCCCCGCCCCAGCCTGCAGTCCTTCTCTGTGCTGTATGGGACCTGCCGCCCTCCGGGTGGCCCACTGCGTCTCCACCTTATTGACTGACGGGCAAGGCCTCTCCGAGGCTGCTCAGGGCCTCTGCCTCTGTGTCCCTGGCTCCCCAAGGCTGTGGAATTACCATTATCATCAACAACCCCACGGCAGGAGAATGGTCCAGCTTTCTGAGTCACTGGTTCAGAACCGGCTGTTGCTGGCAAGGCCTGGAGGGGCCTCTGACCACAGGCCACAGCCCTGTTACCCCTTTCTCGGCCGTTGGGAGGAGGAGGGGGTGGAGGCCTGCCCACAGAGCTCTCAGGGGAGACGCTGGCTGGTGACAGCCATGAGGCCCCGGGCAGGGGGCAGGGACTGCCTGCTGCTGGCTGTGACCACCGCCCTGATGCTTCCTACGAGGCCCCCAGGTGAGAACCCCCGAGGAGCCCCCCCAGGCCCGCCAGAGCCCTGTACGGGGGGGGGGGGGCTCCACAGGAAACCCCAGTCCCCCATGGGGCCCCCCATTTTGCAGCTACTCAGGCCCTGATGGCTGTTGTGCTCCGGTCTCATCAGGGGTCTCAGCCAGGCCCCTGCCCAGGTTTTGTGGTGTCCTGACCCCCCACCAGCAGACTCTGGGGCCTCCTCTGGGTGTCTCTGCATCTCTCTCCCCCTCTGCCTCTCTCTCCCTGGGCCTGACCCCAAGCCCACCCGTCCTGCCCAACATGCTACCCACGCTGCCTGCAGGCTCCTGGGCGGCCCACATCATCGGGGGCCATGAAGTGACCCCCCACTCCCGACCCTACATGGCGTCCGTGAGCTTCCAGGGCCAGCACCACTGCGGGGGCTTCCTTCTCCAGGCCCACTGGGTCCTCTCGGCTGCCCACTGCTTCAGGGACAGGTGAGCACCCCCCCCCCACCGGCCTCCCCAGGGGCGGGGTGGGGGGGCACCCCGGTATGGGCAGGTGGGTGTCGTGTGCAAGAGGGGCCTCTCAGCTGTGGAGTTGCCAGGGAGCCCTGACTGTAAGTAGATGTTATAACCCTTATGTTCGCCATGAGCATATTGTTATAGCAATTACTAACATTAATATTGAAATTATTGGAGGCAATACTATAATTGAGGTGGAAATTAGAATAATTGTAATAAGTATTATATTCATTCTATTTTTATAATAAGGATTATAACTAATATTGCAGCTAATGGAGTTAATACCATAATTGAGGTGGGAACAGTAATCAACAGAACGCTGATTACGGCGAGCTGGTGTGGGGATTAAATGGGCTCCCTGCACCCCTGCTTTGCAAATGAGGGGGACACACGCGCTGGGCGGCCCTCACCCCAGCCTGTCTCACTACCCCCTCCCACCCCGCAGAGACCCCAAAACAGGCCTGGTAGTGCTGGGGGCCCATGCCCTGAATACCTCAGAGGCCACACAGCAGGTATTCGGTATCTCAGCCGTCATCACGCACCCCGAGTACCAGCCCACGACCCACGCCAGTGACATCTGTCTGCTGCAGGTGAGCTGCTGGTGGGGCGTGGCGAGTGCCAGACGCACAGCTAGTCTGTCCCCGGCCACCCCATAGTAGCCCAACCTCTTTTAAAACAACTGTAAGAGAGTTCCCGTTGTGGCTCAGAAGAAACAAATCTGACTAGTATATGTGAGAACGCAGGTTCTATCCCTGGCCTCACTCTGTGGGTTAAGGATCTGGCTTGGCCATGAGCTGTGTAGGCCAATGGCTACAGCTCTGATTCAACCCCTAGCCTGGGAACCTCCATGTGCTGCGAGTGTGGCCCTAAAAAGACAAAAAATAAAAATAAACAAAAATAAAAAAATGAAAACAATAAGGAGAGTTCCCTAGCGGTCTAGGGTTTGGGGCTCAACGCTGTCACTGCCGTGTCCCAGGTTCAATCCCTGGTCTGGGAACTGAGATCCCACATTAAAAACAACAACAACAACAAAACAGCTGGAAGGACCCTGCGAGACATGAGTTAGGTCATGTCCCTCCTCTGCCCTCTGTGCCTCCCACACTCTCCCCCTGTCTGCGTCCCCAACCCTGGTCCCCTTGGGCCCTCGGTGTGGGTTTTCTTCCTTCTGCTTGGACCCCTGGCAGCTCCTCTAGCTTGGGGAACCACCCTCTGCACTCCCATCCAGGAGCCCCACATTCAATTCCAGGGTCTCCTCTTAAAGCGAGAACATCCCCAAACTGTCCTTGAAATACGGTTAAAAAAAAATTCTAACAGTTCTCACTGGTACAGTGGGTTAAGAATCTGACTACAGTGGCTCAGGTTGCTACAGAGGCATGGGTTTGATACCCACCCTGCTCCAGCACAGTGGGTTGAAGGATCCAGCGTTACCACAGCTCAGATTCAATTCCTCAAGTCCTGGCTTGGTAACTTCCATGTATCAAGAGTGTGGCCATAAAGAAAAAAATATCAAGTAGAGGAGACACAACAGGACAAAAATGGGCTGCTAGGAAGAGGAGGGCCTGGGTGGGCTGTTCTATTAGCAGATACAAGTGTCAGCAGCCAAAGCTCACATGTGGATTTCACTCATCTGTGAAAGCCTGAGGCCCCTGCTCTGGTTCACCCACCCCATTGTGCAGATGGGGAAACTGAGGCTGGAGGTGATCAGAGATGTGCCCAAAGTCAGGGAGTGAGTACCCAAACCAGTGGCCTGAGTCATTCATTCCATCATTGTTGACTGAGCACCAGCTGTGTACCAGGCCACTGGGGACATAGACATGAACAAACAGCCCCAAGGCTGGCCTTCTCTGAGTACCTAGTCTAATCAGGTGGCAGCTAGGTAAATTGCCCAGAAGAGGCACCCATCATAGCCTGGCAGTCTGGGAAGGCTTCCTGGAGTAGGTGATGCCTGAGTCCTGAAAACCGTATGCCCAGGTTGGGGGTACGGTGTTACAGAGGGGGGCCAAGGGGACAGCAGTAAATTTATTCTGGCTGGAGGGTGGGCCGAGAGGTTTTATCCCCTGTCCCGAGGGCAATGGGGAACTGCCAGAGGGCTTAGAGCAGGGAGGGAGAGGCTGAGTAGAAGGGCCCTTTGGGCAGCTGAAGGTGTAAAGCTGGAGGCTGGGGGAGACCTGATGGGTGGGGGCACATGGTGGCAAAAGCAGCAGGGCCTTCTGACAGCCTCATGTTTGCTGCCACTGATTTCTCTCCACAAGGCCAAGAAGAGAACAGGTGTCCCAGAAAGGTAAACAGGCCAGAGCAGTGGTGGACGTGGAGGGGAGCAGTTTCCTAAACTCAGCGCTCTCCCTGCAGCTCAACAGCTCTGCCATCCTGGGTCCTGCGGTGGGGCTGCTACGGCTGCCACGGAGGGATGCCAGGCCACTCAAAGCCGGGGCACCCTGCAAGGTGGCTGGCTGGGGCTTTGTGTCCGACTTTGAGGAGTCACCTCCCGGGCTGATGGAGGCCGAGGTCCGAGTGCTGGGCCTGGACATCTGCAACAGCTCCTGGAAAGGGCAGCTGGGCCCTGCCATGCTCTGCACCCGCAGTGGGGACCGCCGGCGTCGTGGCTTCTGCTCAGTAAGATACACACTCTCGGTCCTGCCTGCTTGTACAGAACAGGGAAACCAAGGCCCACAGAGAGGGGCAGAGCCTTGGGGACTAATTGCCAGCTCACCTTTGACCAGATGGGCCTCTCTTGAAGCCCTAGAGGGGCAAGGAGTTGCCCAGGGTCACAGAGCTGCCACGTGTGGCTGTGCAGGTTGCACACTGCACAGAGCTAGATTTATGTATTTAAAAGCAATGTCCAGTAGGGGGCAGTAACAGATCTCAAGGAAGAAACTCCCGCTCCTAAGGCCTTGTATGAATTAATGGCAAATCTGGCCCTGATGCCAAGGGAGAAACTTAGCGTGAGGAGACCTTTTGTTCTAGACAAGAGAGTGCAGTGGTTCAGATTCTGGAGCCCAACTGCCTGGGTCCAAGTTCAGACTAAGCCACTTCCCAGACGTGTGGTCTTGGAAAAATCACCTCATTTCTCAGGCCCTCACTTTCTCCATCTGTAAAAAACTGCCACATGTATGATACCTACTTCATGGGGTCAGAGCCAATTCCAAACCACAGTTGCGGTAATAGATCTGGGGGGTGAGGGGAGAGGAGAAAGCAGGAATTTTAGGGTGAGTATTCAGGGCAGCCTCTCTGTGGAAGGAACCTTTGAGACAAGACTTGGAGGAGACTTGAGAAGATCTAAGGGCAGGAATGTCAGGGAGAGAGACCAGTCAGAGGGCTGCTGTGGACAGCTAAACAGGTTGTGTACTGCACAAGGCCCTCCAGCCCTGTGTATTCATACAAGCAGGGTCCAGCAGGGGGCAGCAGCGGGTCTCAGTGATACCCAAAAGCCTAGAGGTTGAACGTGGTTTGCTGACGTCCTGCAAGGTAGCCTAGCTAGGCTGGAACCAAGGAGTTGGGGGAAGAGGAGGGCAGACAGGTGGGTGGGGGCTGGGTCCTCGAGGCCTTGGGTTGAGGTGAGGCGTTTACTCTTTGCTGTAAGAACCCTAATAGAGAGTTCCCGTCGTGGCTCAGTGGTTAACCAGTCTGACTAGGAACCATAAGGTTGCGGGTTTGATCCCTGGCCTTGCTCAGTGGGTTAAAGATCCAGCATTGCCGTGAGCTGTGGTGGCGTTGCCGTGAGCTGTGGTGTAGGTTGCAGATGTGGCTCGTATCCCGCGTTGCTGTGGCACTGGCGTAAGCTGGCGGCTACAGCTCCGATTAGAACCCTAGCCTGGGAACCTCCACATGCCATGAGTGCGGCCCTAGAAAAGGCAAAAAGACAAAAAAAAAAAAAGAACCCTAACAGGGTTTTGACGCAGGGAGGGTCCTGATCAGAGTCACACGCTGCAGTTCTCCTTTAAGGAAAGTGAGGCCCAGAGAGGGACCCTGACCTCACCTTTGCCTCCACCTCCAGGCAGACTCTGGGGGGCCCCTGGTGTGCAGAAATCGGGCCCACGGCCTCGTCTCCTTCTCTGGCCTCTGGTGTGGCGACCCCAAGACCCCCGACGTGTACACACAGGTGTCTGCCTTCGTGACCTGGATCTGGGACGTGGTTCAGCGACGTCGACGTGGCCCCCAGCCCAGCCTCCAGTCAGGCCCCCTGCCCAGGACCGCTGGGATCCCAGCAGGAATTGCCTGAACCACAGCAGTGCTGGGTACACAGATAAGATGGCAAACGATGCAAACAGCTCCCTCCTGGAAAATTCCGAGGCTGGGGCAGAGGGTCCCCCACAGGAGGCCCCCAAACCCTGAGAAGCTTAGTGTGTGTGTGGGTGGCTGGTGGGGAGGGGGGTGGGGCATCTGTTCCCAACAAACAGCGCAAGATAAGCAAATAAAATGTGACCTGATTAACCAGACAGGACAGTCTATGTCCAGGGCCCACCCACATTCCTTTGAGCTTCTCGTTGGCCTCAGCGTGGCTGAGGGTCCAGCTCCATCACCCCCTCCCTGAGGGACCTGGAGCCATGGGCCCTGGGGCGCCTCTCCACCCTCTCATCCCCACCCCACGCTGACCCCTCTGCAGTTACCTACACCCCTCCCCCACGGCCCAAGCCCAGGACAGCCTCTCGGCCTTTGCCCCCTGCCTAGAGTGCCAGGCTGAGAGAGGCTGGGGTCTCCTGGTCTCCAGTGTGGGGTCTCAGGTTGTCCTGGTTTCACGGGAAGCCTGTCCTCACCCTCCGAAGTATGCCTGGAGCAAACCGTGCCCGGCTCATGGCTAAGCTGCGTGGGGCCCAGCCAGGGCTGCTACTAATCGTGTCAGTGTCTCGGTTGTACTTTCAACCTTTCCAGGCCAGGCCTCCACATTTGGACCCTCAGCCAGCCAGCTTCTTGTGGCAGCCGTAAGCCATCCTGAACCCCCTTCCCTCCATCCCCCCTCCCACCCACCCCCGGTCCTCCCCAGGCTGCTGACCACAGCCTGAAGGTGGACACTGAGGCCCAGAGACCAGGAGCAGCTGCCCCAAGGACATACACTTGCACATCTCCCCTGGATGCTTCCAGAACCACCAGACACCACCATAACAGCACCCCAGGCCCAGGTGGGAAACCCCACTGAAGCAGGGGGCAGAGGCTGAGAGAGAGGGGAAAACCAAGGCCTGGACATCCAAATGGGCTTTTTCAGCGTTTATTTCTTTGGTGGGATAGGCAGGACCCCAGGGGGGAGGTTGCCTTGTTGGAGTGTGGGTGGGGGCTCAGGGTGAACCCACTAGTCAAGGGCACTTTCTGGGTGTCACAGGTAAGGCACTTCCTGGAGGCTGAAAAGGACGAGCACCACTGCCCTATGTTCCAAACTCGTGTTGCTGGGCTCCTGCCCCGTTGGGCCCCAACCTCAGGTCTGAGCCTCCAGTCCACACACAGGCACAGGAGGTGACATACAGCAACAGCCAAGGCAGGTGGAGGGAATCCAGCTGGCAGGCGAGGAGGGTCCGGCTGGGTATTGGACCTAGAGGCCTGGCCAGGGCAGGATGTGGGGGACTGAGGGGTCCCAGGTGTGGACCCCATCTGTGGACGGGGCAGCAGGCACTCACACCAAAGGGTGACCCTCAGACACATAGGATGCCAAGTGTGCAGCGGGTCTTGGCATCTGCACCCCACCCTGAGCCAGTAAGTGGGCCTAAGTGGACTGGGCACCACAGGATATGGTGTTTATCTGGACACAACCAGACCTTGGACCCTTCTCACCTCCTGGCTCTTGTTTAAGAAGGCAGGGTGTCTCTTCTTTAATTGTGGCAGAGAATCCCCAGCCCTCTCAGTGGCCATGTTAATTAATATTTACCCCCAAGGAACAGAAGCAGTGGGGTCCTCCTGGGCAGTATGGTGCCTGGGGTGCAGGTGCAGTGCCACCCACCAGCCGGGCCCCCAGGCCTCCTTCCAAGATAGCGTCGGGGGGAGCACCATGGCTCCCAAAATGGTACCAGTCCAGGTTCTGGGGAGTGTCCGTCAGACATAAATTAGACTCTGCTGTGGCAATAAATAAAACGGGGAGACCTTGAACACCAGGTCCAGGCCGGCCCCACGGGCTCACACAAAGTTCTCCTCCTCCTCCTCCGACTCAGCATCTAACGGCTTGGGGGTGCCTGTAGAGTGGGAGGTACATAAAGAGAAATGGGAGAGCGGAGAGGGGCCGGGGGTTAGACCCCGCCACTGCTCCCCGCCCCGCGCCGCACCTGCACAGCTGCCCGGGTGTCGCACGCCGATGGAGCGGCCCAGGAAGCAGGTGGCCTGGCGGAGGTGGCACGAGGACATGTAGGTAACGTTGTTGTTGCCACAGAGCTCCTGGCCGGGGCTGGAGGGTGCGGGGCAGGGAGCTGCGCGACACACCACGCAGTGCGCGCTGCCCGTCTGGTCCACGACGCACGACTGCGGCCGCAGGCACACCACGTGAGCGCACGACTCTACAGGTGAGGAGCCGGAGCGGGTCAGGTGCATTCTTCGGAACCTGACAGAGCCCCAGGCCCCACCCCGGAGCAAGCCGTGCTGCAATAGGGTCCCACCCTCAGACCCGCCCCTCTAGTCACCGGGAAGCCACTGCCCTTCCAGCAGCCCCGCCCACACACTCAAGATCCACCCTTAATCCCGCCCCCAGTGCCTCTGAGCGAACAAACTCCTGAGTTACACACCCATATCTCTCACCCTGGATGAAACCCAGAACCCCCTTTCCAAACCTGCACCCAATTCTTCCTCATTCCCGACCCCACAAAAGATTTAATCTAGTGACACTCCTTTTGGAGCAAAAAGAGCCCCTAGGCTCCGCCCACCATAAGCCCCGCCCCAATTAGAGAGACAACGCCCTTTGGGCACCATGGACTTTAGGCCCCGCCCCTTCTTGTCAGGGCCCCGCCCTCACGCGCGGCGGTAGCGGCCAGGGTACAGCCCACGCAGGTCTGGACGAGCCTGCTTCACGCCCCGCCCCCATCAGACCCCGCCCCTGCCTGCTGCTGCAGCGGCCTCTTACAGGATGCTCAGGCTCTGTGGCCCCGCCCCCCCCTCAGGCCCCGCCCCGACGTACTGCGGCAGCGGCCCCGGTACATGACGCGCAGGTCCGGGTGGCCACGGCAGCGCGCCGCAAGCAGCTCGCATTCGTCGCGGTAGGTGGCGCCGTCGGAGCCGCAGACCTGCAGGCGCGCCGGGAGCCCTGCGCAGTCGGGCGCGCACTCGCAGCGCGGGCGGCCCCCTAGCATTCGGCAGGCCTTGCCAGGGCCGCACTCCACGCCCTCACACGAATCTGTGGACACAGGACACGCGCGCGTGGGCTGGGGCACGTGGCTGAGGCCGGAGGTCCCGCGCCCCTCCCCCCCTGTTCTGAGGGATAAGGGGCCGGGCCGGAGTTGTGGGGGCGCAGTCCAGAGTCGGGGCGCACGAGGGAGGGAACTGGTTTGGGGTCTGGGGGCGGGACCATTAGGGGCGAGATTCAGCCACCGCCCGGTTGGACCCGGATTCGAGGCTGCTCCTGGGGCGGGTTGGGGGAGGGGCCTGTTGGGAGGCGGGGCTCATTCCGAAATCCGGGGGTCCGGGAACCGGCTTCCACCCCCGGTCCGGCTCTCGCTCAGCAGTTGGGCCATCCGCTAGGGCTGACGTCTATTCCCTGATTTACGCGCGTTTCTGGGAAGGCCGGCGGGGGGCCGGCTGCGTCAGCCCAGGGAGGCGGGTGGGGGGGCTCGGGGGCTCCACCCCGTCCAGGCGCGGGTCTGGGGAGGACGGGCAATGTCTGTTCCCGGTGCCTGCCAGGACCTCCCAGGAGGAGGCGTCGGGGAGGGCGGGGCGTCGACCTGATCTGAAGCTCATTTCCTGAGGAGGGGGCCTGCGACAACCCGAGCCTCTCAACCAGGGGTTACCGCCCCGCAGCCCCATTTCTCAGGTACGGAAACAAGTCTTTTTCTTGGGTCCCCGCCCCAACTCAGGCCCCACAAACGGCCACTTCTTGCCTCCCAGCTGCCCCCACGAGGTGGTGCTTTTTTGTCATCGTTTTACAAAAACGGGACACTGACGCCCCATCACAACTGTGAGTGGGGAGAGCCAGTGCACCTAGGCATGAGAACGCCAGGCCAGACCCGATGGACCCCCAGTCCTGGGGCTTGGGGTTCTGGAGGGCCGTCTCGGAGCTCGAGTTTGCATTTCAGCCTCAGTTCGCTGTGTATAAAATGGGACTGATGGGGAAAGCCACCTTACAGGGTGAGCATAAAATGTTGGATGCACCCGAGAGATCAGCCTGCGCCCTCCCTATGTCCCCCTGCCATGGCATGTGGGCCGCACCTGGGATCCTCCCACGCTACCCGCCCACACACACATCTGGAAAGGCTCCCTTCACTCAAGCCAAAACGGAAGTGGTGGGGCTGAGTTCCTGCCCCCTAAACCAGATGGGGAGGGTGTCCTGGACCATCTCACTCCCCCGTCAGCCACTTTCGGAGGTCTGCCCTCCTCCCGGAAGCCAGAGGGGCTTCTGGAGGCAACCAGGGCATATGGCAGTTGAGTTCAGGACCACCCAGCCAGGCCGATCTGGGATTAATCACATCCCAGCGGCCAGCCAGAATCCTCAGCTTGGCCTGCAGGTCTACAGCCCTCAGCTGTAGCCTCCTCCCTGCTCCTGACCCCACCCATCAGGGTCTGATCCCAGGCCAGGGTCTCTGCTGATGCTCTCCTCCATACTTTTTCCAGCTGGCAAACTCCTAATCATCCCCTAAAACCCTGGCTCTAGAGCCCACCTCCTTAAATTCATTTCTCATGTGCCTCTGGGTCCTTGCAGGCTCAGCCTTGCACAGGGGGCTGGGAAGGTTCCCAACCCCTTCTCCAGGGCAGAGAATAGGTCTTGACTTGGTCATTCACGCATTCTGCCTTCCAAGAGCTCTTAGTCTGATGGAGGAAGCAGCATGTCACAGAACATGGTCCAGAAGGCAAATGCTTGTTAAACATGCAGCTGTGGCCCTAACCACAGACACTGGAATCTGTGGAGTTAAGGGCAGATAAGTGGGAACACAGAGTGTGGGGTCACAAACCCAAATGGCCAGTTGCGGAAAATCCACTTGCTAGTAGTTAGGTGTGAGTACTTCCACTAGGTGGAGTGCTGGTGGGAAGGGCCACCTAGGCAGGTGAGTGAGGGGCTAGAGGCTGGAAAGGAAACTGGGGAGTCCTAGGCGTTTCTTGAAGGAGGCTGAAGGCCTGGGAACATGAAGGCCCCCAACCCCTCTGAGCTTGGGATCCCCTCCACAATCCTTGCCAGCAGCCTCAAGCTCCTGCCTACCTCCTGAGACAGGGAGCTCACTCTTAGCTCTCCTGCCTTTGACTACAGTGACCCTGGCCTGTGGCCGATGCCCAGGGTCTCACCTTTGCAGGGGAGGCAGTGGACGAGGCCCAGGAAGCCCAGGAGGCTGATCTTGTTCCCCGGGTGGGTGAAGTTGGACCAGGCAGTGTCAATGTTGCCAGATGCACAGCACTCAGCCTGGCTCACGTCCGTCTTCAGCACGAGATTGCAGGTGGCCTCTCGGCCCTGCTGGAGCCAGCAAACTCCACCTGCAGACAAGGGGGGCAGTTCCTACCGGGCCAAAAGTGCCCTCCGGTGCCCCTTCCAGCACCCCAGGCTTTGACCTTCCACCCAGCTCCTGGCCCATGGGGATACATACAGTTGGTGCTCAGTGACTGGAGTGGTGGGTGATCTGCCCCCAATGTGGGAAGGAGGAGCAGAGAACTGCCCAGGTGTCCCCACTCTGGCTCCAGATTGTTTTGAGATCCTTCCCCTCTGCGCTCCAGCCCCCACACTACTCCACTGCCAGCCCCCACCCATCTCGGGAAGCTCTCCCCCCCTTGATCCAGGCCCCCCGACCCAGGCCTGGCATCCCGCCCAACCAGTCAAACACCCAGAGTTGGACGTGTCAGGGTCAGTGGGCCCTGAAGCCGCCTCTCCCGCCTCTGCCCTCTGTCTAGACAGCGCCCGAGGGCACGAGGAGCCCCCTCGCCTGGCAGCCCCCCCTCTCCTGGCCCGCCTCTTACTCACTCCAACTTGGGAACATTCCCCTTGCATGAGCTCACTGTCTCCCCGGGGACGCGGCCTTCGGGGAGGGGGCTTGGCTCTCCCCTCAGTGCGGGACTGGGGTGGGGCTGCAGGGTGGGGTGGGGGGGCAGACGCCCTCAGTTTATGCACAGTTAAGTGGGGGCAGGAGTGGCCACTGGCCCCCATTCCAGGGAGCTCCCAGGCTTCCAGGCGCTGTGCTGAGCACCTCCGGAACCAGCTCCGGGTGCCCAGCATGTTGGCGCCACCTTGTAAAAGGGGAAACTGAGGCCAGGAGTGGAATGTGACTTCCCTGGCGACTCTGTCTCGGCAACAAGTGGCAGGCATGAGATTCCAGCAGCCTGTCTGCTTAAGTCAGAGCCAGGGAAGATCTGAAACCCAGCTGGAAGTCCTAGTCCAGCCACCAGCCCTGCCTCTCCAGCAGGACCCAGATGGTCCAGGTTCAAATCCCTGCTTTGCCACTTACAAGCTATCTGACCCTTGTGCCTCAGTTTCCCCATCTGGAAACCGGGTGTAAGAGTACCCACACTGTTGCATGGATTCTAGGAGGGCAGAGGGAGGTAGACACCAAGCGCTCAATAAATGTTAGCAGTCAGTTGTGACTAGATTCTTGATACTAAATTGTGAAGGAGGCACATCTGTTCTCCTGACCTCCTGGTGACCCTCTTTTGGGGCTGGGGGAGGGGAGCCCCAAGCCCTCCGGTATACAACCTGCAGCGGCCACAGGTCACCGATCTTTGCCCCCAGCTACCACCGCTGTGCCACCCCCCCACCCGACATCAATCCCAGGGCCCGCATTCCGGGCAGGCCCACGTGGGTGGCCCGCCCCACCCGCCCCTTCCGGCCACCCCACTCACCGGGCGCGGGGTCCCCCGAGCCCACGGAGCCCACGAAGCCCACAGCCCATGCCAGGGCCCCCCAGGGCAGCGGCCACAGTGGCCCCGGCGCCCCGGGACGCATGGCGAACGCAGACACGGCGGCGGCCCCCGCGTCGGACGCGCGGGCAAGCGGACGGCAGGGAAGGCGGCGGCACCGACTTCCAGCGCGCGGCCGGCGCTCCCTATAAAGGTCCCGCTGGCTGCGGGCGGGGCGGGGCGGGCCGGCCGGGGCGGGGCGCGTGAACGGCGGGGCGCGAGAAGTGTCGCGCGCGATGTGGGCGGCAGCTGGTGAGGGGCGGGAGTCCGACATGGGAGCCCGGCCGGTGGGTGTGAGTTTGAGATGTCGCCGTGCGTTTTTGAGGGGCTTCTCCTGTAGGGCCTGGGCTGAGCTAACCCGTGACCCACGGGGAATGCGACTGGGGATCCGTGCACCACGTCGTGGTTTGCATGTGGTCACTTGTGTGGCCCAAGTGTTGGTCTGGGCTCCTGGCCTGTCTTCCCAGCCCCTACGTGTGGACGCACCCGACACATCCAGGGACCACCTTGTCCCAGCCATTTCCTCCCCTCAGGCCACCCAGCTGCTGGAGCCAGTGGGCACAGCTGGGTGTGAGCAAGTGGGGGGAGGGGCGGGGCAGAGAGAGACCCAGAGAACCAAGGGTCCTGACAACATCGCTGACAGCAATAATCATACCACAGGACTTTCAAAGTGCCCACTGTGCCTGGCCTTTGCCCGTCACGCCCTGAGACTGCAGCAACCTCTGCCCCCCAGGCCTTTGCACCCAGGCATCCCTCCACACGCACACCAACAATCTGCCGCCTCCTTTCCTCTAAGGGTCAATGCCCCCTGTTCTTGCCGCCCCGGAATCCTGGGTTTCCCACAATTTATTATGATGACATCATTGTGGGCCAGGGCACTGGGGACACCATGGTGCAGCAGAATGCTTTTCCTGTTTTGGAGCTGATCCCTTCTATCTTGGGGGCCTCCCAGATTGTCAGGGCACCTGGAAGTGCTCGTGGGTCCTAGGCAGCCCCTCTGTGTTTGTGTTTCTAAGAAATGATTAATGTCAATCTCCTGGTGGCAGGAACCACTGGGGGGTGCTGGGGTATCAGTTCGACCAAGGCAGATCTAGTCCGGTCCTCACATAAACAACAAAAGACATAGATAAACAAATTAATATATAACTTTAAAGAGTGGTAAATATTTTAAGGAAAATTAAAGTGATTGAAAGCAACTGGTTATTTCCCAGTGCCACCTATGCCTCATCGCCCCCTCATTCCTGCATCTGCCCCCTCTCCAGGTATAGAAACAGGATCCAGGAAGGCACAGCCACTCCTCTGCATGAACAAGATCTGCTGCCGGCCGACACCCCATGCCCAGACCCCTTTGTCCTCCTTAGCTATCCAGCCTGACCCATGTACCCTAGCCAGTGCCAAGGGCCACATTACTTCCTAGCAGCACTGAGGGAGGGCATCCAGCTATCTCCACCCGGCCTTGGATTCTCCCCTGGTTGGGAAATGGGGCAGAAATGAGACTGTGTTCTCACCAAGGGTGTGTGGGGGTTAGACAGTGTGACCTTGGCCGAGACCTGACCCTGTCCTGAGCTGTGCAAATAAAAGGGCCATTGTCGGCCTGGTGTGGGTTCGAAACCTAGGCCAATGGCCAGTGGCTTTCTGATCCCCAGCCTGGCATGTCTCCCCAGCTCAGAGGCTGTGCTCTGGGTGACTTCAAGCATATCACTGGCCCTTTTTGGGGATCTCTTCTTTTTAGTGTCTCCCATTTGTGTCCCCCTCTCCATCCTGACCAGGCCTGCAGCCTGCCGCCCAGCCCAGGTGCCTGCAGTAAGGCTCCTCCCTTGCCCATGGCCATCACAGTTCCCCATGGCTCCTGCTCAGCAGCCCAGGGAAGGAGACAGCCACAGTCCAGTGTCACCGGAGCTGTGATGGAGGATACTGTACCTGACTCAACCTGGGGAGATCAAGGCAGACTTCTCAGAAGAGGTTATTTATTTATTTATTTATTTGTCTTTTTTTAAGGGCCACACCCAGGGCATATGGAAGTTCCCAGGCTAGGGGTTGAATCAGAGCTGCAGCTGCCAGCCTACGCCACAGCCACAGCAATATGGGATCCAAGCCGCGTCTGTGACCTACACCACAGCTCATGGCAACGCTGGATCCTTAACCTGCTGAGCAAGGCCAGGGATCGAACCCATGTCCTCATGGATACTAGTCGGATTCATTTCCACTGAGCCACAAGAGGAACTCCAAGAAGAGGTCATTTAAGTAGAGTTAGACTGAACGGTGAGGGGGAAGAGGGATGAGAACAGAAGTAATGAGATGTTTCTAAGAGAAAGCCTGAATACAGCCCCTGAACATTTGGGTGCTAACCCCCAGGCCCTGTGACTATGTCACCTTCCTGGCAAAAGCACTTTGTAGGTAGGATTAAATTGAGGACCTTGGGATGGGAGATGACCCTGGGTTATCCATGTGGGCCCAGCGTCATCACAGGAACCTTAAAAATGGAGAGTCCGTCTTCAGTCGGAGAGAAGCAACATGAGAGGGACTTGGGGCATTTTTGGCTTTGAAAATGGAGGAAGGGGCCTCCAGCCAAGTAATGTGGGCGGCTTCTAGAAGCTGGAAAAGGCAAGGCACAGATTCTCCCCTGGAGTCCCTAGAAAGGAATGCAGATCTGCCAATACCTTGGAAGAGATTCGTGTTGGACTTCTGACCTCCAGAATTGCAAGAGAAAATTTTGTGGGTTTTGTCACCAAGTTTGTGTCGATTTGTTATAGCGGCTGATAGGAAGGGGTGCTTCACGCCGGGTTCAGTGCTGCAGTGACAGTGGTCCCTGCCTGGCTGGAGACAAACAAGGGAGTGGACAGATGAAGTCCGTGACAAGACAGAGACCCTGGGAGCAGGAAAGTTGCTCGTTCTCCGAGGAGGTGACTCTGAGGCCTGGAGGGAGAAGGAAGCCCTGCTTGTGGAAGCTCTGTCCACCTCAACAGGCCACATATGACCTCTCCGTGCCTTTGTGTTTTTTTGTTTGTTTGTTTGTTTTGGCTTTTTGTCCTTTTATGGCCACACCCATGGCATATGGAGATACCCAGGCTAGGGGTCTAATTGGAGCTGTAGCTGCTGGCCTACGCCACAGCCACAGCAACACAGGATCTGAGCCACATCTGCGACCTACACCACAGCTCACGGCAACGCCAGATCATTAACCCACTGAGCAAGGCCAGGGATCGAACCCTCAACCTCATGGTTCCTAGCCAGATTCGTTTCCGCTGCACCACGACGGAAACTCTCGTGCCTTCATTTTTTCATCTGTAAAAGGGGCACAGATCCCAGGACTGCAGATTCCAGCCAGGACACCAGGGACACTGCCTGGTACACAGTAGTAGCATGATGTGGATATGGGTTCAAAGATTCTCTTTTTTTTTTGGCTGCACCTGAGACATATGGAAGTTCCTGCGCCACGGATTGAAACTGCAGTGCAGTTGTGGCCTGCACAACAGATCATCCTTAACCTAATGCACCACAGGGAACATCCAGATATTCCTACTAATTATGAAATCGGGGAGTTCCCGTCATGGCACAGCAGTTAACCAACCCAACTAGGAACCATGAGGTTGCAGGTTCGATCCCTGGCTTTGCTCAGTGGGTTAATGATCTGGCGTTGCCGTGAGCTGTGGTGTAGGTCGCAGATGTGGCTCAGATCCTGTGTTGCTGTGGCTGTGGCATAGGCTGATGGATACAGCTCCAATTCAACCCCTAGCATGGGAACCTCCATATGCCATGGGTGCAGCCCTAAAAAGACAAAAGAAAAAAAATGGGGGAGAGTTCCTATTGTGGCACAGTGGAAATGAATCCAACCAGTATTCATGAGGGTGTGGATTTGATCCCTGGCCTTCTCAGTGGGCTAAGGATCTGGCATTTCTGTGAGCTGTGGTGTAGGCTACAGATGCAGCACAGATCTGGTGTGGCTGTGGTATAGGCCTACAGCTGCAGCTCTGATTCGACCCCTAGCCTGGGAACTTCCATATACCACAGGTGTGGCCCTAAAAAGAATTTTTTTAAAAAAGGCATTTCCTGGAGTTCCCTGGTGGCCTAGTGATTAAAGATTCAGTATTATCACTGCAGTGGCCTGGGAATTTCCATATGCCACAGGTGCAGCCAAAAAGAAGAAGAAGGAGAAGAAGAAGAAATGAGTCAGTATTTTGCCTTTCACCACCATACTGTGAGAAAAGCATACATTTTGCGGGGGTGGGGGGGTAACTGAGGCTGCATGAAAGAAAGTGACTTTTCAGGAGTCACAAGCCCAACCAGGTCGACAATGAAGTCAGCACGAGGTAAACGAGATTCCAGGACCTGCACCCTGAGGCAGGGCTGTCCCCTCTCTGAACCAGACAGACTGAGACCCCAAGTTGTGGCTGACATTCCCCGCTTCTGGTCCCAGCACCAGATTTTCCTTTGGGGAATCACCTCCTGCACTCCCAGCTCAAATGTCCCCAAGAGTGGGCGCTAACCCAGGCCCAACCAGTTAGAATTATCTGACATTCACAAACCAGGACAAGCCAGCCCTGACACTTTTGCTGAGAAAGGGACACCCACTTATTGCCTGAACTGGAGGGCTTCCTGTGCCATTTTTGGAGGTCCTGTCTCCAGCTGTGCCTGAACTCCTCCTCCCCAGTAGGATAAACCTCATTTAGGAGTTCCCCTGTGGCTCAGAGGGTTAAGGATCCAGCGTTGTCACTGCTGTGGCTCTAGTTACAACTATTGCACAGGTTGGATCCCTGGCCCAGGGACTTCTGATTGCTGAAGATGCAGCCAAAAAAAAAAAAAAAAGATAAAGCTGGTTTAAGGGGGTCTTTCTGTCACTGGGAGTGGATAAAACCAGCTTATAATAAGCCTGCTCACATTTTATTCAAGCAGAGCCTTTAGAACCCAGAGTTTTGCAGGGGCTATAGGAATCGCACAAACCCTGAAGTGCCAACCACTGTCTCCAGGATGCATGCAGATCATGCCTGGTCCAAAACGCTCAGGGTCACTTGATTCCATATTACTTAAGCCAGAAGATGCTTGTGATTGACTCCACATCATCTTAAGTGTCTGCAGCCCTTGGACTAGACCTGAAACTCTCCAGGCTCTGGGAGGCAAGGCCTTGCTGGTTCCCTAACGGGGCCATATGATGATCACTAAGGCAGTAGCAAATATTCGGCCATGGTAGCTAGCATGGGAGAACTCTAAACAGAGCTGTGCCTTATAATGCCCCTATAGGATGTGCCCTCCCTGCTCCAGTCCCGTCCATGGCTCCCCATGGTTGCTTGATGGAGTCCAAGTTCATCTGCCTCGATTTGAGGCCCGTCCCTCTGAGCTTGCTCAATCTATGCCCCTTCCCACAGCTACTATCCCATGTTGCGCCCCCAGTGTCCCACCCCCACCCTGTTCTCTACAAAGGAAGGAGATTTTGTGCCGCAAGCTGACGGCCATGTTTCCAGCAGCAGGCAGGACCCGCCCTTAGCCCAGAGGTGAATCCTGATTGGCTGAACAGGGTCAAAGTGAAGTGATGTCAGACATAACCATGTGATCCAGCTCTGACCAATGCAGGAGGGATAGCCAGCTGGGGTGAGGCTTCTAGGAAACAAATGTCAGGGATCAAACCTGTATCCTCATGGATACTAGTTGAGTTCTTAACATGCTGAGTCATAAGAGCAATTCCCAGACTGTGTTCTTGCCCTCGGCACGCAGTCTGTCCTCCACCAACACCTGTGATTGAATGCTTGAATGGTGGTCTGCGTCCCTGCCAGGCTGAGAGGTGGTGAGAGTGCACCCCCTTTCCTGCCTTTCCATGGCGGTGGGGGACGCTTGGTCAAGCTTGAAAGCTGCCACTAATTAAGGCCACTAAGACCTTAATTTCCCCTTCATGAAATAGGGAGAATTGTGGTTACTTCTGCCAGGAGTGGCTGAGCGAGTAAATATATGTGCGTGGTGAGCGTGTGGCAGCCCCTGTTGACCACGGCGGGGGCCCCAGGGGATTTAGTCTCCCCAGGGATGTGCGAAGGAACTGCCAGGGAACCCCACTGCCACGCCATCCCCCATTTGCACTTATCCTTTGGTCCCTGACCCTGGAAGGGGCTTGCTGATTTGTTCCATTCATTCATCTTCTCAGCCCTTCTGTGTTTGCTCAGGTCCCCAGGGCCTTGTTCCTACCTCACAGCGGAAGCATGTCCCAGTGCAAGGACTATACCAAGACAACACCATGGGCATGGACAAGGTGTGCCTTTGTGTCCATGGGCTCTAAGGACCCAATTTGCTAAATCTGCTCCTGGACCAGGTAAGAGTGACCTGCCTTTAGAAATACACCTGGTTGCCTTTGGGCTAAAGGGGTGTGGAGACAACAGCTTTGCCAGAAACTTCACGCAGACACACAGAGATAGTACAATACGTTAACCACTGGTGTGTCTGGTTCAAGGACTCATGGGGCCCTTTGTACTACTCTTACAACTTTTCTGCAAATCAGATATTGTTTAAAAAAATTCCTTTTTTGGAGTTCCTGTCGTGGCTCAGTGGTTAACGAATCCGACTAAGAACCATGAGGTTGTGGATTCGATCCCTGACCTTGATCAGTGGGTGAACGATCCAGTGTTGCCGTGAGCTGTGCTGAAGGTCGCAGACGCGGCTTGGATCCTGCGTTGCTGTGGCTCTGGCATAGGCCTGCAGCTACAGCTCCAATTAGACCCCTAGCCTGGGAACCTCCATATGCCGCAAGTGAGGCCCTAGGAAAAGGCAAAAAGAAAAAAAAATTCCTTTGCTTTTTTTGCCGTGCGGGGGCATGTGGAAGTTCCCACGTCACAGCAGCGATCCCAGCTGCTGCACTGATCTTACCCCACTGGCCACAAGAGAATTCCTAAAATAATTTCTGAGTAGCACTTAAAAGGCATTGATTAGGAGAGAGAGAAAGAAGGCATCTGTCTCTCTTACTGGCTTCCTGGGTTCTCGTCTAGACGTCTTATTCCTGAAAGATCCCTTGAGAGGGTAGAAATGAAGGAAGTTTGATCTCACTGGATTGTGACTCCCCCCCCCCCCGCAGGGGGAGTAGCCTGGGGGACATCGGAGGTTCTGGGGCTGCAAGATCCTGGGTCCTGGTCTGGGTATGGGTGACTTAGGGGTCCATGTACATAAAAGGCCGTTTGAACAGAATTCTGGGGAGTTACTGTGTGGGTGTCAACAGCAAAGCTAAAAAACAAACCAATTCTGAAAACCAAAATATATTAATTAAAAAGTGAAAAAGAAAAAACACAACTCTGAAAGTAGCAGCAAAAAATTTTAAAAATTTAAAGATGCCCACCCACAAGTGCAAAAGAAAAAAATAGAAATAAAAAACGCAAACCAATAAATACAGATAAAAGAAGACAGAAGTCAAATAAATAAAAGATGATAAAGCAAACCAAAGAAAGCATAAGTAGATGGCAGTGGGAAACAGTGCCCAGTGGGGCGGTGGCCTTCTTTGCAGGTGCCCCCTCAGTCTCAAGTCTACAACATGAGTAGCAGAAACTGCTTTCTTCAGCCTCAGAGTCCTCAAAGGTCCCTCCAAGAGGCTTGATTTGAATCCAAGTCAGTGACTGAGGTGGGGTGACATGGTCCTGTCCTAGGCGTCTGTAGGGGCCAGGCCCCACTCCACATCCATAATCCACTTTCAGAGACTCAGGGGACACCTAATTGTGTCTCAGTCAGAGAGCCCTGGGGTGCCCAGTGCTCCCGCCACGTCTGTTAGTGGCAACAGCAAGGTGGCCACCAGTCACAAACGGAGGACTGAGGTCCCGGACCACAGGGTCACACGTAGACACCCTCCTGGTGGCTTGAATTCAGATACCACAGTCCCAGGATGACCATGGGGCAAGGAGCCCAGACCCGGAGACTCCACGGTCCAGGCTGCTATGTCACCAACCATGTTTTTTTTTTTTTGTCTTTTTGCTTTTTAGGGCCGCGCCCGCGGCGTATGGAGGTTCCCAGGCTAGGGGTTGAATTGGAGCTGTAGCCACCAGCCTACGCCACAGCCACAAGCAACACAGGATCTGAGCCACATCTGCGACCTACACCACACCTCACGGCAACGCCGGATCCTTAGCCCACTGAGAGAGGCCAGGGATCGAACCTGCAACCTCATGGTTCCTAGTCGGATTCGTTAACCACTGAGCCACGACGGGAACTCTGTCACCAACTATGTTTGAGCCTCCGTCTCCTCATCTGTAAAATGGGAATGGTTTTCTGGACTTTTTTTTTTTTTAAGGGCCACATTCACAGCATATGGAGGTTCCCAGGATAGGGGGTCAAAGAATCAGAGCTGCAACAGCAGGCCTACGCCACAGCCATAGCAACGCAGGACCCAAGCCACATCTGATACCTACACTGCAAGCTGTGGCAATGTCAGATTCTTAACCCACTGAGCAAGGCCAGGGATCCAACCAGAATCTTCATGGATACTAGTTGGGTTCGTTACCATTGAGCCACAACAGAAACTACTAAAATGGGAGTCTTGATTTTCTCCACATCGCGGCCCATTTAAGGATTCAACTTTAGGCCTGACACATACTGAATTCCTAGAGATTTGTTTTTGTTTTGTTTTGTTTTTGTATTTTTTTGTCTTTTTAGAGCCACACCTGTGGCATATGGAGGTTTCCAGGCTAGGGGTCATATCGGAGCTGTTGCTGCTGGACTATGCCAGAGCCACAGCAATGCTAGATCCGAGCTGCATCTGTGACCTACACCACAGCTCATGGCAATGCCGGATCCCCAACCCACTGAGTGAGGCCAGAGATTGAACCCACAACTTCATGGCTCCTAGTTGGATTCATTTCCGCTGCGCCATGACGGGAACTACTGTTTTTGGTTTTGTTTTTGGCTGCCTCTGTGGCATGTGGAAGTTAACCAGCCAGCAGAGATCAAATCCATGCCAGAGCAGTGACAATGCCAGGTCCTTAACCCACTGAGCCACCAGGGAACTCATCACTAATTGTTCTTTATTCAAGAATCTGGAATAGCAAGGAGCTCCAACTGTAATGCACGGGGAACTATATCTAATTACATGTGACAAATCCATATATGTACATGTAATCGGGTCACCACATGGTGCAGTTGGAAAATCTGACAGAAATCTGTAAATCAGCTATAATGCAAAAATAAAAAAATAAAAAAAAAGAATCTATTGGGCATCTACTGTATGCAGGGTGCTGGCTTCACCTATTAGGAGATGCCATTGAGAACTCCTGGGTCTGGGAACAGCTGTGAGGTGAAGGAAAGAGGACACTGGGCAGCTGGGTGCAGAAGGGGATGGGGGCTCCCCAGGAAGGGGTCAGGGCGGCCTCTTGAGAGGCAGGGAAAGAGAACGGACAGTCAGAAGGGCACCCCCAGAGTTCCCTGGTGGCCTAGCAGTTAAGGACTCAATGTTGTCACTGCTGTGGAACTGTTTGATCTCTGGTCTGGGGAACTTTCACAAGACATGAGTGTGGCCAAAAAAAGAAAAAGAAAGAGAGGCACTCCCACACTCCTAGCAGAGGGCATGACCAGGCAAAGGCCCTGAGGTGGGGAGTTCCCGTCGTGGCGCAGTGGTTAACGAATCCGACTAGGAACCATGAGGTTGCGGGTTCGATCCCTGCCCTTGCTCAGTGGGTTAACGATCCGGCGTTGCCGTGAGCTGTGGTGTAGGTTGCAGACGCGGCTCGGATCCTGCGTTGCCGTGGCTGCGGTGCAGGCCGGTGGCCACAGCTCCGATTAGACCCCTAGCCTGGGAACCTCCACATGTCGTGGGTGCGGCCATAAAATGACAAAAGGCAAAAAAAAAAAAAAGGGCCCTGAGGTGGGATCCAGTTCAGCCCACTCTTGGCCGATGAGACTGGGTTGGGGAGGGTAGGAAAGGAGAGATGAACTCAGGGCAGCAGCAGCACCCACTGAGGAGGTGCTTTGGGTACCCACAGGTGCTCCAAGCTTAATCCCATCTCAAAACTCTGAGAGGTGGTTTCTGCCACCTGCCCAGAGGGGTTAAGCAAGTTACCCAGCACCACAGCCAGTGTGACTTGGTGGGATTTGAATGCATGCCTGCTGACTCCAAGATCTCTTGGGCAGTACCTCACAAACTTATTCAGAATGAATATCTCTTTTGTGAGACAGGCCAGGGGCAAGGCATTAGAGGCCTGAAGCAAACAGCTCCTCCTTGGGAGTTCCCTCGTGGCACAGCGTTTAACAAATCCGACTAGGGACCATGAAGTTGTGGGTTCGATCCCTGGCCTCGTTCAGTGGCTTAATGATTCGGCATTGCCGTGAGCTGACGCGGCTCGGATCTGGCGTGGCTCGGATCTGGCATTGCTGTGGTTGTGGCATAGGCCAGCGGCTACAGCTCCAATTAGACTCCTGGCCTGGGAACCTCCATTTACCGCGGGTGCGACCATAAAAAGCAAAAAAAAAAAATCTTCTCCTTGGACCTGGGGTGGGGTTGTGCTGTGCCTGGATTCCCAGCAGTGGAGTAGGGGGCGCTCTCTGGTGGTCAGAGCAGGAATGGCTTGGAATCATGCCCCAACCTTGAAAGGTACAAGATGGTGGCTGGCAGACAAGTCCTTGTTCCTAGCTTCTTGACATTCAATGTATTTTATGCACAGGCTCCAATTTTTAATTTTTTGATAATCTTGCTCAAAATCTCCCTTCAGCAAGAAGCCCAATTCCAACAAACTCCTATTTATTCCTCAAAGCCCTAGTTCTAGTGTCTCTCCTCCTAAGAAGTCCTGTCTGTCTCCCGAGGCAGAGCCAAAACCACCTTATGGACTCATCCTCTGGCTCACCTTCATAGAGTTTGGGGTGTCTTTAACCAGTTCTGTCTCCTCCAGCCATGGACTATTTCATTGCCTGTTGAGCCTGTCATTTTCCCTGCTGGGTCTGTCATACAACAGGAGCTCAATGAATGTTTGTTGAGTGGATAAAGAAATGAATGTATAGGAGTTCCCGTTGTGGCTGAGTGGTAACGAACCCGACTAGGATCCGTGAGGATGCAGGTTCGATCCCTGGCCTCGCTCTGTGTGTTAAGGATCCGTTGTTGCCATGAGCTGTGGTGTAGGCCAGCAGCTACAGCTATGATTTGGCCCCTAGCCTGGGAACTTCCATATGCCACAGGTGCCATCCTAAAAAGACAGAAACAAACAAACAAACAAACAAACAAATAAATGTATGCTTGGTCTGGAACTAACCTCAGCAATGATCCTGGCCTGCTGAATAATTCGGGTTGGAGGGGTTAGGTTTTCTGCCCTCTGCTCGCCCCAAAGCACCATGGGAGCACGGCCACACCTGGCAGGCCTCAAACTTTCTTGTCCCAGGCATCACCCTGAGGCATGGGAGGGCAGGCCTCCTTGATCCAGCAGTGGGCCTCCTGTCTCCATTCATTCAGCAGGTGTTCATGGAATGCCTGTGTGCATGAGTCCAGCTGGGAAGAAGATACAAAAATCTCTTCTGTTGTGGACCTGACCCTACAGTTTATCAGGTGGAAACAAGTGCTATAGCAGAGGGCGCCTCAACATTTAAGCAAAGACTTGAAATGTCTGGGGAACGGTGCAGCAAGCATGGGCACAGCCAGTACAAAGACCCGGAGGTGAGAGCGCTCTGGAGCGTCCCAAGAGCAGTGAGGACAGAGAGGTGACAGAACGGTTAAG
>PVHT020000011.1:215206-282161 GCA_004024745.2 Catagonus wagneri | reverse complement strand
TTTATGTAGAGCCGGACCCGCGGCATATGGAGGTTCCCAGGCTAGGGGTCTAACAGGAGCTGTAGCTGCCAGCCTTCGCCACAGCCACAGCAACGCGGGATCCGAGCCGCGTCTGCAACCTACACCACAGCTCACGGCAATGCCAGATCCTTAACCCACTGAGCGAGGCCAGGGATCGAACCCGCAACCTCGTGGTTCTTAGTCGGATTTGTTAACCACTGAGCCATGACGGGAACTCCCCAGCAGTCATCTTTATCCAGTTCCAGAACATTCCATCTCCCCAAAAGAAACCCTGTCCTTGGAGTTCCCATTGTGGCTCAGCAGGTTAAGAACCTGACATATGCAATGAGATTCTGCTGTATAGCACGGGGAACCATATCCAGTTACCTGTAATGGAACATGGTAGAGAATAATGTAGGAAGAGATGTGTGTGTGTGTGTGTGTGTGTGTGTGTGTATGGCTGGGTCATTTTGCTGTACAGTAGAAGTTGACGGAACACTGTAAATCAGCTGTAATGGAAAAAATAAAAATCATTAAAAAAAAGAACCTGACACAGGAGTTCCCGTCATGGCTCAGTGGTTAACGAATCTGACTAGGAACCATGAGGGTGCGGGTTCGATCCCTGGCCTTGCTCAGTGGGTTAAGGATCCAGCGTTGCTGTGAGCTGTGTGTAGGTTGCAGACGTGGCTTGGATCCTGTGTTGCTATGGCTGTGGTATAGGCCGGCAGCTACAGCTCCTGTTAGACCCCTAGCCTGGGAACCTCTGTATGCTGCGGGTGCGGCCCTAGATAAGGCAGAAAGACAAAAAAATAAAAAGGGAACCTGACATAGTGTCTGTGAGGATGCAGGTTCCATCCTTGGCGACCTCGCTTAATGGGTTAAGGATCTGGCATTGCTGCAAGCTGCAGCATAGGTTGCTGATGCAGATCTGATCCAGTATTGCTGTGACTATGGCATAGGATGAGAGCTGCAGCTCCAATTTGATCCCTAGCCTGGGAACTTCCATATGCTGTGGGTGAAGCTATAAAAAGGAAAAAAAATCTAGAAGAGTTCCCCTTTTAGCTCAGTGGTAACAAACCCTGCTAGTATGGCAGGTTTGATCCCTGGCCTCAGTAGGTTGAGGATCTGGGTTGCCATGAGCTGTGGTGTAGGTTTCAGATGTGTCTTGGATCTGGTGTTGCTGTGGCTGTGGCGTAGGCCCAGGAAGTTCCTAGCCTGGGAACTTCCATTTGCCATGGGTGCTGCCTTAAAAGAAGACAAAAAAAAATTTAGGAAAAGAGAAACCCGGTCCTCATCAGCAGTCACTCCATCCCTTCGTCTGACAACCAGGAACTCTTTTGGATGTGCCTCTTCTGGACGTTTTCCATCCATGGACTCCCACATTGTGTGTCCTGTGTCTGCTTCTCTCACTGAGCATTGTGGTCTCAAGGTCTGTCCACGTGAGAGTGAGTGTCAGTGCTTCTCTCCTTTTTGAGGCTAAGTGATGCTCCTCCCGTGTGTGGAGGGACGTGTATGTCCATTGATGGACACTTGGGTTGTATCCACCTTTGGTCTCTGTGGATGTGTGTGGAGGTTTCCAAGTGGTGACTGTTTTCCAAGGACGCTGCCCCATTTCATGGCCCCACCAGGCGGGTTGGGGTCCAGTCTCTCCGCCTCCTCCTTACACTGTCAGTTTTATGGGTCCAGCTGTCTGGGTAGCTGTGAAGTGTGTCCTGCTGGTTTTGGTTTGTGTTTCCTGGTTGCCTATTTTGCACGTCCTTTCTCCGCTTGCTGCCATTTGTGTACTTCTGAAGAAATGCCCGTTATGATCCTCTGGCCGTTTTTCTTTGTTGTTGAATTGCAAAAGCTCTTTATACATTCTGGATGCAAGTTCTCATGACCCGTGCAGCTCTGACCTGCTCTCGCCTCGGCTCAGACGTGTCCTTTGATAACCAGGCTCCCCTTTGCTTTCAGCAGGGGGCAGGGGAGGGGGACACAGTGTGCACCGTCCTGCTGTCCTGACCGAGGTGCTTTGCTCCCCACAGAGGGTGGCATGGCCAGCTGTGCCCTGGCTCACTGGGACTGTGAATGGCACCCCGTCACTGTCCCCACCTTCTGCTCAGCATGCAGGTGGTGCCTCAGGAAGAAGCACCTCACACTGGCGTCTCATCTCCCTGTTCGTGTGGCTTTGGGACACGTGTGGGCCTGGGCCCGTTTCCCGGCCCAGGTGGTGGTTTTGGTGCACGGGCGCCTTGCTGTCCTGGGGCGGGCCCCCTCTCCGCTCCCTCAGGACAGCACAGACTCTGCAAGATGGCTGTCTTGCCTGGGGAAGGTGAGGGTCTGGGGGGGGTGCCCAGTGCACAGCCTGGTCCCTCTGCCTGGGTGGTCGCTTCCCTGGAACTGATACGATCCGAGACCCAGATAGTCCTGGAGCCTTCTAGTCACTCTTACAGCCCTTCTGAGGCCACATCCGTCCCCCTGTCCCCTCAGTGTGTGGTGAGGGTGTGTGTGTCACAGGATGTTCTCATGTCCCCTAAGTCAGGAGCCATGTCAGCTGGCCTGTTACTGCAGGCTCTGGGGGCTTGTCAGAGCCTTCTTCAGCCTATGTGGCCGAGTGGAGGTCCTGAAACTCTGACTTCTGTCACCACCGGGACCACAGGCTGAGGGACCGAGGGACGTGGGAGGACAAGGAGGTCACTGGGGAGCTTGGGGCCCACCTGCGGAAGGAGCCTGGGAGGCTGCAGCTGTGGGTGAGGGCATCTGGGCATTCACCCTGCCCAGACCCACCCCTGGCTGCAGATCATGCCCACCTGCTCTCTCCTCCCCCAGGATTACATCTGCCCAAGATGCGAGTCTGGTTTTATCGAGGAGCTTCCGGAAGAGACCAGGTAAGGCTGCCCCCAGTCACAGAAGCCATGGTTTGGCAAGACCTGGTGCTGAGGGTGGGCGGGGGTGCTGTGATGAAGGGTCGCCTGGGAGGGTCTTGGTGGCCGGGGGTGTGCTGGGGATGCTGCGTCAGGATGTGGGTGGGGGCTGCAGAGGGCGTCCTGAGACCCGTAGGTGGCGGGGTTCTGCCCTTGTCCACGGGCACATCCACTGTTGATGGCACCTTGTCCTCCCAGGAGCACGGAGAATGGTTCTGCCCCCTCCACAGCCCCCGTGGACCAGAGCAGACAGCCGATGGAGGTGAGCGCCAGCCCTCCCCACGCCCCACGCAGGGCTCTTCTCCTCACCCACCATCTGACCTTCCTCTCCGCAGAATGTGGACCAGCCCCTGTTCACGCTGCCGCAGGGCTATGGACACTTTGCTTTCGGCATCTTTGACGACAGCTTCGAGATCCCCACATTTCCCCCCGGGGCACAGGCCGACGACGGCAGGGACCCCGAGAGCCGGCGGGAGAGAGAGCAGCACCCCCGGCACCGGTATGGCGCCCGGCAGCCCCGCGCCCGCCTCACCGCGCGGCGCGCCACCGGCCGGCACGAAGGCGTCCCCACGCTGGAAGGGTGAGGGGGCCTGGGGGCGGCCGCGGGCGGGAGACTTGGGGCTTCCGGCCTGCCCCACCCCGCTCAGGCAGAGCAGCCAGCTGTCCTTCCAGAAGGTTCTGTGGGCATGGGGGTGCGGATGTGGCTCTGGGACTCTCTTCTGGTCAGGGTGCTCCCTGGTGGGTCCAGGCTGGGCAGGGGGCTCAGTGTGTGCCCACCATGTGACCCCAGCGTGCTCAGAGGGGCCTTCACCCTGCTAGCATCTTTCTCTTCTCAAACGCCTGGACCATGTTCTGGTGTCGTCCCGGGGCACCAGTGAGCTGCAGTGTCCCTGCCCCTCCCATGCAGGGTGATGAGGACGGGACAGGAGGACTTGAGGTGCCCTGGCCCAGCCCCCAAGACAGACCTAAGCTTCTCTCTGTAGCTGGAACCTGACTGTAGGCAGGCCAGCTCCTGGCTCACCTCTTCCCTCTCCGGGAATTGAGGCCTGTCCACCTCTGGACACAGCCTGGCTCATTGACCTCGACTGAGAGCTGACCCTGTGACTCCCCCAAAGTTGTAACGTGGGCTTTGGATGCAGCTGTGTGTCACTGGGTGCTGCCCAGGCCTCAAGGAGACCCTGCTCTGGGAGCCATGTGTGTTGGGTTGTTTTTTTTTTACCGTCGAAAGCCCAGCCTCTGAAGGGCCGAGTGTGCATTTGCTCTGCCCCTCCTGGGGGTGCTCACTGCAGGCCGGGCCTCACGCTCTGTTCTAGGATCATCCAGCAGCTGGTCAACGGCATTATCACTCCAGCCACCATCCCCAACCTGGGCCTGGGCCCCTGGTGAGTAGGTGGGGGGGGGCCCCTGCACCCCACCCAGCCCCTCTGCCACTTGAACCCCAGCCCTCTCTGCCCAGGGGCGTCCTGCACTCAAACCCAATGGACTACGCCTGGGGTGCCAACGGCCTGGATGCCATCATCACGCAGGTATGGGGCCTTCCTGAGCTGGCACCGCTGACACAGGTGCTACAGGCTCTTAAGCCCTCCATGCAGATAGATTCCCCATGGAGGGGGTTGTTTCCCATGTCCTTGGTGGTGCACGTGAGGCGGGAATGCTGCCTTGGGGCCTTTCATCAACGGCCCCTTTAAGTATTCTGTCAGTGGCAGCCCAGCCCCCTGATCGTAGTCACATAAGGACTCCAGAGGCACTTGGGTTCTGGGAGGGGGTTGTGCTTTCCTGGGCCCGCCGCCCACCTGGGCTGCAAGGTGACACTGACTATATGGGCAGAAGAGTGGGCCAGGCCTCGTGGGGTGGCTGACCTTTGAGCCCCAAGGGGCTAGGCCCAGCACCAACGGGGCCTCGGTGCTTTTGCAGGTAACCCAGCCTTGCGTTTCAGAGACCCGCGGGCCACGCTCTGCCTGCCCGACGCGCTCCCTGCACTCTGGCCTCTTGTCTTTCAGCTCCTCAATCAGTTTGAAAACACAGGCCCCCCACCCGCAGACAAAGAGAAAATCCAGGCCCTTCCTACCGTCCCTGTGACCGAGGAGCACGTAGGTGGGTGCCTGCTGGTATGGTCTTGACCTTGGCTCCTAGGGGGCCCAGGGCTGGCAGATGCCCCAAGGGGGCACCTGTGGCCGCCTCCCATGGGGTGCAGGGTGTCATGGGCTCCCTGCTCCCACAGGCTCCGGGCTGGAGTGCCCCGTGTGCAAGGACGACTATGGGCTGGGCGAGCGCGTGCGCCAGCTGCCCTGCAACCACCTCTTCCATGACGGCTGCATCGTGCCCTGGCTGGAGCAGGTGAGCGAGGGCCCGTCCCGGCATCCCCTCTTGCCCACTTGCCCCCCACCTCTGAACTGCTCCCTCTTCCCTGTGCCCCTCCAAGCACGACAGCTGCCCCGTCTGCCGAAAGAGCCTCACAGGACAGAACACGGCCACCGATCCCCCAGGCCTGGCTGGAGTCAGCTTCTCCTCCTCCTCGTCCTCCTCCTCCAGCTCGCCCAGTAACGAGAACCCAGCCAGCAGCTCCTGAGTGCCCCGCTGGTCCCCAGGGTGAGCACTGGCCGGCGGGATGGGGCCAGCGGACGCCGCGGCTCCCACACCACCGCGTGCCCATGGACTGTGGTGCCGCCTGTGCCCGCTGTGGGCAGAGGCTCAGAGGACCCGCCCTCCAGGCTATGGAGGAAGCTCAGCCTCTGTGAGGGACGGCCCCAGGCCGGGCAGGGTGCAGGGCACAGCCGCCCGGCGTCCCTGCCCCCCACCCCCACCCCTGTTTGTCTCTGACCTCACCCTCTACGTGTTCAACGGCGGAAAGGTTTTTATAATTTTAAATTATTACTGCTTTGAAATAAATGGACGTTTGAGCTCACACGCGGCCCTGCATGATCTGTGGAGAGACGGGGTGGCGCCCCCTGCTGGGGTCCCAGCGCTGCGTGGACAGGCCGTCACTCCCCACCCTGAGCGCTGGGCTCGGGACCACCAGGATGACCAGCAAAACAAGGACAAAACTGCTCTGACAGATGTTTTTTAAAGGAAAATGTGTATCTTGAAAGCTATTTAAAAATACACCTACTCAGAAAGAGACGCAGGTGGTTGGTGTGTTCCTTGCGCGTGTGGGCAGGGCCCAGCCTCTCTGCCAGCACAGACCGGACCTGGGAAGCGGCTTGCAGAGCCCCAGAGGCCCAGCATCTAGCACAGGCTCTTCTGGAGCAGGGTCACATAGCTGCCTTGGCTTCAGGGAGCACAGAGAGCATCTGGTCTGCGTCCCCAGGAAGCCCCCCCACACACTTGGTTTTCTGTATCTTCAGGGGAAGGTGCAGTGAGAGCTCCACTCTCCCCCACCCCTCTTGGCTCTGCCCCTTCCCCTCAGGGAGCTTCCCCCAGGTGGGGCCTGTATGCATACCCACTCATGCTCAGCCCTGCCCACCGTGCTGGATCCAAGGGGCTCTGAGCTCTGACACTGTGTGTGGGTCCCCAAGGGCAGCTGTGACAAGTCACCAACCTCTGGTGTCTTCTAAGACAACACAGATTTATCACCTCACAGTCCTGGGGTCATGATTTCAGTCTCCCGGGGCTAAACCCAGGTGTGGGCAGGGCTGGTCCTTCTGGAGGCTCAGGGAAATTCGTTTTCTTGCTTTCTAGCTTCTGGAGGTGCCACATCCCTGGCCTGCGGCCCCTTCCCCCATCCTCATAGCCAGCAGCGCGGCATCTCCTCCTCTGTCTCTGACCCTCCCACCTCCCTCTTATGAGGACCTTGTGATGACACTGGGCCCCTGGGGAATCCAGGATCATCCCCATCTCAGGGGTCTTCACTTAACTCCACCTGCAAAGTCCCCTCTGCGATGGGAAATGACACATCCTTGGCCTAGGACCAGCACCTGCCCCTCCATGGCATCGCCATGTTCCCCTTGCTCCTAAACCCCTCAGTTGGCACCAGCCTCCCCTCCTCCTCACTGGCTCACTGCCCAGTAGGTTCCCACTCCCTGCCTCTGCTAGGCAGTGTCCCAGCTAGGAGGCCCCCCCCCCACCCGCCCCAGGCCTGGCAGCTGCCTTGTTGAGGCCTCCCTGCCCCCAGCTTGTGACAGCCCCTGCTCAGCTACGCAGCCACCTCCCCTCAGACTCAGGAGTTCTGAGGGCCAGGCCATGTCTGGGGGGGGTCCTGCAGTGACCCCAGTGCCCAGCACAGCAGGCACTCCACCCGTGTAAAACCAGAGAGGGACCAAGCAGGTGTTGGGGGTGGCAGGGCCTTCCCCAGTCCCTGGTCACAGGTTCATGTGGCCAGTCTCCCGGAATCTTCCTCAAGCCGCTCCTCATATACCCTCCGCCTCAGGAGACCAGGACGGGCAGGAAGTGGGTGGACAGGTGCTGTCGCCGCGTGCGGCCACCGCGCTTGGGGGCGCCCCGCCCGTCCAGCGCCAGGAACATGGGCCGGCCCCGGTGCTGCCAGCGGACAGAGGCGTAGGTGTTGTAGCCGTTCTCCTCGATGCGCTCCCGGAACCTGCAGTGTACAGTGCAGACCCGCTGCGGGGCCCGGCCTGTGAGGCGGCCGCTGGACACGCCTCCTGCGGCCACGCACCCCAGCACCCCGCTACGCACTCACCGACCCGTAGAGACGGCCACCGCGGTTCATGGCCACGTAGAAGCCGCTGTGCACTGCCTTGAGCGCCACGACACCCACGCGGATGGAGCGGATCTCAAAGACACCTGTGGGGAGGGTCTTGGTCAGGGCCCGCCCACCCCACCTCACCCGCCCCGCCCCCCGCCCCCGCCCACACGCACACCGGTGCTCTGGTTCATTCATTCGGTAAGATTCCCTAGGCACCGAGTGTGTGCCTGGGCCCATGCTGGGTGTGGGGGCGCACCGGGGACCACACAGGTCCTGCCAGCTTCTGCCCAGAGGCTGTGGGGGTGGCAGAGGGGGAGGAAGGACACCCGGGCCAGTGTGAAGGCCTGAGGGAAGTGGGGGAGGGGTCAGGCCTTTCTCTGGAGGGCACTGGGGAGCCACTGCAAGCCCTGGAGCAAGGGAGGTCCTGTTAGGTCAGGGGTGAGAACACCAAGCAGAGGAGGTGAGTGCCTGCCCAGAGAGCTGCTGATCAGTAAGAGCAAGTCGGGAGTGTAATAGAAGCGGGCCTCCCAGCGGTGAGCACAGGCCCAGGGTGCAGGGGGGATTCCTCACAGTTGGAACTGCCATTACCGCTTCTGATGCTGACCACTCGGCTAGCCCCGGCCATGCCAGGTTATGAGGGGGACAACTCCAGGCCTGACCCAGGCAACAGCAGGGGGTGAACACAGGGTGTTTATAGCACAGTATGTTCAGATCAGTGATACTAGTTAACAGTGCTTGAGTGCCAGCTCTATGCCAAGCATTGTACCCCACCAAGTACCAGATGGGAGGTGCTGATGACACTCACTTCACAGAGGGGGAAACTGAGGCCTGGGAAGGGAGGTAGCAGAGCTATTTTCAGGCCCTGCCTGTGGATGGGTGACCTGGACAAGCCCTGCCTGATCTGAGCTGATGTTTCCTGTCCAGTGAAACCACTGGGGGACAAGCCACAGCCCACACTCTGAGCCCCATCCAGGCATTGGGGCCTCATCTGGAGTCAAGGCCTTGCCCTCTGGTATTCAGTCTGGATTGAATGCCTGAGGCAACAGGAAGCTCACACCATAACTCGCAGGACTTTTGCACCTGCTATTTCCTAGGCCAGGCACTCAGCACGTCTTGTGCATGGCCAGCTCCTTCTCTCTATACAAGGCTCAGCTCAAGCCAATCTCCTCATTGTCACTTCTATTGCTGCCCAGATGGAGAAACTGAGTCTCAGAAAGAAGCAGTGACTGTTCCAGGTCACCCAACAGAGCCAGGCCTTACCCCCAGCCCGAGGCCACCCTTCCTGGCTGTGCCCACCACTGAGCGACCGGCCCAGCCAGTCCCCCTGTCCTTGCCCTCATCTGGTTAGCCTAATGAGGGCCTTGAGAGCCCAGATGAAAGCAGCTGGGAAGGGCAGGGGTGATTATCTGTCCTAATAGTGGGTGATTCAGGCAGTGGCCAGCAAGGGCTCAGCTCCCCTGCTTGGCCTCAGAGCTATGGGGTGACTGAGACAGGCCTGGGGTCACTGGCTGCCCAGGTCTCCTCTTATCCCCAAACACTTCCATCTCTTTCCTGGCTCTTTCATCCCTTCTTGCCTCACATTCCACAGTTATTGAGCACCTACAGTTTGCTGGACAGGGCAGCAGGGACATGAGTCCAACTAACTCCATGAGTTTCTGGGCACTTTGACATCTCATCTCCTCACCCCCTCACACACCCCAGTCAGGGCATTTGCCCTCTCTGTGCCTCAGTTTTCTCATCTACCAAATGGTGTCCAGGAAGAACTAGAGGGGCCCCAACCCAGACAGGTTCTGAGTTTGGTTTTGCAAGGTGAGGAGTTCAGAGTTCAACCCCAGCTCTGCCCCCACCTCATTATGTACTGGACCTGCAGGGGGCCCTTCCCAGAGCCTCAGTTTCCACTCTGTAAATGAGCCCAGTGACACCCGCCTCTGTGCTTTCTCAAAGACCCTTCTGCTGAGCCAGGTCGGGAGCTGGGAACCTCCACTACGACCTTCACCTCAACTGTCCAACCCTCCCTCCAAGAGGGTTGGGCCAATTTTATAGTTGAGAAAACCGAAGCCCCAGACGAGAAATGACTTGGCCGACTCCTAGCCGCCAGACAAGCCTCTGGACCCTCCCTCAAGTGAGAGAGTCCCGCTCATCGCTACTACTACTGCCACCCTTGCTGTTATTGTCCGACTATCTGCCCTGTACCCCCGCCCCCGGGCACCGCCCAAGGCCACTCACTGTCAGGGCTGTGGTGCCAGCGGGTTCCTTGCACACGGCCACTGGGGTCCACGCGCAGGAAGAAGTGGGTGGAGGAGAAGAGGCGCCGCCAGCGCACGTCGCCCTCCAGGTGCGGGTAGCTGCGCGGTCTCCGCAGATTGTTTTGAGTCCCCGCGGCTCCGGGCGCCCGAGCCAGCAGTAGCCACGCCAGGCCCAGCCACAGGCGACCGCGCATGGCCCTGCGCCCCTCTCGCTGCCCTCTTTGGCCTCCCGGCACGAGTCCGTGACTCTGCCATTGAGTGATCAGCAGATGGAGAACCCGACGCGGCTGCCCCGCGGCCCAATAGGGAGCCTCGAGGGCGGGGCCAGCGCCACAGGAGGCGGGCCGGGATGCGGGGTGGGGCCGTGGTCCGACAGCCGACCAATGCAGCTTCGGGAACAGACCGATACGGTTCCTCGGGGGCGGGGCCATGGCCGCGGGGGCCGGAACGACTACACCATGGAGGCGGGGCTAGCCCTCGAGGCGTAACCCATTCAGGAAAACTCTCCGCGCGTGTTTGTTTAGCTTGCGGAGCCGGGATGTAGATTCTTGTCCGTGATTCACCAGATTGGCCTGCAGGAGCTGCGGGGGTGTGAGGGTCAGAGAGGCGGGCCGCAGGGAGACAGAGACAGACAGACAGAGGGAGAGACCTGGAGAGACGGAGACAGAGACAAAGAAGGAGACAGGGACAGAGAGAGATGGGAGACAGAGACAAAGAGACAAGAAACTGAGGAACAGAGACAGAAAGAAACAGAGACTTGAGAGACAGAGACTGTGAGAGACAGAAAGAGACAGACTTAAAGCTACAAGGAGAGACAGAGACTATGAGACTGGACAGGTGCAGATGGCTGAGACCGAGACAGACACATATGTGAGAGAGAGAGACAAAGAAGCTGGATAGAGAGAGAGGGAAAGATGGAGCTGCCTGGGGGTCAGAGGTTGGGACAGACGTTCTAGACCAAGGATCAGTCCCTACCAGCCAGGCCCCTGGACTGGGCTCTCCCAGAGAGGCTTGTCTGCCCTTCAAACTGAGAGCCGGCTCCAGGGCCAGGGGGCTTCACTGAGGGGTGGGCCCTGGGGAAAGTGTGGTTGGGGGAGTACGACAAGTGGGTGAATAAGGCACAGTGCGCAGGAAGATGGCCAGTGGCATGACTTGGCCATCTGATGGGGACACAGATGATGACCAAGGCCAGCACCCCCTCCCCAGCATCCAGCCGTGAACAGTCATCTGAGGCAGTAGGAACGGGGCCTCCGTGTTTACACCCAAACCTGCTCATCATTTACAGACACGCCCTGTGCCCTGGGCCCTGGAAGGGGAAGGCAGTGAACCTTCACAGACTCAGAGTCAAGAGGCCTCATTGTCAGGTAGGAACACCAAGGCCCAAGAGGGCAGTGACTTCCCCGAGGCCCAACACAGGACACATGCCAGGGCTCAGATCCCTGCCTTTTGGCTCCTGGTGGCTCAGCCCTACAGCCACAGCCAAAGGCGGCACCTCCGAATAGCACCAGGGTGAGGACCAGCCTGCCTGGGTGTACTGCGGGGGTGGGGGTGGGGGTAACCAGTCCAGCTGGATGCCATCCCCTGGATGCCTTCCAGGTGGTTCTGGAGAATCTCTGATCCCTCTTCCTGGGCATTCAGGGGGTGTTTCTGACACCCATGCCTCAGTACCCCAGGACTGAGACAGGGTCCATCCCAGCCTTTCTCCAAACACTCAGAGCCTGAGGCCAGCACCAGGTACCTGCATACGTGCATCACCGCCCCAAGCCTTGGGTCCTCTTCCAGAAAATGGGCCAGGAGAGGGAAGGCTGGAGGCTGGAGCCAGGTCCTCTCTGACCTCGCTGGGTATCCAACTCACACCTGCACTTCCTGCCAGCTGGAAACCTAGCCATTCCTTCCTAGACTATGCCCTCCTCTCCCACAAAGAGGATGAGGTCCCTGGCTCTGTGTGGCGGTAGGGGACCTGTGTGGCGGGAGGGGACCCATGCCTGGGAAGCCAGCTGTGCCCCAGGTGCTGCTGGAGTGCTTTTATCAAAAGTTTGGTTGAGGTATAACTCACGCCACACAATTCACCCATGAAAGTACGCGAGCTGTGCTTTCAGTACAGAGTTGTCGACTCTTACCTCCAAATCCAAAACATTCCATCTCCCCAAAGATAAGCCCCATCCCCCCTCAGCCCCTGACAGCCAGGAACCCACTTTCTGTCCCTGTGGATGTGCCTGATCTGGATGTTTCCCACGCATGGAATCATACACTGGTGTCCTTTTGTGTCTGTTCCTCTCACTGACACCCATGATCTCAGGGTCCGTTCACATGGTAGCGAGGGTGGGTGCCTCTCTCCTGTTCATAGCTGAGTGATGCTCCTGTGGGTGGAGGACACATCGTGTGTACCCATCATCCACAGACACTTGGTTGTTTCCACCATTTGGCTGTTATGACTCGTGTTGCTGTGGATGTAGGTGTACAGGTTTAGGTGTGAACATGGCCTCTACGCTTCTGTATTTCACCAGGAGTGGAACTGCGGCGTCATAGGGTTATTCTATAGTTAGCTTTTTTTTTGGCCACACCTGTGGCACATGGAAGTTCCCAGGTTTGGTGATGAATCAAAACCATAGCTGCCAGCCTACACCACAGCCACTGCGATACTGGATTCAAGCTGCATCTGTGACCTATGCCACAGAGCACAGCAATGCCAGATTCTTAACCCTGAGCAAGGCCAGGGCTCGAACCTGCATCTTCCTGGATACTAGTCAGGTTCATTACTGCTGAGCAATAAAGGGAACTCCTACGGTTAGCTGCCAGACCACGGATGCTTGCGTTTTCCACAGCAGCTGCGCCATCTTGCATTCCCACCATTGGTGCACAAGGGCCCCAGTTTTCTCACCTCTTCACTGACAGCTGTGATAGTCCATGGTTTTGATTACAGCCATCCTACTGGGGTACAGTTGTGTCTCACTGTGACTCTTTAGACGACTTCAAACCTACAGACGAGTTGTAAAGATGGCACAATGAACACCCTGTTCCTGGAGTTCCCAGTTTGATTTACATCAGCTGGAGATCCAGTAGGTACACTGTAGCAAACTCACATGGGGGAACACTATGAAGCCTTGAAAAAGAATAACCTGGGAGTTCCCTGGTGGCCCAGCAGTTAAGGATCTAGCACTGTGGTGCGGGTTCAATCCCTTCCTGGGAACTTCTGCATGCCATGGGTACTGCTAAAAAAGACAAACAGACAAAACTATGAGGGACTAAGTATAACAGTGTGTATGCACAGTTGGGGCAAATTATGGACAAGTTTGAAAAAGTCCAAAAACCTAACTGCCACTTCTGAGGAGCTGGGAGCAAAAAGGATTCTGGGCATGGCCCTTGCACACACCAGCATCAAAGGGTGGACAGATCACCTAGGCCACCTCTCTGGCCTGATCCCTGGGGCTGCCTCTACCCTCATGCCGTGTAAGGGAACAGCTCGAACCCCAATCACAGAGTGAGCAACAAGGGGAAATGTTATTTGTTTTCACTCCCCCCTGCTGCAGCACAAGTCTCAAACAAAGCTTTGTTTGAATTTTTGGTCTTGCCAATTTCTACTGATTAAGGAAGGTCAAGAACTCTGGTTGGCAATAATTTGACTGAAGAGAGGCCACGGGATGATGGAGGCAGAGGCTGCGGGGAATGTAGCCACAGGCAAGGGACACCTGGACCCCCAGAACCTGGAAGAGGCAGGGAGGACCCTTCCCTGGAGCCTCTGAAGGGACATAGCCCTGACCTGATTTCAGCCTAGTGATATAAATTTTGGATGTCTCGTCTCCAGAAATATGAGAAAATAAATTTCTTTTCTTTAAAACATCAAGTTTGTGGAAATTTGTTACAGCGGCCCCAGGAATCTGATGCCATTTCCCTCCATCTAGAGATCTTTCCTTGCCCATCTCAGCTTTTTTTTTTTTTCCTTGTCTTTTTGCCTTTATCTAGAGCCGCACTCACGGCATATGGAGGTTCCCAGGCTAGGGGTCTAACAGGAGCTGTAGCCGCCGGCCTTCGCCACAGCCACAGCCACAGCAACGTGGGATCCGAGCCGTGTCTGCAACCTTCACCACAGCTCATGGCAATGCTGGATCCTTAACCCACTGAGCAAGGCCAGGGATCGAACCCGCAACCTCATGGTTCTTAGTCGGATTCGCTAACCACTGAGCCACGAAGGGAACTCCTCAGCTCTTTTTTTTTTTTTAAATGATTTCTATTTTTTCCATTATAGTTGGTTCTCAGCACTTCTGAAGTGTCCTAGCACGCCCCACAGCTCAGGTTCACCTGAACATCTCCTGGTTTGATTTGGACAAATCATTATGGGTGAGAATCTGGCAGACTTGAACAGCTTCTGTAACACACTGTTGCCTAAACCCTGTCTTGATGCCTTATTCCCCCCCGCCCCTTTTTTTGGCTGCATTCGTGGAGTATGGAAGTTCCTGGGCCAGGGATCCAATCTGAGCCATAGCTGTGAGCTACACCACAGTTGTGGCAATGCCAGATCTTTAACCCACTGCACTGGGGCTGGGGATCCAACCTGCACCACTGCAGAGATAAGGCTGGATTCCTAACCTGCTGAGCCATGGTGGAAACTTCCTGTGTCCCCCTCTTAATGAAATCTTTTTTCCTCTATCTTGGGTATTATTCCTATTTTCTTGCTTAAGTTTTATTTTATTTTATTTTATTTTTGTTTTTTTAGGGCCGCACCTGCAGCATATGGAGGTTCCCGGGCTAGGGGTCAAATCGGAGCTGTAGCTGCTGGCCCACGCCGTAGCCACAGCAACGTGGGATTCGAGCCACATCTGTGACCTACACCACAGATCACGGCAATGCTGGATCCTTAACCCACTTGAGCAAGGCCAGGATCGAACTCACAATCTCATGGTTACTAGTTGGGTTTGTTAACCACTGAGCCACGATGGGAACTCCTCTTGCTTAAGTTTTACAAGAAAACTTGACATCACCATCAGAAGTGGAAAACCACTGCTATACATGACATGGCGAAAATAAGCTGTGGGAAGAAATGCAAAGAGACCATGTGACAAAGTCTCAGATCAGCAGGACCACAGCTTGGGAGCTGAGACAAGAGTTACACACAGGTGGCCCCAAGCCAGACCTACATTTGAGCAGGAACTGAGAGAATAGCCTCTTCAGGAGTTCCCCTTGTGGTTGAGAGGAAACAAACCTGACTAGTATCCACGAGGCTGCAGGTTCAATCCCTGGTCTCACTCACTGAGCTAAGGATCCAGTGTTGCTATGAAGCTGTGTGTAGGTCGAAGATGCGGATCTAGAGTTGCTGTGGCTGTGGTGTAGGCCAGCAGCTGCAGCTCTCTGATTTGACCCCTAGCCTGGGAACTTCCATATGCCAAAAAAAAGCAAAAAAAAAAAAAAAAAAATACCCTCTTCACCGCTGAGATCCAGGCTCTGAGTCTTTGGGAAATATGGGATAGGGCATCTGACATTCCAGCAAATAGAAAAGAGAGTGGAGGCAAAGGAGTCAGAAGTCTTGGCTTCTAGCCCACGCTCCTGGCTCTGCCAGGCTTCAGGGATGCAAAGACTGTCTCTAGGTCTTGGGGGGGCCAGGCCCAGCTGATTCAGCCCCCCACCCCTGAGCTAGGAAGGCAACCCTGGGTGTGAGTCAGGGCTGAGGTCACTGCCCCCCGGGGCATCTTGGGGTAGGTTGGGGCAGGTTGGGGAGGACGCTGCCGTCTGCTAAAGACATTCCCAGCCGGTGGCATCAGGGTGCACAGGCCCGCGTGGGTAGCTGCGTCTTGAATGTGCTGTCAAGAGGCTTCCAGACCTGGGAGTCTGGCACTTCTAGAGCACAGGTCCAGCCTCTAGTCTGGGTAGTGGGAAGACTTAAGTCCAATCATCTGGGGACAGGCCTGAGCCTGAGCTGAGGCTCCTAAGTCTCACTGTAGTCCTGGCCCCGAACATACTTCCAGGTTTGTCTTTGCTTCCTCAACCCAAAATGCAGCTCACATTCTAGCTATCCACACGTGTTTCTGCCTCAGGGCCTTTGCACTCACCGTGACTGCTCCCTGGAGCACAGTTATACTGCATATTGTCATCCTCCACGTGCCAGCTGATCCCAGTTCACATGCTTCTCTCCCCTGACCTCAGTTTCCTCAACGAACGGTGAGATGGGAATGTCTTCCAGAACTGATTCTAAAGCTCTGGCCTTGCTTACTCCTGAGTATCTCCTTGGAGACCAGGGCTGATAAGCTCCAGGATCCAGGGATGATTTCATTTCACTTGTCATCAAATCAACTAAGTTGGCGGTTAGTCCTACTTTGCCCCTGGCCTTGGGAACTTGGGAACTAGAAGTGGGTAAACTGGGAGTTCCCTTCGTGGCTCAGTGGTTAACGAATCCGACTAGGAACCATGAGGTTGCAGGTTTGATCCCTGGCCTTGCTCAGTGGATTAAGGATCCTGCCGTTGCCGTGAGCTGTGGTGTAGGTTGCAGACACGGCTCGGATCCCACGTTGCTGTGGCTGTGGCTGTGGCGAAGGCCGGCGGCTACAGCTCCTGTTAGACCCCTAGCCTGGGAACCTCCATATGCCGCGGGTGCAGCTCTAGATAAAAAGGCAAAAAGACAAAAAAAAAAAAAAAAAAAAAAAAAAAAAAAAAAAAAAAAAAAAAGTAGGTAAACTGAGACCAGAGAGTGGATGAGAGAAATGTCCAGGAAACAACATGACCCAGCTGGCTGACCCTTGGCTTTGGGGCTTGGACTCAAACAGATCTGGGCGTTCATTCTAGTGTCTCTGCTATTGTGCTGTGTGACTTTGGGCATTTTGATTGACCTCTCTGAACCTCGGTTTCTTCCGCCGTAAACTGCAGATGGTACTAGTTCCCTCTCCAAAGTTATCGTTGGAGGATCGTCGACAGGAATCTCTAAATTACAGAACGCGGTCATAATTACCGCGCGACTATTTCTTAAACAAAACTCAGGTTCCGGGTCCTCCCAAAGATGGTTTAGAGTCACCCGGTGTTGCCCGAGCAAGAACTCGGTCCCGTCCCACCTCGCCAGGGAATAGCCAATCAGAGGACTCCATAGGCGCATGCCCTTGTGCCTCGGGGGTGGGGTGGGGTGCGTGCCCGCTGCCCCCTGGGAGTTGTGGTTTGGACGGCCTTCTCTGGGCACGCCGTCCCTTCGCGGCCGCCGTAGGTCCGTGAAACTATAACTCCCGGCAGGCGCGGAAGGTGCAGGCGCAGTGCGGCGGAGCAGCAGTGCCGCGTGCGGCTAGGATGTCGGCCCTGCGCTGGGGCCGCGGCGCGGCTGGGCTCCGGAGGGCCCTGTGGCCCGCGAGCCGCCACGGCCTCTTGGCGGAGGAAGGTAACGCGGGGGAAACCTGTGGGCTACACCGCGACCCTGCCCCGCCTCCCCGCCCGCGGCCGAGACCTTTGGCTTTTCGGCCCCGGAATCCAGCTACCTCCGACTTTTGCCTTTTGCCCTTGGGGGGTTCTAGGGAACCCAGTGACCCACTTTCACTTGCCCTCGACCCAGTCTCCGGCCAGTCTCCGGCCAGGGGTCGGCAGGGCACTTTGATCGCTGACTCTTGGTTTGTTTTGGAGCCCCACACCACTATTTACGGTTTAGGGATTTTGATCTTTGAACCCTTTGTACTTTCAGTTGGAGGAAACCTTCATTCTCCATCCCACGTCCCGGTTTCCTTTTTTTTCTTAGCGTGTGGTGTCTCCTTCACCTTTGGCCTGTGGGCTTTTCCTTTTTAAAAAATTTTTTGGCTTTTTAGGGCCGCAGGTGTGGCATATGGAAGCTCCCAAGCTAGGGGTCGAATCGGAGCTACAGCTGCCAGCCTGCACCACAACTCACGGTAACGCTGGATCATTAACTCCCTGAGTGAGACCAGGGACTGAACCTGCGTCCTTTTGGATACTAGTCGGGTTCGTTTCCACTGAGCCACAAGGGGAACTCCCTGGCCTGTGGGTTTCTTTCCAGTGTAAGACCAGTGGCCACTGACTTTAGAGTTCTTTGCCCCCGGATCCTGCCATTTCTGTCCCTTCAAGGGCCGTCCCTCCCTCATTGACTGGGCGCCTGCCACTTTCAGCCTCCTTGGTCTCTCCCGCAGGGGCCCTTGGTGGCACTGGGGGCCGGAGAAGAAGCTCATCTGCCAGCCCTTGTGAGCAGGACCGCAGGAAGGACTGGGGCCATGTCGAGCTGCTGGAAGGTGAGCCTGGTTCCTGAGGTCACTGTCCCCCCGTCCACCGGCCACACTCCCAGGAGCCACCTCCCTGGTGCCTCAGTAAGCCCAAGGAGAAGGCATGTAAGTCTAAGGTGGGGTGACTAGTGGTGTCCCACTCTGGTGGTCCGATGGCACATCATGGTGATGATGTGAAACGAGCTGTGCAGTGAGTTCTTGTGGTGCCCCTGTCCCCAAACCCACTAGGGCTCCCACTTTCCAAATGGGACAGTGGAGGCCCCAGATTGTGGCTGGACAGACTGGCCCAAGGCCCCACAGAGGTACATGAGCTTGGGTCGCTGTCTTTGTAACCCTGGATGGACAGCCTAGTTCTGGTGGCCTCCCAAGCAAGCAGGAGGCATCTGTCCTTTCTCACCACCTGTTATCTCCTTCGCAGATGGCCAGTGCCTTCTGCTTCCCCTCCTTCCCCATTTCCAGTGTGTGTTCAGCAGCCAGGAGTGGGTTTGGGGAGCCTTGAAAAAAAAACAAGCCTAATAGAAAATCCTAGGCTTATAGAAATAGAGACAGGTCCCAGCAACTTTCTTTGATTTCTCAGCCATCTCATCTTTTTTTCGTCTTTTTTTTTTTTTTAATGGTTACACCTGCTGCATACGGAAGTTCCTAGGCTAGTAACTGATTCTGAGGCACAGCTGTTGTCTATGCTGTAGCTGTGGCAATGCGGGATCCTTTGACCCCCAGCCCTGTACTTCGTCTCCATATCAACCCCAGCTCCTGCAGTCAGATTCCTAACCCACTGCTCCACAGCAGAAAATCCACCCATCTCCTTTTAAAGCAAAGCCTAGGTTCTGAAAATATGAATCACTTTCTGTCACACTCCAGCCTAGAACCCTCCAACTGGTTCCTCTCACAGTATAAATCCTTTTTTTTTTTTTTGGCTTTTTAGGGCTGCACCCGCGGCATATGGAGGGAGGGTCCCAGGCTAGGGGTCGAATCGGAGCTACAGCTGCCGGTCTACGCCACAGCCACGCCAGATCCGAGCCGTGTCTGTGACACTGTAGCTTACGCAATGCTGGATCGTTAATCCACTGAACATGGCCAGGGATCGAACCCGCAACCTCATGGTTCCTAGTCAGGTTCATTAACCGCTGCGCCATGACGGGAACTCCTCACAGAATAAATTCTGTCCTTCCACAGAGCACCGAGGCCTCTGCCATCAGGAGCTTTGCACCTGCTTGTCCCTGATCACCGCCTTAGGGAGATTGGATGTGGGCTCCTGGGGTGGGGGGGGTTGTGCCCATGTCCCTGCCTCTGCCTTGTGTCCTTCTTGGCACTTTGTAGCCCATAGTTGCCCGTGTGTTCTGAAAATGTCTCCTGAGTTTTGAGGCACTTTGAGGCCCGGGTTCACACCTGCCTGGTGACTGTTTCTGCCCCGGGCCAGCTCTTCCGGGGCTCATGTTCCAGTGAGAGAGGGCCAGGCAGAAGGCAGATCCGTTTGGTCCTTACGTTCGTCGGTTCTGTGTCTCCCACCAGCTGAACCTTACTTGTGACCCCAAAGACATTACTTTCAGGGTCACTTTCAGACGTGAGCAGCAGAACCCTGAGCCGCCTGACGCATGGTTCCCGCTGAAGAACGTCTTTTTCAGGATGGGTTTAGTACCGCAGCTTTGCACTTTTGTGCTGTTCCCTGGTAGTCATGCTGTTTAAGTGCCCCTGGCATGGCGCCGAGGTGCCATCTGTTATCCTCAGTTCATGGGGGCTGGGACCCCGAGCCTTTTGAAGAAAATACGTGTGTTCGATGTGTTTTGTTCAGGAGTGAGTGCAGGTTGTATGGCCCTGCATTCAGCGTTAATGGGTCGACAGTATATATGAAATAAGGCGCCTAAATGAGAACTCATAAAATAAGGTTATGTGCTGATCCGTTGGTGGAACTGGGACCACAGGCTCAGGAGCCTTGCGTTTCCCTGGGATCTATGGTTCCCTATTCACCAGCTCTATCCACAACTTTATGGGACAGCACTGTGAATTGTCCCGTAAGGGCCCCGTGCAAAGGCCCTGAAGTCCTCATGGCTGGAGATGGGGGTGGAGTGGGGAGGCATTGGGGCACCTGGGTAGCTTTTGAAGGTGGAGCCCTGAGGAGGTGCTGCCCAGCTGGCTGTGGAGGGAGAGAGCTGTAGAAGACGCTGGGGCTCTGGGCGGAGCCCCTGTAAGGACTAAGTGGCTGGCGGTGGCGGCGGGAAGACAGAAGCAGGTTGCGGGGAACACCGGGAGCTTGTTTGGGACATTGCGTTTGAGAGGCCCAGGCGACTGGTGGTGAGGGGTTGGGTGGCGTGTGCACCAGCAGCTGCCTCTTGCCTCCTGGACCTTGGGGCCTCCTGACTTCTGTCCCTCTGCCCCACAGTGCTTGAGGCGAGGGTGCGCCAGCTGCAGGCCGAGAGCGAGGCGGAGGTGACAGTGAAGAAGGTGGCCATGGCTCAGGCCTCGGAGGCTGGTGGCATCCAGCCACCCGGGAAGGCCCAGGTGGGGGCCAGTGGCCGCTGGGCGCAGAAACTAGACACAGAGCAGCGGCTGATGGAGAGGCGCAAGGAGCAGCTGCGGGACAGGGTGCAGAAGGGCGGCAAGCGGCTGTGGCGGATGGAGCTGCGCAAGGAGCCCCGGCTGCTGAGCAGGAAGCTGGCAAAGCAGCTGCAGCGCTGGCAGAAGGGGACCTCCCAGACCCCCTGGGAGGAGCAGCTGGAGCAGCTGCTGCAGGAGGCCCCGCAGAGGCTGAGCTGCGAGGAAGCCAGTGGGGATCCTGAGGCGAAGCTGGAGGGTCAGCAGCAGAAGCTCCTGTCCTTCTTAGAGTGCTGCCTGCACGCGGGCCACCTGCCTCTTGCACATCACGTGCTGGTCACTTACCACAGCAGGTCCCAGCAGCAGCAGCTGCTAACACTTGCCATGTACAACACGGTCATGCTGGGCTGGGCGCGTAAGGTGAGTGGCTGTCTTCTGAGGGCTGGTGCTTGAGGTCAGAGGCAGAAGCTAAGGGGGCACTTGTCTTTTAGCTCCAAAACTCAGTCCTTTTTTTAATTTTTTAAATTATTTTAGTAATTCTTTAGGTTGGTTCACTGTGAGTCACAAGTGGCTTTGAAAGGAAATTTTGAGAATGACCAAAAGGGAGGGAAGACTTTGAACTCCTATTTCAGAGCGTTTCCTTCTGGTTACTTGACCAAGGCTCTAGCAGGAGGGGCGCTGCAGGCCCTCCTCAGCCCGGCGAGCATGAGGCTTTCTGCCTGACTTGTCCTTTTATCTTTTTCTTTTTTTAACTGTTTTTTATTTTTTGTCTTTTCAGGGTCACACCCGGGGCATATGGAGGTTCCCAGGCTAGGGCTCTAATCGGAGCTGTAGCTGCCGGCCTACACCACAGCGACTGCAACATGGGATCCGAGCTGCATCTGTGACCTACACCGCAGCTCATGGCAATGCCAGATCCTTAATCCACTCAGAGAGGCCAGGGATCGAACCCACAACCTCATGGTTCCTAGTTGGATTCGTTAACCACTGAACCACAACGGGAGCTCCATCTTTTTCTCTCTCTTTTTTTTTTTGGTCTCTTGTCATTTTAGGGCTGCACTCGCGGCATGTGGAGGTTCCCAGGCTAGGGGTCTAACAGGAGCTGTAGCTGCCGGCCTTCTCCACAGCCACAGCAACGCGGGATCTGAGCCGCGTCTGCGACCTACTCCACAGCTCATGGCAACGCCGGATCCTTAACCCACTGAGCAAGGCCAGGGATTGAACCCACAACCTCGTGGTTCCTAGTTGGATTCGTTAACCACTGAGCCGCAGCAGGAGCTCCATCTTTTTTCTCTTTTTTTTTTTAAATGGCTGTATCTGTGGCACATGTTAAATGTCCGGGCCAGGGATTGAATCCAAGCCACAGCTGAAACCTATGCCGCAGCTGTGGCAATGCCAGATCCTTCAACGCACTGCCCTGGGCCAGGGATTGAACCTTTGCCTCTGCAGCGACCTGGTCCTTAACCCACTGTGCCATGGCAGAAGCTCCCCCTTCTGGCTTGTTCTTTTCTCCCGTTTCCTACACTGGGCTCCCTTTGTTTTGGTGCAGATGTTCGCAGCTGCGAATATCCCTGTGGGCACAGCTTTAGCTGCTTGCTCTTCACCTGGAGTTTCTCCTCTGACCTGTGGCTGCTTTGAGAGTTGCTTACGTGCCCTTGCAGGAAAAATTCCCCGACACCCTCCCTCCTGCGGGCCTGTAGCCTGTCAGGAGCAGCAGGCAAAGCTAGTGCCTGGTGGATGGGGGAAGCACCAGTGAGAAGACCGGGTGCAGCTCTAGAAGGCGGGTTTGCGGTAGGGACTTTGCTGTGCTGACTCATGCACACGAGGCGACCAGAGCAGCCTGTCGTGCCTCCGAGGCACCCAAGGTCTCCACGGCAACAGCCACTGGGGCTTTCTTGCCCGGGTTGTGTTCGCAGGAGGTGAGCTCAGTCCCAGGAGTTAGGCTCCCATCCCAGGCTGTGGCCTCCAGCTCCCCAGCAGAGTCTTGTCATGGCCATTGCTCCTGTTGTTAGAGGAGCTTCCTGGGGCTGCTGAACGAGTGACCACAAACCGGGAGGCCCACAGCAATACGGGCCTGTTTTCTTGTCCCAGGTCAGAGTGCAGCGGGGGCTCACTGTCCCCCGAGGCTCCAGGGCAGGGTCGTCCTTGCCTCTTGCAGCTTCTGAGGGCTGACATCCCTTGGCCTGTGGCTACATCCTGCTGATCTCTGCCTCAATTGTCACACCGCCTTACCCCAGTCTGATTTCACCGTAACTACATCTGCAGAGACACTATTTCTAAATAAGGCCCTTTCCTGGGGTTCTGTCTAGATGGATGTGAATTTGGGGGGAACTGGTCAGTCCAGCCACAGCCCTGCGTGGCTTTGTAAATAGTTGTTTCTGGGCGGATGGGTTTCTCTGCCACTCGGACCTGAGTTGGAGGCGCCTTTTCTGCCGCGAGCTCACTGTTGTCCCCACCTCACTTCCCTCTGCAAAGCGGGGGCCCTGCTGGGTTCTTGGGAGGAGTCAGGGCTTCAACCCTGCTTGTGACTGGGGGCAGGGAGGGGAGTATGTGAAGGTTCAAATGTGTGTTTTCATGGTGGCGACGTTATTACAGGTTCTTCAAAGGCAGGGTGGATGGGCTCGCTCTAGACCAGCAGCATCCAGCACAACAAAGTGCTCTTCACCTGTGCCAGCCTCATGCCACTGCTGAGTCCAGCTTGAGTGTTTAACTGGCACTCAGCTGGGCGGCCGGGTGGCCATGCATGGCTCTGGACTGGGCCGCACTGCCCCCAAGGCCATGCAGACAGGACAGGACAGCAGGGCGGGTGTTGGGAAGGGGCCCGAGGAGTAGGGGCAGGACAGTGAGCTGGTGCCCTGATGCCGTGGGTGAAAGCAGCCTGCCCACCACCACGTGGTCATGACTGCCCACGCCGAGGGAGGGGTCAGGAAACTGGCAGAGGAGCCTGCCGAGGGGCCCCCTCAGACCTCCCTTGCTCGTTCCCCCAGGGCTCCTTCAGAGAGCTGGTGTATGTGTTCTTCATGGTGAAAGACGCCGGCCTCACCCCTGACCTGCTGTCCTACGCGGCCGCTCTGCAGTGCATGGGGCGTCTGGACCAGGACGCAGACACCATCAGCAGGTGGGTAGGGGTTGGGGGCCCGGGGGCTCCCACGGCCGCTGGGCGCTGAGACCCGTGTGCCCCACAGGTGTCTGAAGCAGATGGCCCAAGATGGCCTGCAGCTAGAGGGGCTCTTCACTTCCGTGCCGCTGAGCGAAGAGGAGCGGGCCGAGCTGCTGAAGGCTGTGCGCAAGGCCAAGCCCACCTTCAGCATCCCATGCCCGCAGCCGCCTCCACCCCAGGTCAATACCTCGCCGCTGCTCCGGGAGATCTACGCCAAGGTGAGCCCCTGCCTGTGGCCCGGCATCGGCGGGGTTTCTCTGGAGGGGGTCTCCTGGAGCCTCAGTCCCTCCGTGTATTTCCTTTTGCGGGGACGCCACCCCTGCTTCTTGGACGTGGAACAAGTGGGCTTGGCCTGTCTGCCCCCAATGGGACCTTGACCCTAAAGGTGGAAGCTGGCAGCTGCCGTCAGAGGAAGGCTGCCACGTGCTGCCCTGGCTTTCCACGTGAGGCTCAGCGGTGGGCAGAGCCTGGGAGTGTCACAGGCCAGCTGAAGCAGCAGGCAGGCAGAGGAAAGTGTGGCAGCAGATGCACTGTTTTTTTCTTTTTCTGTAAAAGTCTCCTACAGTTCACCTTTCAAAGGTATGACTCAGTTATTTCTTGGTACACTGATTTCTGATTAATTCCAGAACATTCCATCACCCCAAAAAAGAAGCTCCATCCCCATTAGCAGTCACCCCCAGCCTCTGACAACCACTAAGCCACTCATGTTGGATGTGCCTGTCCTGGATGTTTCCCATCCATAGGATCACATGCTGTGTGTCTTTCTTTTTTCTTCGTCGTTTTTTTTAGGGCTGCACTTGTGGTTCCTAGGCTAGGGGTGGAATCGGAGCTGTAGCCGCTGTTGTACACTACAGCCGCAGCAATGCCAGATCCAAGCTGCGTCTGTGACCTACAACCACAGCTCATGGCAACACTGGATCCTTAACCCAGTGAGCAAGGCCAGGGATTGAACCTGCATCCTCATGGATGCTAGTCAGATTCGTTTCCACTGACCCATGATGGGAACTCCATGTGTGTGTTTCCGAATCTGCTTCTCTCACTGAGTATTGGGGTTTCAAGATCCGTCCACTTGGTAGCAAGTGTTGGTACTTCTCTCCTTTTCACGTCTTGTGTACTGAGGGCTCATATGATTGTCCATCAACTGTTGTATTTTGTGTGTGTCCTCCCTCTTTGGGAGGCAGTGCCCTATGGCATTTGGAGTTCCCAGGCCAGGGATCAAAGCTGAGCTGCAGTTGCATCCTCCACTGGCAGTGCTGGATTCTTTAACACACTGTGCCAGGCTGGGAATCAAACCTGCGACCTGCTGCTGCAGAAACATTGCTGATCTCATTGAGGCACAGCGAACTCCTGTTTCATGTTTTTGGGGGGGTGTTTTTGGCCTTGCCTTTGGCATGTGGAAGTTCCCGGGCCAGGGATGGAACCTGTGCCACAGCAGTGACCCAAGGCACTGCAGTGACAATGCTGGATCCTTAACCCGTTGAGCTACAAGAGAACTTCCTGTGCATCATGTGTTGACACACACGTTGGTTGGTTGTACCTTTTGACTGTTGTGAACCATGCTGCTATGGCCCACTGTGTACAGTTCCTGTGTGGATATATATTTGTGATTTTCAGAGTGTTGGGTTTTGCTGTTTTTAAATTTATTCTTAGGTGAGTCACACATTGACACAGTTCCAAGTTTAAAAAGAAAACTGTGGCATCCAGGGACTTGACTGTCTTCCTGGGTGATCTCATCTGCCCCGCAAGGCCAGGCAGATGCTTTTTCAAACCAGTGTAGTTGTCTTAAACACTGTTTAGAGTTCCCGTCGTGGCTTAGCTGAAACAAATCCGACTAGTACCCATGAGGATGCAGGTTCGATCCCTGGCCTTGCCCAGTGGGTTAAGGATCCGGCGTTGCCATGAGCTGTGGTGTAGGTCACAGGCGTGGCTCAGATCTGGCGTTGCTGTGACTGTGACATAGGCTGGCGGCTACAGCTCCGATTCGACCTCTAGCCTGGGAACCTCCATATGCCACGGGTGCAGCCTTAAAAAGACAGAAAAGAAAAAAACGGCTGTCTGCACCCTGCTTTCCCCCAGAGTCAGGCATGGATGATTTTCAAGAGACCTGGGAAAATGGATGTGATTCTGCCTCATTGGGCGGGTGCGAGGTCCTGGGGTCTAGTGTGGGCAGCTGCTGTTGTTGACCTCGGCTGGGAGCGAGGCTGCCTCTGGGGGACCCAGGTCCAGGGGTCAGGTGCCCAGGGCCTCACCACCAGTCTGTTGCCACCAGCCCGACTGCACTGTGTCCTACCCGAGGCTGCACCTGCCCCTCAAGAAGCTGCAGGACCTCTTTCAGCAGCAGCTCAGTATGGAGATGGCCACCACTGTCACCGTGAAGTCCGTGGAAAAGGCGCCGCCACTGACTGAGGAGGTCCTGCACGCGGTAAGGGGCTGGCGGCCCATGGGCAAGGGCCCATGTGTTGGGGTACTCACTGCACGGCCCCCTCCCACTGCCCCCTGGCCGACCGTCCCAGTCCCCGAGCTAGGGGCACCGGGTGCCCATCCGCTGCCAGGCCCAGGGCCGCTGGGATTGGCGAGCATGGTGGTAACTCTCTGGCGTCCCCCTCCCACCTACAGCGGCAGACACTGACCAGCCTACGCGCCCAGTGGAAGACGGCACTATGCCGAGAACTGCAGGAGACCAAGGAGAGTGAGGCCTGTGCTGCCCATGAAGGCCGCTCATCGCTCTTCCCGTACCTGTGCCTGCTCAGCGAGAAGGAGCTCGTGGAGATGCTGTTGCAGGTGGGCAGCTGGGAAGGGGGGTGGGTGGGTCTGCGTACCGGCGAGGGCGGGGTGGCGCTGGGTCTCCAGGGTCGGGATGGAGCTTACACGACACGCTGCCTTCCAGACCCTGCAGGTGCTGCCTGCACATGGAGAGTCACTTTTCTACCTGGCGCACAAGCTGGGTCAGCGTGTTTTCAACCGGCACATGGTGCAGAGAAAGCAGTTCAGCAATGAGGTGCAGGTGCTGGAGAAGCGGTACTCCGAGTACCTGCGCCTGCTGGCCTCTGACACCCAGGTGAGGTCTGGGAGCTCAGGTGGGAAACCAAAGCCTCAGGCAGAGGGCCCATCCCCGTTCCGTCCACCCCACCCTCCATCCCTGCCTTAGGACAGCTGGATCCTCCCCTAGACTGCGCTTCGGTTTCCTCATCTGATACTGGGAGGGGACTGGGTTCTGTGCCTGGACCCTCAGTCCCTGACCAACCCACCTGCCCACAGGTGGCAGAGCCCTGCTTGCCACGGCAGTACTGGGAGGCACTGGGGCTGCCTGAGACCCCCCAGGAACAGCCCTGGTCCCTGTCTGTGCTGGTGCAACTGGGCAAGCGGCTGGCGGAGATGCTGGTGCAGGCTGTGCGGATGCCCAGCAGCCTGGCTACGCCCCGGGACCCCGGCACACTCATCCCCGTGCTCTATCACGTCTACTCCTTCCGCAGCTTCCGCCAGGTGGGCTGCCCCGGGCTCTGGGTGGCCTGGGCCTCTGACCACGGCTGGGTCCTGTTGGAATGTTGCTGTGGCCACAGACCTGTCTCAGGGTCCTGGGGCCTGCCTCCGTTGCCTTTGGGGTGGCAGGCCCCTTGACTGTCTTCACCTGCCCCGTCCACCCCCCAGATCGGGATCCTGAAGCCACACCCAGCCTTCAGGCAGCTACTGGAGACCGCAGCAGAAGGCATGCTGACCTTCGAGTCAACTGAGGTGCCCATGCTATGCCCGCCACTGCCCTGGACATCCCCGCATTCGGGTGCCTTCCTCCTGAGCCCCACCAAGATGATGCGTTCAGTGGAGGGCACCCAGCAGCACCAAATCCTGCTGGAGCGCTGCCGGCCTGTCGAGCTGCATGGCGCCCTGGACGCCCTCACCCAGCTCGGTAACTGCGCCTGGCAGGTCAACGGACCTGTGCTGGACCTGGTGCTGGAGCTCTTCACCAACAAGGGCTGTCCCCACCTGGGCGTGCCTGCCCCACCCCTTGAGGCCCCCCGGCCTCCCGAGGGCCGTCAGGCCCCCGAGGCCTGCCTGCAGCCTGACGTGCCGCCTGCCCAGAAGTCTGAGATGCGGCGAGAGCTGGCGCGCCGCCTGAAGATGGCGCGGGAGATGCACAGCCTGCGAACCGAGGCGCTTTACCGCCTCTCCATAGCGCAGCACCTGCGGGGTCGTATCTTCTGGCTGCCACACAACATGGACTTCCGCGGCCGGACATACCCCTTCCCACCCCACTTCAACCACCTGGGCAGTGACCTGGCCCGTGCCCTGCTGCAGTTTGCCCAGGGCCGCCCGCTTGGCCCTCAGGGCCTCGACTGGCTCAAGATCCACCTGGTTAACCTCACAGGGCTGAAGAAGCACCAGTCGCTGCAGGCACGCCGGGACTTTGCGGATGAGCTGATGGAGGACATCCTGGACTCGGCCGACCGGCCCATGACGGTAGAGAGGGTGGGAGGGCGGCAGCTGGGCCCTGACCCCTGACCGCTCCCAGTCATCTCTCTCCATGGACTCCTTGCAGGCACCCCCAGGCCAGAGTCCATCACCCCTGCCCCCACTTTCTTCCAGGCGTCATTTTTAGTCTTTTCCTCCACCCCAGGCCATCGGCGGCTCTGCCGACTCCCATGCCACAGCGGCTGGGCACTCAGGGCTACTGCCACGTCCCCCTCCCTAGTCTGTCGCTCCTGTCCTCTCCACACACCCCTGTGTCTTCATGTCACCTGGATCCACCCCACTCCCGTCTGTGCCCAGGGAGCCCTGTCTAGGCTGCACACCCTGCCCCGACCCCACCAGGCCTGGAGACCCCGGGCCTCACCTAGGGCACCTGCCCCCCTGCAGGGCCGGAAGTGGTGGATGGAGGCAGATGAGCCCTGGCAGACCCTGGCCTGTTGCATGGAGATCGCTCGTGCGGTGCGCGCCCCTGACCCCACCGCCTATGTCTCCCACTTTCCGGTTCACCAGGTGAGCTGGGGGTACCCAGTGTGGACGTGGCACAGTGTCTCACTCTGCGCTGGCTGGTGTTCCGACAGGGGTAGTTTACACAGGCCTGGCCCTGCCTCTCCGTTCCCCTTTGTGGGGGCTGCTGCCCACCTACCTGTGTCGGAGGCCGGGGGCCGCTCCTGTTAGCAGAGCTGGGGAAACGCAGACCTTCCCCCAGCCCTGCCCAGGCCCCCTCACTCTGCACCCCCGGCCAGGACGGCTCCTGTAACGGCCTGCAGCACTACACCGCCCTGGGCCGGGACAGCACGGGGGCCGCCTCTGTCAACCTGATGCCCTCGGACCTGCCACAGGACGTGTACAGCGGGGTGGCTGCACAGGTGGGCACCACGGACCCCCAACTCGTTCCCTGTCCTCAGAGCCTCCGGGGCCCAGGTCTACACGTGGGCACTGTAGACCCCATGGCCTGGTCTCTGTCATGTAACTGGGCAGTCGGACGTGCTTCCTGAGGGAGGGCGAGAGGGGCCAGGGGTAAGGCCCACACGAAGAGGAGGAGCTGGGGGCATTGCTGGGGGGCCGGGCAGGCCCCGCGCCCTGACCCCTGCCGCCTGCCCAGGTGGAGGTGTTCCGCAGGCAGGATGCCGAGCAGGGCGTGCGGGTGGCGCAGGTGCTGGAGGGCTTCATCAGCCGCAAGGTGGTCAAGCAGACGGTGATGACCGTGGTGTACGGGGTCACCCGCTACGGGGGCCGCCTGCAGATCGAGAGGCGCCTCCGGGAGCTCCAGGACTTCCCCCAGGTGCGCGGCCGTGCCCCACCCCGTGACACTTGGCCACGGAGCGCGGGGCGGTTGTGGGGGAGGGGCTCGTCTCCCTGCGTGACGGGGTCCCGCGCGGGGACCCAGAGGAGAGTGCCCTTCAGGTGGGGGACCTTGGGGGGCTGAGGAGGGAACCCGGGCCCGCTCAGCCCCGCCCCCGCCCCCGCCAGGAGTGCGTGTGGGAGGCCTCTCACTACCTCGTGCGCCAGGTGTTCAACAGCCTCCAGGAGATGTTCTCCGGCACCCGCTCCATCCAGGTGAGGCCGCGGCCTCCGCGGGTGGGCTCCCCACCCCCAGCCCCGCCCTGAGCCCAGTGCCTGTTCCCGCAGCGCTGGCTGACTGACAGCGCCCAGCTCATCGCCCACACGGGCTCGGCTGTGGAGTGGGTCACGCCGCTGGGCATCCCCATCATCCAGCCCTACCACCGCGACACCCGGGTCACAGTACGTGCAGCCCTGCCCCCGCCCCGCCCCCACCCCCACCGAGACAGGGCGGGGCTTACCACCCCTGCACCTCCCACCCTGACCCTGCAGATCAAAGGTGGGCTCCAGAACCTCAGCTTCAGCAGCAGTGTGGACACCAGCCAGTGAGTACAAGGGCTGGGCAGGGTGGGGCGCCTGGGCCAGGAGGCCACCTGGGGAGGTTCCAGAGTCCCCACCTGCACTGCTCTCTGCAGGAAGCCCAACACGCTGAAGCAGAAGAACGGCTTCCCGCCCAACTTCATCCACTCGCTGGACTCCTCGCACATGATGCTCACGGCCCTGCACTGCTACAGGTGTGGTTGCCCTGTGCCCGCCAGGGGCCCACACGTGGGGAGACAGCTTGTGGGCTCGGGTTCTGCGGGTGGGTGCTGCCGACCAGGGACAGGACAAGGGCAGGGCCAGGGCTGAGCCCTCCAGCAGGACCTGGTGCCCAGGAAATGGGCCACCGGCTAGCAGGGGCTGGGAAGTGGCTCTGAGAGTGAGGCTGGCCATTAGAGGGTCCTGGACTTAGCATGCTGTGGGGCCTGACACTGTTGGACCTACTGGGTCGGGCAGAAGCATCTGGGTTTCTCCTGAGTCCCTTGGAGGTGGCTGAGCATGGGTGGTGGGGGCACGTGTTGATGGTTGTTAGAAACAGCTGCTGACATGGGGGTGAGGCCGCCCTGAGCCCCGGTTTCCTTGGGAGGTCCTTGGGTGTGGATGGAGGCGAGAGTGGACTTTGAGGTGTGGCTTCTTCTCATGGAGCCCTTCACTCCTGCTGCAGAAAGGGCCTGACCTTCGTCTCCGTCCACGACTGCTTCTGGACCCATGCGGCTGATATCGCGGTCATGAACCAGGTATGGCCCCGCACCCATAAAAGTGGCCACCCCTGCTCTCGTGGCCTTCACTCTGTGGGACTTCACACCCCCAGCTTCACCCCCTCCATCAGTCTCTCCCTACCTCTTGAGCCTGGTTCTGTCTTCTGACTGCCTCATCCCCACAAGGTGTGCCGAGAGCAGTTTGTCCAACTGCACAGGCAGCCCATCCTCCACGACCTGTCCAGGTTCCTAAGGAAGCGGTTCTGCTCTGACCCCAGGTGAGGCGCACCCAACCCCAGCGCCCTCGCGCCCTCGCCCTCCCCATCCTGCTTGGGCCTCATCCCCTACCTGCTCTTGGTTTCAGGGCCTCCAAGAATATCTGGGTCTCCAGACTGATGGACACACTGCTGTCAGTGCCCAAGCCAGGTAGGGACACCGGCGGTGTGGGCCCCTTACGCAGGCTGGGGGTCGCGGCCTTCCCTGGAACCCACCCACGGCCTCTCTCTGCTCTGTAGGCACCTTCGACCTGGAGCAGGTGAAGCACTCCACATACTTCTTCAGCTGACCCCCTGCCGGGCTGGCCACCCTGTACCATAGTGTAAATAAAACCTTATCTCCGCTTAGTGAGCTGCTGCCTCTGGGGCAGGGACTGGGCGCTGAGCAATCAGATGCGGGCAGGCTGGGCGCCAATGCTGTCGTTTATTGCGCGGAATGGGGGCGTGGGGGTTAGTGGAGGGCGGGGGCGGGCACTGCTGCCTCAGCTGTCAGTACATTCATCACAATGGTGGACCCCCCCCACCCGACCTCGCCCCCACGCCCAGGCGCGGCCAGGACCACCGGTCCGGGTCCTGGAGGGAGCTGGGCGTGCCCACTCCAGGGAGGTCACCACGGACAGGTGTGCACAGGGACCGGGCTGGTTATTGCGTGAGCGCGACGGGGGCAGCGGAAGCCGGCAGGCCAAGTATTGCACTTAAAAAACGATCCTCATCAGACAGCAGGCCACCGTCATCTCTTGCTCTCTTGCCCAGTCCAGCCCTGTCCCCGCGTCACAGTTGGGGGAACTGAGGCACCAAGGTGAAGGGAGCCCCGACGCAAGGCCGCCGGGGACAGGGGCCATGTGGGTGGGCGCAGGGCGATGGGGGACTCAGCGGGGGTCGGCGAGAAGGTCCCGCCGGCCCAGGCCGCCCGTCCGACTACAGCTACCTAAATCTCCTCTATGGCTTCTGGGGCGGGCGGCCTGGGCTGTGCGCAATGGCATGGCTTTGGTCTGGGTGACAGCCCGCCCCGGCCCTCCCAGGCTCACGGGGCGGCGTGTGAGGGTCACAAGTTGGACGAGAGGCGTGAACGCGCAGAGTCCAGCGGATCAAGTCCACCACTGGCAGCGCCGGGGGAGGGCGAGGCCGAGTCCCTGCGGTCCGGACTGGGCGCAGCGGTCCGGGTGGCAGGCGCGGGCCCTAGGCGCGGTGTGGAGCTGCTGGCTGGGCGCGCTGAGGTCGCGGGGCCGGGACCGGGTGCGCCGTGGGGCAGCGAGGGCTGCGAGGCGGACAGCGGGCGTGAGGCGCGGCTTAGGCGGCGCGCGGGCAGCACGGGGCCGGCGCGGGGTGCGGCGGGAGAGCCGGGCGCGCCGCCGTATGGCGAGGTCCGCGGCGCCCGGGGACTGGCTGGTGCGCCTGGGGGGCTGGCGGTGGGCACAGGCCCGGGTGAGGCGGCAGCTGGCACAGGCCCCGGGGGCAGGCGGCGCACAAGGCGTGGCGAGCCTAGCGCCAGGGGCCCCACGAGCGGGCGCGCCACCTGTGGGCAGAAGCTCATGGCCACGGCTTGCTGCAGCGTGGCGATGGCTGAGGTGACTTGTGGTGGCGGCGGTGGCGGGAAGAGGCCGACGCGCTGGCCCAGCTCGGCCTGCTGCACCATCTCGCGGTCATACTTGACGATCTCCTGGATGATGGCGTTCTCCTGGTTGTTGAACACGCCCGAGTTGAGGTCGTGCTGTACCTTGTGCAGCAGGATCGAGTTCTTCTTGCCTACAGAGGGGGAGGCACAGGGTCAGACACCTGCTCTGTACAGCCGGCAGGAATGGAGCCTCCTCCTGCGTACACAGATGTTGAATATCTGCCGTGTACTGGAAGCTGACATTGCGTGCCTGCTGCATACAGCAGGCATGAATCACATACCTCTGCATGAAGCAGGCACAGAAAGAACCTGTGTGTGTCTGCTGTGTACTCAGAGTAGGGTTCAGACACTGTACAGCAAGCATGCCTTGTACCTACCTCCTGTGCAGAGCGCCGTACCCAGAACCCCTGGCTGTACACAGCCAGCGGGCTGCATGCCTACCGCAGACACAGCGTGGTGAGCATCTAGGGTGAGTACACCTGTGCACCTACTTGTCACAGATATATAACCACCCAGTGCTCGCTGTGTACTGGGAAGTCCTTTCTAACACCTCTCCTCACCGCACCCTGTCTTGCTTTTCTAGCCGCTCACGCTATCTTTGTTTCCACAAACGGCACCAGGGGCTTCCTCTCCCTGACTCCTGTGTCTAGTCATCAGCAAGTCCTCTCAACCTTTGCTGACTCCCGCCTCCTCCTGTACCCAAGGCCAGCCCACACACAGGCCAGATCCCTCCTGCACACACCAGGTCCTCCCCTGCTTAGGGTCCTCAAGGGCTCCATGTGGCCTCTGATCACACCTCCCCACGCCCCCACAGTCCACCAGCCCCTGAGCCTGGTCCCCGCCTGCCTTTCCAGCTTCCCTGTCTCCCTGGGCCTCTGGCCTCTTCCCTACCTCAGGGCCTTTACACATGTTGTGGCCACTCCTAGACCAGGCCCTCCTTCATTCTTCTGTCTGGGTCTTTGCTTGGAATCACAAGGAAGCTGCCCTACCCCAACCCCAGCCCCTCCCCACGACAAGCCTCTTGAGGGAGTCCCTGTGTCTCAAGCCTCCTGTTCCATACCTACACTTCCTGGTGTACGTGGGTGCTCAGATACCTGCTTAGTGAGCAAAAGTTGTCCACAGTTAGAAACATCTTGCCCTGACAGTCAGCTGGGCCACACCGCCACCCTTCTCAGCCTGACCCCTCAACAGCCACAAAGGCCAATAGCTGGGCCCACTCACCAATGCGGTCCAGGCGGTCAATGGCCACGGTCTCGAAGGCCCGCCGCATCATGGGGTACTCCTCCAGTACCTCGTTGAAGTTGTCCACGCTCAATGAGTAGAGGCGGCAATAGGTGTCAGCCCGCACGCTTGCGGTGCGCCGGCCCCGCGTCAGCAGGCAGATCTCTGCAGGGAGCCGGGGGCACGTCCTCACTGCCTGGTGACGCCTGCCTGCCCCTGCTGTCCCAGGGCCCTCCCTGCCAGCAGGAGTGTTGCCCAGCACTGTCCCTCCCCCGGCCCGGGCCTTCCTGACGTTCGGCCACACCTGCACCCTGCTCCCCACCTTGGCCTCCATCCCCAGGAAGGGCCAGCCCTGTGGCCACAGCTTACCCCCAAAGTAAGAGCCATCGGACAGCTTCATCTCCTTGTTGCCCTTGGTGAGCACACTGACCACCCCGTGCTGGATGAAGTACATCTTCTTGCCGATGGTGCCTTCACGAATGATGTAGTCACCCGGCTGGAAGACCTCGAACTTGAGCTTGGTCAGCATGGCCGTGACAAAGTTGGGGTCGGCGTTGGCAAACAGTGGCATCGAGGCTACCAGCTTCCGGCAGTTGAAGTTAACAATCTCCTGTAGTGGGAGCGGGATGGCATCAGGGCCTCTGTCTCCCCCTACCTTTGGGACCATTGCCCTCTCAGGCCCAGTCTGTGAAAGGAGTTAACACTGTAGCTTAAAAGCCAGCATCTTTTTTTTTTTTTTTTTGGTCATGCCACAGCACATGGAAGTTTCCAGGCCAGGGATCAAACCCACACCACAGCAGTGACAACACCAGGTCCTTAACCCGCTGAGCCGCTAGGGAACTCCAAAGCCAGCATTTTAATAGGCAAATGCTAGAGGTTTTGCCACCAAAGACAGGATCAAGGGAAGATGCCCAAGGATTTCCTACTATTTAACCCTGTGTTAGCAATACTGGCCAAAGCAGATAGATGGGGAGAAGCAGAGATGTAAGAATTGGAAAGGAAGGAATAAAACTTAGTTCTTTACTATCTCTATAAATAGGACTGCCTGAAAAATCCAAAAGAGTCAATGAGAAATTATAACAATAAGGGAAGTTAGTCAAAATACCAAGTGATTAAATTAAAAAAGCAACATGGAAACAAAGAGCCTGGAAACCAAACAGCAGTGGTAGAAGTTAGGGTGATGCTTATCCTTGCAAAGAAGCCTCAGGGGAAGGAAATGTTCTGTGCTTGATCTGGATGTGGTCACATCACCTTAGGGAACATCCACCAAGAGGGCCCTTGTGACGTGGGCACTGCCTACAAGGTGCGTGTCCATAAAGAGAGCTGACCTTACAAGGAAAATCCACAGTTTGTACATCCAAACAAAAGCCACCCAGGAGATAAAACAGATGAGAAGACCCAATCTCCACCCACATAAAGAGCTAAGTAAGAGGCGCACCGTGACAGGACGCATCCACATTTACAGGAACACTGAAAGCCCTCCCGAAGGCGCAGGAGCACTGTGGATGATGTCCTTGACGGCACTGCTCACCACCTTCAAGTTGAAACCGTGCCCCTGTTCAGGAACACAGTCAACAGCTCCACGGAAATGCTGCCCTGCTTACAGCTTAACAATGAGCCCATCAGGATCACTTGGAAGGAACAAACGAGCAGAAATAGCAGGAAACCCGTGACCGGGAAGAGCAGGTAGGCGGGGCTTGCCCTCAAGGCGTTAAAACCTTTATGATGCAAACTGTAGGTCTGGCATACACAGAGCAGACAGGCTGATGGGACAGAACAGTTCAAAAATAGACCCAAGCACACAGGAACTTCAGTTTAAGGTAATGGTGCCCCCCAACCCCACCAAGTCACAGGCAAAGCCAGCCGTTTCAGCCCCATAGCAGACAAGCCCAGATCCCCTCCTCGTACTATATTCCTTTATAAATCCCAAAAGCATCAGGGATCCACCTGTGAAAAATGAAACTCTATAAGTATTATAAGAAAATGGCAAATTCCTCGAAAACCCAGGTGTGTACAGCATGTATTGTGCACCTGCTGTGTACAGCAAGCAGGTATTGGGGCCAACTATGTATAGCGAGTCTGTATTGCACGCCTGCTGTATGCAGAGTATTGGGCACCTACTCTGTACAGCAATCGTGTTGAGCACCAGCTGTATACAGAAGGTAGACACTGAACACCATACTCTCTCCTCAGGAAGCACACACTGAGCACCTACTGTGTACATCAAGCATACATGGAGCACCTGATGTACACAGCATAAAAATTCCACGTGAGGGAAAAACACAATAAGCCAAGTTAAAAGACAAATGTCGGAGTTCCCATTGTAGCTCAATGGAAACGAAACCGACTAGTATCCATGAGGGTGCAGGTTTGATCCCTGGCCTCGCTCAGTGGGTTAAAGATCTGGCATCGCTGTGAGCTGCGGCGTAGGTTACAGACGTGGCTCAGATCCCAGGTTACTCTAGCTGTGGCATAGCCAGCAGTTGCAGCAATGATTCGACCCCTAGCCCAGGAACTCCCATATGCCAAAGCAAAAAAAAAAAAAAAGACAAATGGTATTGGGATGGAAATTTACATCACCAAGAGTTAAAGTCCTCCCTGTAGAAAGAAGTTCTAAAAACATTAAGGTTACCAAAGGGGAAAGGGAATGGGGCTTAAATTAAAAGTTTGTGATTAGAGAGTTCCCATCATGCCTCAGCGGAAATGAATCTGACTAGTATCCACAAGGACACGGGTTTCAATCCCTGGCCTCGCTCAGTGGGTTAAGAATCTGTTGTTGCCGTGAGCTGTGGTGTAGGTTGCAGACACGGCTCAGATCCTGCATTGCAGTGGCTGTGGTATAGGCCGGCAGCTAGAGCTCCAGTTCAGCCCTAGTCTGGGAACCTCCATATGCCGTGAGTGCGGCTCTGAAAAGACCAAAAAAAAAAAAAAAAAATTGTGATTAACAGGTGCAAACTACTAATATATAAAGTAGATAAAACAGTAAGGTTCTACTGTAACACAGGGAACTATGCTCAATATTGTGTGATAAACCGTAAGAAAGAATCTGAAAAAGAAATGTATATACGCATAACTGAACACTGTGCTGTACACCCAGAAATTAACACAACATTGTAAATCACCTATACTTCAATTAAAAAATTCAAAACTTCTAATAACAAGACCACCAAAAATTCTGTATAAAAACAAGCAAACAGTTCACAGAAAGAGAAAAGCAAATAAACCAACCTCTGATCACAGGAAAAGCCACTCAAGATAAATGCACCTGAGGGGTGCCCCTTTTACCTGGGCCATTAGGACCTGTGCCCTTGGAAGGAACCTGGACCCCGCCCTCGTCCTCACCTGCCTGCAGTTCAGGGAAACCCGGGGCACTAACTGCCACCCTCAGAAGAAAGCCCAGTGCCCGCTTCCTCTCGGCCTCGTTCCTCTCCCTCCTCAGCCTGGCCGCGGCTGTGCCCTCCGCAGGCTCTCACTGCCTCCCTCAGAGTCACCGACCCAATCCCCTCCTCACCACAAGTCCCTCCTGAAGCTTCTCCCTCTGGCCCTACCTCTCTGAGGACACAGGGCAGGGCACACAGTCGGCGCCCAGTAACTGCTGTGGGTTGAACTGATACGCTGAAGTCCTGACCCTGGTACAGCTGAAGGAAACTTATTTGGGATGAGGGTCTTTGCTGGCACGGTTAGGTAAGATGAGGTCATGGTGGCCCTTACTGCAGTGACTGATGTCCTTACAGAAGGGACACAGAGTTGCAGGGAGGGGCCGCATGAAGATGAAAGCAGAGATCAGGGCGACACACCTACAAGCCACAGCACAGCAAGGACCAGGAGGGACCCTCCCGGGGGCCTCTGGAGGGAGCGTGGCCCTGCCACATCTGGATCTCAGACAGCCGACCTGCAGAACTACTTCTCCGGGAAGAATACAGCCTATGGGGATTCATGACCACAGCCCCGGGAAGTTCGCGTGGTATCACCCCAGCTGCAGGCAGAGCAGGTGAAAAGCAGCTGGTCGTGGAGCTGCCCAGCCCTGAGCAGACCTGCTCCAGCCCGCTGCCCCCACCGCGGAGCGACACCCCGCCGGGCAGGGCTGTCTGAGCCAGGCCCCAGAGAAGGGGGCATCAGGAGGCAGAAGCCTGCGGGAGGGCCCCTGGCGAGGGCTGGAGTGTGCCCAAGCCTAGCTTAAGTCCTCGGGCCACGCTGCATCCTCACCTCCCGCAGGGGCCCGTTGAGCTCGCCCAGGATGCTGTCCTCGTCGAACATCTTGCCCTGGTAGCGGTGCTCGTAGTAGTCGTGGATCTTCTGGCGGAAGTCGGCAGGCAGCTTGTGGAAGGACATGTACTGCTCCACCTGCTTGTACTGTAACCGGGCGGGGCGGGTCAGCGGCCAGCTCAGAGCCCCCGCCGCCCCGCAGGTTGAACAAGGACAAAGCAGGGTGCCCGGTGAACTCTGAGCTCCAGATCAGTGGCAACCATGCCCCATGGGAGTCTATCCCAGGCAGTACCAGGGACGTGCTTATGCCAAGAAAAATCACTCCTGCTCCTAAGGAATGGCTGGCAGCTTGACTCCAGGCCCTCACAGGGGCCAGACTGGCCCCCGGCCCAGAGGCACCCCGTCCTGCCCTGGCCCTGGCTCCCTGGCCCGATGATCTTTCCAGAAATCGCCAGCCCAGCCCGTCCTGAGCAGGCCAGGGGCTGCGGGCACCAGGTGTGGGTGCCAGGCCCTGCCGTCCCCAGGACGGGGCCCCTGTTCCTTCCGCTCTGCCCCGCCCCGCCCGCCACAGCTGCCCTGAGCTCAGCGGAACCCGTGACGGCAGGCGGGTGGCGGCACCAGCTTATGTTTGGGTGAGAGGCCTGTGGCTTCTGGACAGCCGGGCTGCCTGGCCCCGGGCCCAGCTGACCCGGCGACCTGATGCTGGTGCTGCTGGGGGCTGCAGCTGCCTGACCAAGTCCATCGGGCAGCAGTGCGGGCCAACAGGGCGGTGTCCGGGGGACCAGGCCACCCTTGGCCTTGAGGAGGGGAAACAGGCACAGTGAAGACCCCCGGCCCTGGGACTGGCCCCACGGAGGTTCCCCCACTGAGGCCAAGTGCCAGGACCTCTTTGCGCCCCCAGAGGCCTCCCCCGTGTCCTCAAGTGACCCAAGGACTCTGCTCTGCCCCTCCCAAGATGGCCCAGAACTCCTCTCACAAGAGCTCGCTGATGCCCCAAGGACTGGCCCTGTCTTATTTGGACACTGCTGGCTCCATCCCCTTCCTTGGCCTGAATCCCCCTCCTCCCTTCCTGCCTCGCCCCCTCCAGGATCCAGGCATCCTTCCTCCCAAGGGCCCCGAGCTTCCTCATGGACCTCCACTTCTAGACACAGCCACAGGGTCCCCAGGGTCCCCATACCCCACCCCCCCGACTCCCCTCTGCCTCCTGTCAGCAGGTCACGTGGAGCTGGGCGCTGGGAGCTGTCTCCCCCCTCAGACCTTCTCCTGGTACTGGCGCCGTGAGGAGTCCAGCGACTGGATGAGGGCGGTGGCATGGCCGATGAACATGGCGTAGCAGGTGGCGCCCACGATCATGCTTAGCATCGTCAGCCAGATGTCGGTCATGCTCTCCGGCGCCTGTCGCCCATACCCGATGCACAGCATGTGGCTCATGGCCTTGAAGAGCGCGAAGGAGTAGAGCTCGCTCCACGAGTGGTTCTGCAAGGCCATGGGTGGGTGGATGGTGGGCAGGCCCCCAAGGGGCCCCTTGACCCCAAGGGCCCCACCTGCCGTCCTCCCCCAGGCATCTAGGTAGTGAGCTGCCTGTGTCCAGAGGTAACCAAGAGAAACTGAGACTCAGGTGGACAACATGAGGTGCACATGTGTCATGGCAATGGCAAGTCTGAAGCCCCCTCCCCACTTCAGTCCTGGGGAAGCTGAGGCTCTGAGGGGCCAGAGTCTAGATGGGGGGGAGCTCAGGAGTCCCTATCCCTTTGCAGCCTCTGATGACAGCATCTATGAGGGCAAGAGAATGTAACAGTCCCAGGGCTCCTGATCACAGGGGCAAGGAGGGGTAGAAGCATCAAGCAGAACCAGGAGCACCCCGCCCCCAGCCGAGTCCTCAGCTGACCCAGCTCTGGGAGGGGGCAGTGAGCCCAGTTCAGGAAACAGGACAGCATGCCTGGGTGTCCGGCCAGACAATGAGCTGCCTCAGCCAGGCAGCTGTGCCAGGCGCCGGGCCGGGCGCCCGCGGGTTTTCCCTCCGCTGTTCCCGCCTGTCAAAGCCCACCTGCTCAGTGCCCTACGTGCGCCCCAGCAGGAAGAAGGCTGCCTGTGGCTCAAGCCCCAACCCTCTGCACCGTCAGCATCTCAGCCAGGAAACTATAGGTGCTCCTGAGTCTCCAGTTTTTATTTCTCATGGTCCTTGATACCACTTTTCTAAGGGTTATGATCTAAAACTCTTTTAAATAAATTTATGTAAGTAAAAAAGTGGAATCAATGGAAAAAAAAAACAGTAAAATGATGCGATCCCTGGGGGACAAAAGCTGTCCTATCGCCCTCTAACCGCCCAGGATCTCCAGGGTCCTGGGCTCTGGAAGGCTCGAAGTTGGACCTGGGGTTTTCAGGCGCTGAGTGCTGCCAGAGGGCGCGCTGGCTGGGACCCGGGACGCCTCTCTCCAGGTCCCAGTCTCCGCTGGGCGGGGCGGGGCTCACCACCATGCCGTTAATGGAGACCCAGCAGTTGCGTGGGAAGTCCTGCAGCATCGGCACCAGGAACTGCAGGCAGCCGTCCCAGTGGCACAGGAGCAGCATCATGCTGATGAGGTTGCAGATGCGCATGACCGCGCTCGCCAGGTCGTAGGTCATGTGGAAGATCTGGGGGGCGGGGTGGGGGCGGTGCTGTGCGGGTCACCGAAGACCCCTAGTGGGAGGGAGAGGCCCCCCCTGCCCCGCACCCCGGGCGAAGCCCACTCCCCTTGAGCTCTGAAAGGGACCTTCACCTCACCTTACCCCGCACGCGGCCGGTGTGGCCCCACAAGATAATGAGGTACCCTACACTAGGGCATGTGGCCCCCTGCCCAGCCTGCCACCCCGGGCGCCCAAACCTATCTGCCTGGTCGGCAGCCCACAGCTCTCTCCCATGGGAGACCATCGCCTCTTCCCACGTCTCTGTCCCCAATCGGGCCCTGATAGCCCCGCCTTTTTGTTCCTGGTGCCTTCGTTGTCTCCTCCTAAAGTCATGGCCCGCACCTGCATCCTAGCGAGCCCCGCCCATCACAACCCTGCCCCGACACCCCCACGGCACCCCACACCTTCACCCTTCAAGGCCCCGCCTTTCTTTCTAGCCCCGCCCCAGCTCTTCAAGACCCCGCCTCTTCATCCTAACCCCACCCCGCCTTGAGCCCGCGCAGCCAGCTCACCTCCTCCCACTGATGGATGTAGCGGATGAGGCGCGACAGGCGGAGCAGGCGCAGCAGGCTGAGGATTTTGGTGAAGCGCACGATGCGCAGGGCGCGCGCTGTCTTGTAGACCTCAGAGTCGATGCCCTTCTCCACAATGAGGAAGATGTAGTCCACGGGGATGGAGGACACGAAGTCCACTACGAACCACGTGCGCAGGTACTTCTTCTTGATCTTCTCGGGATCCAGGATGATCTCCGTGTTGTCCTCGATCACGATGCCCGTGCGGAAGTTGAGCACCAGGTCCATGAGGAAGAATGTGTCCGAGACCACGTTGAACACAATCCACGGGGCCGTGGTCTCGTCCTTGAAGAAGGTGATGCCCACGGGGATGATGATGAGGTTTCCCACCATGAAGAGCAGCATGGTGAAGTCCCAGTAGAACCTGGGGGTGAGGCAGCCGGTCAGGCCTCTGCTGCGGCCCCTTCTGCCTCTAGGAAGCCCTCCCTCCCTGCCCCCAGCCAGCAGCCACTGCTACTGGGCTCCCTCAGTCAGGATCCCTCCCACAGACCCAGCTCTGGCCTTCTCTCTCTGAAGAAGCAGGAGACCTGGGAGCGCCCAAGAAGTCGCTCAAAAATCGACCAAGACCGAAAAGGTCACACCTGTCTGGTACAAGGCTGGCGCCTCAAAAACAACACGGCTGAGCAGGGAGTGGGGAGAAAAGCAGAGGAGCTGGAGGGCCGGGGACTGGGGGTCTGGAGCCAGGAGTGTTGGGTCTGGAGCCAGGACCCCAACCCCAGCTGGACTTCGGGGCGGTGGTGGGGGGGTGCCACAAGGCTGAGAAGGGGCCCAGACTCCACATCCATTTCAGGAAGGACCTGGGGGTCTGGAGACAGGGCAGAGGCAGGGGGGCCGCCCAGCAGGGAGAAAGAAAGAGGCCAAGGCCTGGCAGGTGGAGTGGAGGACACGATGGCAGCAGCAACTTGAGTGATAGGACTTGACTGCAGCTTGGATGTGTACAGTGATAAATCGGCCTGAAAAGGGGTGACTGGTTGCTTCACCTCCCAAATATGCCCACGACCCATACAAGTCCCTGAAGTCAATCCCAAAATTCCACCCAGGAAATCCTCTCAGAAAGAGGCCCATCCATTCCAGGAATATCTATTGACGGCCAGGCATGGTGCTCTGAATAAGGCGTCTGTCCATGAGGACAGACAGATGCAGCAGAGGCCACACGGAGAGATGCCCAGCCCCGCACCAATTGATAACCATAGGAATCAAAGCCACTGTGAGGGGGCAGTTCCCTGGTGGCTCAGCAGGTTAAGGATCTGGTACTGTCACTGCTGTGGCTCAGGTTCAATACCTGGCCTGGGAACTTCCACACGCCTCAGGCACGGCCAGAAAACAAGATAAAACAAGCAAAAACCACTCCAAGGGGCAACTGTTGATTCCTCAAAAAGTTGGAGTTACCCTGTGACCTCAGGCAATTCCACTCCCAGGCACACACCCAAGGAACTGAAAGCAGGGACTCAAATCCATGCTCGTGCACCAGTGTCCACAGCAGCGTGATTCACTACAGCCAGGCAGAAACAACCCAAATGTCTACTGATGGATGAACACAGAAACATACCGTGTCCTCCACACAGATTATTACTCAGCCTGAAAAGGAGAGAAGCAGTGACACTCGCTACCACGTGGACGGACCTGGAGACCACGATGCTCAGTGAGAGCAGCAGACACAGAAGGACACACAGGGTGTGACTCCATGGATGGGAAACACCCAGAGCAGACACATCCACAGACTGGCAGTTGTGGGGGTTGCTGGGGAGTTTCCATTTGTGTAGATGAAGTTCTGGAGAGGGATACGGTGATGTTTTGCACAACGCTGTGACTGTACTTCATGTCCCTTGGCTGTACACTTGTTTTTTTGGCTGCGCCCGAAGCATACGGAAGTACCCAGGCCAGGGATTGAAGCTACACAACAGCAGTGACCTGAGCCACTGCAGTGACAACACCAGATGCTAAACCCACTGAGCCACGAGAGGACCCCTTGACTGTACACTTTTAAATGGTTAAATGACAAATTTTCTGTTATATACATGTTAACACATATATAAAGAAAAAACTTGGGCCCGGGGTCTCAGGCATGAGAAGAAGTCTCAGATCGGGGTGTGAGCCCCACTCCCTGCAGAGATTCAGACAAAGGAGGGCCTCAAGTTTTAAACAAGTCATTGTTTGATTTTGCCCTTCATGGTGCAAGGAGAGACAGGGACCCCGAGGTGGGTCTCCCAGGCTTTCCCGCAGACCGCCCTCCCCATCGTGGCCGGAGCTCCCATGCCCACTGGGAGAAGCCTCCAGTACGCGGGGCAGGCCGGTCTCGGGGGCCCTGCAAGCCCGCCACTCCCTGGGATCTGCCTGGGTGGAGAGGAGACGGAGGCTGCCAGGAGCTGGAGGGACTCCCTTAAATTAGTCCAGAGAAGCAGAAAGCCTTCAGCCCTGGCACGGGCTTGGCTGCAGTGAGCTCCCTACCTCGGGAACGGGCCTGCCTCGGCTCGGCTCCGAGCCCTGCTGCGAAGGAGGAGCGGAGCACCGCGCTTGCCGCGTGACCCAGGCCTTCCACTTCGGGGAACTGATCCCAAGGAAGTTGTCCAAGAGGAAGAGAAAAAAATTAAAAAGTGATTTGTAACAAGATGTTCACAGCAGCTCAGCTGGTGAGAGCCAAAGGCTGGAAGGGACCCAACATCTTAAGACTGTGGTGACAGCAGCCAGACCTGGACTCCCGCCCACTGGCAGGTGTGACCTTGGGTGAGTCCCTCCGGTCCCTGGGAAACTCAGTGCCCTCTCCACCTAGGTGGAGCCCAGGGAGTGGCAGGCTCGGAGGGTCCCTGAGACCTGCCCGGCCCCATGTGCTGGAGCCTTCTCCCAGGGGGTGTTCGGGGGGCCGCGATGGGAGAGACGGGAAAACCCACCTGGGGGCGGCAGTGGAGACCCTGAGAGCTGAAAGGGTGGGCATGACCTGGGGTGAGTGTTTAGGGCAAAATCAAATGACTGCTCACAATTCAAGGCCTTCTTCTGCCTGAAGCTGGACAAGCTGGGGGCATCCGCTCATCCGCGAACCCCAGGTTCCCACCTGCGGCTGCCCCACTCCCATCTCCAGGAGCAGAGCTTCTAACCCACCCCCACCCTAACCTGGGGACTCAGGCCCTGGAACAAAGCAAGCAGGAAAGAATAACTGAAGGGGAGGAGAAAACACCAGGAGCCTAGACACCAAGGCAGGGAGTTAGAAACTAAGTTGAGGAGGCCAAGAAACCACAGGGGGAGTGTTTAGAAACACTCTAGGAGTTCCTGTTGTGGCGCAGTGGAAATGAATCCGACTAGGAACCATGAGGTTGCGGGTTCGATCCCTGGCCTCGCTCAGTGGGTTAAGGATCGGCGTTGCCGTGAGCTGTGGTGTAGGTCACAGATGCGGCTCGGATCCCGTGTTGCTGTGGCTGTGGCGAAGGCCGGCAGCTGTAGCTCTGATTCGACCTGGCCCCTGGGAACCTCCATATGCCGCGGGTGCAACCCTAAGAAGCAGAAAAAAAAAAAGAAAGCGAGAGAAACACTATAAATCTGTGGGGGGGGGGTGGGAGTGGCGGTGTTTAAAACTACCAGGGTGGAACAGAAACAAGCTAGACAGCCACCATCGTGAGAGCCTCCTCCTTCGGAGATGACTTTCCACGGACACCCTCTCCTTCGCTCTTAGGGCGGTGGTGGGGGGCGCTTCCCCGCTGACAGGCAAGAGAGGTGGCCCAGTCAGGGGCTTGGGGCAAAGACCCAAGAGCCAGTCCGGCCGCCTGGGGCCTGTCCCGCCTGCCACCCACACGGGCCCAGTCTGGTGCATGGTGTGGCCTGTCTCCCCAGGTCAGGTGGCATCCCCTTAGCTCAGGACCACAGAGCAGAGGGCAGGGCAGTGGACAAGGGCTGGGCAGACCAGCCCAGTGCCATCCCCAGAGCAACCCGCCTGCTTCAACCAGGATGCCCCCAAATGGCCCAGGGCCTCAACCCTTGTCCTCTGCAGTCAGTCTGGTCCTCCTGGATGCAGACGAGAGGAGGGGAGGCTGAGGCCTGCCTGGGGCAGAGGGTCCCCGCCTTTCCTGGCCCTGCCCTCCCCCTTGGGCTGTGCAGCCTGGGGCTAATTGCCTCCCTTCTCTGAGCCGCAACGGCCTGTTCCGCAGTGGCCCCTCCCACATCACGCTGCCCCAGAGACCCTGCGACATCGTCAGGGCCAGTGGGGACCTGGCGCACAGTCAGCCCTCAGCCACCCAGGGCCTTCAGTGACCGTTTAAATGTCCTCAGACCCCTCATCCCTTATAAAGCCCAGGTCTGGCCTATGTCCTCAGGCCGCTCATCCCTGAGGCTGGGGGTCCTGTGGGCTCAGCGGCCAGGTCCCCAGCTGCCAGGCCAGGCTTCTCAGCGCACCTGCTCACACCCACGCGGGCAGAGCCCAGCACCGCTGCCCCGTGAGCTCAGGCTCTGCTCCGGCAGCTGCCCAGCCGCTCTTTCTGTGCAGGTGGAGAAACCGAAGCCGTAGAGTATGAAAGGACAGGACCCAGGTGGCCAGGCGCCTGGGCCAGAGCTGGGGACCGTGTTGTCACCCTCCTGCCTCCTGCATTCCGGCCCCTCCTGTCAAAGTTTCCAAAGCTGAAGAGCAGCCCTGTTCTTCCAGGACCAGGCACGGCAGGGCCGGGAGAGGCCGTGGAAGACGTCTCTGCCCCCACCCGGGATGGGTGTCCCGGGAACTCAAAGCCAGCAGCTCCCTCCCTTCAGGGTCTGAGAAGAAGGAACCAGGTGGGAAGCAGTCCGGGAATTACTGAGCGGATAGGGCAAATCCCAGGGGATTAGGGCCGGAGGTGGGCGATTAAGGCTAAGCGGGGGATGGAGGATTAGGGCTTGAGCCCCGGGGTGGGAGTGACAGGTCCCAGCAGGTGTCGGGGATCAGGAAACAGACCCCCACGTGGGGTGGGGGGCAGGATGGCAGTTTCCCCAGACTGTGAGGCCGATTGTGTGCCTGGCCTGGGGGACCCCGCGGTGACCAGACAGACCCGGCCCTCCCGCGGGCCCCCAGCCTGGGTGGGGGGATGGGTGTTCCACACAATGAGTAGTATGCTTCAGGGGCTTCACTTTAGCCAGGGTGGGCTGGGAGGGCTTCTCAGAGGAAGTGGCACATGAGCAGATGATGGAGAAGGGCCACTGGGGGAGACACTGCACCCCAGGCCGAGGGAACAGCAAGTGCGAAGGTCCTGTGGCTGCATGGGGTTTGCCCTCCTGGGCAGCTGGAAGGGCTCAGGCCGGAGCAGGGGCGTGGAGGGAGGTGAGAAGGGAGGCGGTGGGTGGGAACTGGGTTATTCAGAGCCATGGGGGCCATGGCCATGGAAGCTTTTAAAGTGAGAAGGACAAAGCATGTCTCTTGAGATGCTTCTGCTGGCAGCTGGAAGGCCAAAAAGGGGGCAGAGAGTGGAGTCCAGGCAGGAGATGGGGTGGCCTGTGCTGCTAGCATTTGGGGTGGGCTTGCTGATGGGGGAAGGGAGGCAGGGTCTGTCTTGAGCAGGTGGGCAGCTGAGCAAAGTCCTCCTAACCCCCAGGTCACGCCCAGGCCCTGGAATGTTGAAACAAGGGGTGTGGGGATGTGAAGTTTTTAAAGCAGGGAATTTAGGAGTTCCCACTGTGGCGCAGCAGAAACAAATCCAACCAGGAACCATGGGGTTGCGGGTTCGATCCCTAGCCTTGCTCAGTGGGTTAAGGATCTGCTGTTGCCGTGAGCTGTGGTGTAGGTCGGCAGGCGCAGCTGGGATCTGGTGTTGCTGTGGCATTGGCCAGCAGCTCTAACTCCAATTTGACCCCTAGCCTGGGAACCTCCATATGCCATGGGTGTAGCCCTAAAAAGGAAACAAACAAACAAAAAAAGGCAAGGAATTGAGGGATCAGAAATGCCAAATTCTGGCAGGAAGCCCCTGGGTCGGGGGGCTTGGGCTCCTGACCCTTACAGGGACCATGGAGCTCCGTTCCTCCCAGCCCAGGGCCCTGGGCCTCCACCCTCCCATCTGGGAAGTAGGTTTGTCCACTGTCCCCCAGAGCTGAGTGCCTGCACGCTGGATGCAGAATCAGGGAAACTCACCCCAGTAATTCGGGGTTTATTCACATGAGCTAATGTGTCCTGATCTCCCCTTGATCCCGGGCCATCTGGGGTGGGGAAAGGCCTCCAGCCCTGCCAGGATCTTCAGGCCAGCCCCTCCACCCAGTCCCTCAGGGACCCCAGTCAATGTGACACCGATACAGGTCAGCGTCCACTGGTCCTGGCTTTGCCTGAGCTCCTCTGAGGGCCAGGAACAAGACCCACTTAACTTTTTCCCTCAAACCAGGCCCCCCAGCAGTAGATAATTTAGGAACACTGAAATCAAATTCACTGGCAGCAGGAGAGACTCAAGTCAGACTTCAAAGGCACTTACAGAGGAAAGGCAGCAGGAAGCCATGTGCCCACACTCTCTAGGGAGGTGAGGTTTCTGTCCCAGACCTGCTCCCACTGGGCTGCCTCAGTTCCCAAGGGACCACCATCCAAGGAGGTGGAGGGAAGTGGTGGAAAACGCGGACAGTGCAGGATGGAAGTTGGGAGTCGCAGCCAGGCAGCTAGGCCCTGCCTGAGCCATCTCACCCTAGGGGGCCCCACGCCCACCCCTTGGAGCTCTCCTACTTCACGCACCTCAGACGTTTCCATGATGGAGCCCATCTGCTTGGCTTCCAGAATGGAGAGTGGTCAGGTGTAGGGGACAGGAGTTAACTGTATCTATTTTTCACATGTTTTGGGGGGAGAGGCAGAAGACCCTGCCAGGGCCCCAGGAACTGGGAGAGGCTGGGCCAGGTGGTGACCTTCCATGCAGGCCCCACCCTGCTTGCCCTGTGGGGGAATTCTCGCTTGTTCCGACTCAGGTGTGGACCTCAGGGTGCAAAGAAGGAAAATCAACCCTCCTGAGCCTGGATCCTTCCTGCTGTCCCTCAAACTTGCTCCTTATCCTTCTTCTCCTTCTCCTCCACCTCCCACCCCCATGGAAGCTCCTGGAACATCTGTATCAGGGCACCAGCTCTAGTTACCCGCAGCCCCTGTGAAGAGGTGAAGATGCACTCAGGAAGGTTTGAGGCTGGTCCAAAGCCACTCGTCACTTGACTGGCTTCAGCTGGCACTCGTGCGTGCTCCTCAGCGGGTTCCCAAATTCCTCCTGGGCAGGCGCCGTGCGCCAGGCCGGGGACAGAGAGGCAAGTGAGCAAAGCAAGCAGAAAAAAGCTGCTTCTAAGTGCCCCAGAGGTGTAGACACGAAACAGATGGAGAGGAGTGGGGTGAATGCACCGAAGGGGGCTGGGGGGCTGTGTGAGCTGGGAGGTGAAGGAGCAGAATTGGGGTGCGGGCATTCGTTGGGGCTGGCACTGCAAAGGCTCCCTGGGAAGGCGGGGCTGAGACGCGGGCCAACAAGGCTGAGAAGGTCAGACGCTCCTTCCCCCGGCACCACCTCTCATTGGGAGAACCCGAGGCAGGGAACCCTGCAGGGGACCCCCCCCCACTGCCCCCAGCACCCCCCACAGCCCAGCTGGACGTCTGCGCTCCTGCCCCTGGCCCAGGCTATTCCCTGGGCCCCGTCGCCTCCCTCCACAGCCCCCCATGCGTCCTCCAGAGTCAAGAGTCTCCCTCCCCAGGCCTCTGCGGCGCGGCCAGGGCTGTTCCAGTTCACCACACAGTAATTGTCCCTTTCTCTGTGCCAGGCGGGTGCCGGGCCAATTCGAACAAAGTTGTAGCTCAAAGTGGAGATATCGCAGCCCTGGGCAGGGACATGGAGGCTGGGCTGGGAGCCTGAGTCCCACTGTACCCCTTCCCTTTTATAATTTATTTATTTTGTCTTTTTTGGCCACACCCGCGGCATATGGAAGTTCCCAGGCTAGGGGTCAAATCTGAACTACAGCTGCCGGCTTACACCACAGCCACAGAAACGCGGGGATCCAAGCCGTGTCTGCAACCTACACCACAGCTCATGGCAAAGCCAGATCCCCGACCCACTGAGCGAGGTCAGGGATTGAACCCGCATCCTCATGGATACTAATTGGATTCATTTCTGCTGCGCTACAAAGGGAATGCCCCGTTTCCCTTTTAAATCCTGTCCAGGGCTTGAAACGGGCACCAGTGGGACAGCCTTTCCACTATCATGTCATGAGGAAAACAGGAGGCAAGTGTGGACAAGCAGACACAGGAAGGGCCCTCCCCACTGCTCCACCAACAGATTTTAAAACAAACACACACGTAAACACAGAGGAGACCCAGGGCCACCCATTTCCCTAGAATAACCCCCAGAATGCTGTTTCCTCCCATTTCTTCTTGGCCTGGCAGTCAAAAGTGTGGACTGGGGGCCAGCCTGCCCAGGTATAAATCCCCGCTTTGCCTGGGAAGAGCTGTGTGGCTTTGGATAAGTGACTTTACCTCTCTGTGCCCCCTCTTTCTTCATGTGTAAGTTCGGGTAGCTGCAGCACCCACCCCCTAGCTGTCATGAGGACTGGATCAATATCCTTAAGTTGCTCTGAAAGCCACAAGGTCTGGCCCAGGAGGGGCTCCTGCTCTGGTCACGTGCATTGGGGTCTATCTTCATATTGACTCAGAGGGATTTATTTTTAAATTGTTTTGGGTTTTTAGGACTGCACCCACAACATATGGAGATTTCCAGGCTAGGGGTTGAATCAGAGCTGGTGTACACCACAGAAAGCCACAGCAACACAGGATCCGAGCCGCGTATGCGACCTACACCACAGCTCACGACAACGCCAGATCCTTAACCCACTGAGCGAGGCCAGGGATAGAACCCACAACCTCACGGTTCCTCGTCGGATTCATTTCTGCTGCACCACGACGACAGGAACTCCTCATAGGGGTTTAGAAGGGTTCCCATAACATCGGGGAGGGGGTCATAGAGACACTGCAGCACCCCAACTTGGCAGTAGCTTAAGTTTTTTACTTGGACTTGCTCACTTAGTCCCAACTGCAGGCCACACCCCCAACCCCATTGCTCACCCCCAGTTTACAACGTGTCTGCCTGAGGACCCACAGGCGACCGTGCTGGATGGATGGGCACAAGGCTGGGGACACCCAACTGCTCTCCCAGTACCCCCTCACCCCTTCCGCGTACAAGAGGAAACCCAGGGCCACCCCCAGTCCCAGGAATGCCACAGGCAGACATGCTGGAGGGGACGGGGAATGGCTCCTTTATGCTGCTGCCTCCCCCTGCCAACATGCCCCCATGTCCCCTTCCAACCAGCTGGTGTTAGCCCCCAGGCACAGTGGGACCAGGCAGGCTGGGGAGCCCTGGAATTCAAGTCCATTATCCATTTCATGGCTGGGAACCATCTCCATGTGGGTCCAGACCACCCAGAGGCATCCCATCCGGGCCCCTCTGGGGCCTCCACCCCTGGCCTCTCCCAAAACCCAAGCCACTAGTCAAGGCTGCATTCAGCTCCCAGGAGGGTCTGGGTGAAGACCAGGAATCCTGGACTTTCTTCCAGCCCCTGTGCCCCTGGGTCTTTTCTCCAGGTGTCAAGCACAGAGGCTGCGGAAGGGCCAGGATAAGTGAGAGACCCACAGACCCCCTTTCCTAGCTCTGGGGATGCAGGAGCAAGTAGAGACCTCAGACCCCTGGGCTCAGGCAAGGGGTGGAGGGAGAGATCTGGGGCGCCAGAGACCTTTGGGCTGCTGTCCATGGTGCTGAAACCGTGTTTGTCCTAAGAGCCATGGTCCCACCGCCAGGGGGACCACATAGACCCTCTGCATCCCAACTCACACACTCCACCCACGGACACATCATCTCACACACACACACACCATGCACACACATCACACCCACTGCCCACCAATGTGCGCGCGCGCACACACACACACACACACATCATCTCTCCCCAGCGCACACTAGCGATCCACCATGAAGACACACCCCCCATCACTTGACCCACGCCCCCAGGCCCCACCCCTGCCCTCCTCAGTCACATACTCGTGATCACACACACTGCCTGCAGTGATATGCACTGTTCACACTCGCAGGACACACAGCACACGCCCAGGAACAGAGCTGCAAACATATACTGTGTGACCTGGCTCTGGGCCCCTCCACATATCAACCGACTTAGTCCACATCGACATCTACATAACCACCGACACCTGGGCACACCGTAAACAAGGCGTGATCCTCCGCAAGGCCTTGCTCTGAGGCTTTCCATGCATCAACCAGCTTAAACCACATCAACCGCTGACACCTGGACACACCACCGGGCTGCTGGGGCAGATGCGGCTCAAGGAAGACAGCCTGGAGACACCAGCCCATTCAGCGCCCCCTCCTCGCTTAATACCCAGGCCCAGGGACCCGGGACGTGCCTCCTTGCGGCGTGGGGCGCAGGTGGAGACCTTGGGACCCGCCGTGTCTGCTTAACCCTTTCTTTGCCAGCCTCTCCAGGGCGCGTCCTTCCCAGGCGCCCTTCCTTCCGCTCTGTCGCCTCCCCCGCGCCCACGTTCCCCTCTATTCGTCCTCTCCGCCCCTCCGCGCTCAGACCCTTGGCCTGCAGCCCTTGACGTGCGCCCACCTTAAAAGGCGGGGAATGTCAGGATGCGTGGGAGGGGGCGCGCCAGGGGTCCTGCGGGAGCCTGCGCGCGCCCCCCCAGTGCCCCTCCAAGGGCGGAGCCTCCCGTGCCCAGGTCATTTCGGGGCGGGTCCGGACGCGCCCGAGGTCACCGAGCGGCCCCGAGGTCACCCACGGGGCGCGCCGCCCCGCCCTCCACGAAGCGCTCCAAGGACAGCCCCCGCGCGCGTCCGTTCGCTGTGCCCCTCTGCGCGGGCCGGCCCGCCCTCCAAATGGGTGACTGTACCTGAAGTCGCTGTACGGGTGGATGATCCAGGCCCCCGCCGACTTGACGCGCTCCTGCTCTCGCTCCACGGCCTTCTGGCTGCCGAACATCCGCAGAGAGAACTTGTTGACGCCCGGCTGAAGGAGCGCGCCGAACTGGCGCTGCATGAAGCTGGCCTGACTGCCGCGCGGCTCCCCAGCCGGGCCCGCCTCCTCGCTGCCCGCCTCGTCCGCCGGCCCCGCGCCCGGGCCCGGCGCGGGCCCGGAGGCCGCTCCGCGGCACGAGAACGACACCTTGGGCCCCCGCGCCGGGCCCTCGGGCCCCGCGGGGCTGCACTGCGGCTCGCCGCGCCCGCACTCGCCATTCGGGCTGCCCTTGGCCGTGCTCGCTGCGCCCGGGGTGCCCGGGCGGCCGCACGAGCTGTCGCGGCTGCGGAGCCGGGCCCGCGGGCCGCCCTCGTCCGCCGCCTCCGGGGGCGCCGCCTCGGTCCGGGGCGCCTGCGGAGGGGGCGCAGGGCTGGGGCCCGGAGGGGGCGCGGGCGGTGGCGGCGGCGGCGGCTGCTGCTGGGGGGGCGCGGGCGGCGGCGGCGGCGGCGGCCCCGGCGCGGGGGTCGCGCCCGGGCTCTCGCCCGGCCGCCCGCCGCCCCCGCGCGCATCCATGGCGAGGCGGCGCCGGGCAGTGCGGAGCGGAGCCGCCGCCGCCGCCGCCGGCCCGAGCCCGAGGGAGGGGGGGAGGCGGGGGCAGGGCGGGGCAGAGCCGCGGGGGGCGGAGCCGCGGCTGCGGGGGAGGGGCGGGGGCGGGAGCCCCTCCTCTGCCCGCGCCCACACAGGGCGCGCCCCGCCCAGGTTCCGAGCCCGGGAAACTGAGGCCGCAGGGTCGGGGACGGCCCAAGGTCATGCAGCTTGAGGCCTTCTAGACCCCGTCAAGCCTAGTTCCGGAAGGGGAAACTGAGGCCCGCGAAGGGGAAGGACGCGCCCAAGGTCACCGAGCCCAGCTGCGGGGCCGGGGCCTCTGCGGGCAGACTTGGCAAGGGGCCTTCTCCTGGCGCTTGCCTTTGCCTCTCTCCAGAGGTACAGCGGAGCAGTGTCCACTGACGCTGGGGCCCAAGAAGTGGGGGCCCTCCCATGCCAGCCTCCAGCCTTTCTGTAGATTTGAGAATTACCATAACAAAAGGCCACTGGAGTCCTCGTTTTATCACTTGACCCTTGGGACTGGTGTTTTGTGGGAAGGATCTAGGTGGGATCAAGACTAGGAGTACCCAGATCCCACAGTGGTCCCCTCACTTCCATCTCCTACATTTGAGGAAAATGAGGTGGAATTGGGCAAAATGAGGCCAACCCTCATCTTGGGAGGCAAGAGGAAGAGCCACCAAGTGTGCTGTTGACCCCCACCTTCAAACAGTGTCCTAAAGCACAGTGGGGGGTGGGGTCTCCCAAAAGGCTGTGGCATTTATTTATTTATTTATTTTGGCTTTTTTGGCCACAGTCACGGCATATGGAAGTTCCTGGGCCTAGAATCGAATTCGAGCTGCAACTTCAAACTATGCTGCAGCTGCGGCAACACCAGATCCTTAACTCACTGCACCTGGCTGGGGATCCAGCCGACGCCTCCATAGAAACAAGCCTGATCTCGTTAACCCACTGCACCACAGCGGGAACTCCCAAATGCATTTCATATCTGATGCACCTTTTTTTTCCCTTCTTTTTCGGCTGCACCCATGGCATATGGAAGTTCCCAGGTCAGGGATCGAATCTGGAGCTGCTGGTGGCCTTTAAAGTGGGGAAGTGCCTGAGGTCATGGGGACCCAGTGTGTATCTGTCACCCCTTCCCACGGGATGCCCCATTTCTCCTCCCCTTGGGATCAAGCCACAGCCAGCTCCTCCTGCCCGCCCACTCCCAGGCCCCAGCTCAAGAAGGCACCTGGGGCTCTGCTTCTGGGGCTGGAACCAGGTTGGGGAGTGATTCCTGGTGTTAGGTGACATGGGACACATGCCCAGGACTCTTCTTGGCCTCTGGTCCCCACCCCCAGCTCAACCATTGGGTAAGGGGAGATGCTATGAGAGGAGGGTGATGGACAGAGACCTGCCTGAAGGAGAGACAGCAGCGAAGACAGGAAAGGCCTGGAAACATGAGGGAGGAGCAGAGGAACATCCCAGCTTCCAGGGACTCTTCAGCCTTCTTAGCACCTTCAGGCTTGATGTCACATTGGGTGCCTCCACTGCCGGGGGTGTCATGACCTGTCCTGCACACAGTAGGTACTCAACAGTGATTGAGGGAAGGACATATTTGGTAGGCAGAGCTGTGGCATCTAGTGTCCCTGTCCAGATTGTCCTAAGATGTGGGGGTGCTCCCAGAGGCCACACCTCTGCTGTGCCCTTGGCCAGACCCTGTGGACAGCCCAGGCCACTATCTGTCCCGAGGCTGCGGGACAGGCTGGGCGGGCAGCAGAGTTGGCAGTGCCAGGCTGTGGCCCGCCCCAGGCAGATGTGTGTTCCAGCTGAAGGGGGATCTTTTATGCTCGCCCTGGGAAGATGTTAGTCTGGGCAGGGCGCCAGAGCCCTGGGGCTCTGGGCTGAGAGCCGGTGGGAGGCAGACCAAGGCCCAGCCTGAGGATCCACAAGGCCTGGAGAGTCAGAGCAGCAACTCCTCCCCCAGGGACCTGGCCTGGACCTGAGAGTCACAGAGGACTCAGGGGCCCCAGCCCCTCTCCCGAAGACTCCTCCCCCTCAAAGGCTCCACTTTGGGCCAGGCCAGCCTCTCTCACCCTCACCACCTGCCCAGGCCAGAGCATTCTTTCCCTTCATTCATTAATTTATCCATTCATTCATACATTTAATAAGTACTAGGTGCCTGATCTGGGGCTGGGATTCAGAACTGAGCCTAATAAGTCACCCCATTGTGGGGAGGGTGACAATTGAGCAGCAGTGACAGACAGCTTAATACGGCAAAAAGGATGTTTACAGATACTGTGTTGCCTGTTAGGTGGTGAGTGCTCACACCTGGGCCAGAATGGAAATAAGGAGGTGCTGGGTGTGGGGGGGTGTCCAAGCCAGGACCTGAAGCGGGGAGGGTGCTGCGTGGATGCCCGTGGGAAAAGCATCCAGCAGGCAGCAAGGCCTGTGCAGAGGTCCTTGGGCAGGATGGTGCCTGGTATGTGTGAGAAGTGATAATGAGGACTGGGTGTGCTGGGTGGGGGGTGGGAGATGAAGTCGCGGAAACAATGAAGGGTTCCTCAGCCTGTGTGGCAGGACTGGCGACCCACAGGTGCCTCTGGCTTAGGAAGGGGGAGGACACCACCCAGGTCTGAGCTCTCTGTAGAAACGCCATCATGCCAGGCAGAGGCCCAGTGTCTGGCCCCGGATGGCGAGTGACCTTCAGCAGAACATCCCTCCCCCAGGCCTCTGTCTTCCTGACATCTGCACCAGGAGGGTGGGGTCTCCAGGAACTTCCTTTCCTTGTGGGGCTCACTTGCCCATGACAGACCCCCTATTGGGGGCCGGGGAGTGTGGAAGGACCATCTTTCCACACCTCTGGCCCCTTCCTTCTCAGTTCTGCTGTCTGAGATCCCAAACTTACTTACCCCAGTAAGACTGCCAACAGCTGTGGGACCTTGGGGTGACCGAAGCATAAAGCAAGGGGTGCTCTCAGGGTCAGGGCACCAGAGTCGGAGAGGATGGAGGCTGGAGCTCCAGGAGGCACCCCCCCCCCAAGGCCTCCACTAACAGCCGTCTCAGTCCAGGGGGTGCTATACCCAGGGAAGGGGTGGGTTCCCAGTTTGGCTCTAAAGGAAGTCATCCCCAGCCCTGCCCCTCTGCAGGAGGGGCAGCTCCCAGGTCCTGAGCCTCCAGGCATTTGCCAAGATGATCTCACTGGATCCTGTGACCCCTGAGGAAACTGAGGCAGGCTCCAGCAGCTGTGGCACAGAAGGCCACATCCTGCTGGTGCTCAGCAAATACTTGCTCCAAGAACAAGTGGGAACACTTAATTAAGGACTGACTGCAGTGCTGGCCAAGCAGCCCTGTTTACTAGTCAGGCTTCTCCTGTTAGCCTGGGTGAGCAGCGTCCCTTTCGGGGGTGGGTGTCCCCGGCCCCCTCTCCCCACCACAGCACCCGGACTGCTAAGATGCACCAGGAAAGCCCACCTGCCCAAGGCACTGCCTGCCGGACAACCTGGAACTTTCTGTAAGAAAGCAGCAGTCTCTTCCAAGCCCCAGGCCACTGGGTACCAGGAGGCAAGCCAGCCCTGCCACCTCCCACTGGGCCCTGTCCTCGCAGGGGAACTGTCAGTGTTGCCCATGAGCAAGCAGGTACAGACTTGGAACCAGAGAAAAGTTTAGGTGATGGGTGCTCACACCCAGGGCTCTGTTGTGTCCAGCAGGGAGGCACGTGGGACAGGCAGTTGCTGCCCAAGTTGAGTCCCAGGTCCTGCTCAGCAGTGTACACATGGTGCCCTCTGATGGTGGCCAGAGGGACTGGCTGGCCAGCAGCGGCTCCCACCCCCACCCCAAGTCTAGGGCCTGGGTTTTCTGGCACTGGGGCCTCGATTCCAGTAGAGGGCAGCTTCTCCAGGCTGTGCTGTGCAGGATCTGTAAAGGACCCCCTACTCTCCCCACAGCAACTCTTGGAAACTCAGGTGGCTGTTGCAGCACATCTTGTTGGCAGACAGGGGGCAGCCTGGTTTACCCCGGGACCTGCAGGATCTGCCCTGCAGGGGTCTGCGCCATCCCTGTTCAGAACCTACCTCAAACTGGTGGCCAGTTGGCAAAGTGCATCTTCAATTTTTGAGGCGTTGGCATGCGGGGCTTTCTTGCTGATGTTGAAAAATGCCTATTTCACACCTGTACCTTGATTTCCAGCTCTTCTGGGGATTTGGGAGGAGCTGGCCCCACACTGAGGCCCCTCCCCCTGACCAGCAAGTGACCTAAAACCCTCACCCCAAACTGCTAAAGGTCAGCTGGATCTCCAGAGGCGGGTATGGGGAAAAGGGTAGCCCTTTCCCCTCTGGGACTCAGTTTCCCCAAGAGTAGCAGGCAGAAGACCTAGGTGACTCTGCCCTGCCTTCTGTGACCCCGTCCCCTGGCCTTCTGCCACCCACACCCCCACTACTCTTCTCCCAGGGCTGAAGGGGCTGCTGCCTCTGGCAAAGTCTAGCCTTGGCTCTCCGCTTGCCCAGTGGGAGTCCCAAAAGGGGGACCCTCCCACCCCAGCTGTGTCTTCCGGGCAAAACTCCAGCTTCATCAGGATGAGGCTGCTGCTGCTCACCCACCCGTCAGACCACACAAGGCAGAGGGATGTTCTGCCCAGGATGGGTGGTGCCTGCCCATCTGGTCCTGGGGGCCTGAAAGGAGGATAATGCTCTGGTTTCGTCCAGGTCCCTCTGAAGGCTGGAAAAAGGCTTAAAGAGCCACTGTCTGGAGAGCCAGCAGCGAGCATCCACCCCATTCAGTCCTGGTGCGGGGGTCCCTCCACCTCCCACCCATCCCAACCTCACTCTGGCCCTAGGCATCTTTTAGCTTGGCCCCAACAGGTGAACCCCTGCTCCCCTGAGCTTTCTTGGTTAAGACCCAGGCCTGGTGCAAACAGGAGCCGGGAGAGTCGGGGTCAGCCTTTATTGGTGAGCAAGAAGGTGGGGCAGGGGCTCAGGCCCAGCTGGGGAGGTCACAGCAGCTCTTGCTCCAAGTGGACAGCCGGACCACCCTCTTCCTGGGCATGCGGGAAGTGGGGAGCCCTGAGGAGGGCCATGTGGCCAGGGCTGTCCCGAGTCACCACACAGACCTGCAGTGACTCAACAGCACCGGCTTCACACAGCAGGAGGCTTGGCACTGCACACGACCTGTGACCTTCTGCAAAGGGCAGGGACCTGGCTCCAGCCTAACAGGGCCCAGCAGCCTTGGGAGATGAACCTAGGGTGGGAGGTCTGTCCTCCACACCCCACCCAGCACGGCAGACTAGCAGGCTATCGGCCCAGGGGACATGGGGGGAAGGTACTTCAGGCAGGCGGACAGTGAGGGCACAGGACGGAGGCAGTGGGGGCTGGGACAGGGCATGGCAGGAACATCACAGGAGCCTCACAACTGTCCCAAGGTGCTTGTGAAACGCTTAAAAGGGAAGCAAAACCCCTAAGGGACAGTACTCTACACAGAGAAAACCCTAGTTTCATTTTTTGAAAAAGGAGAGATGTGTGATTTGAACACACAAGGTGGTTTGCTTCTGCTGGGTGCTGGGCGGGTTTCCTTAAGAGGAAGGAACGTGGGGTTGTGCAAACACCAGGGAACACCGGGCTCCTCCAGAGAGGCTGGCATGCCCATGCAGACTCCGCTCAGCACCTGCAGGAAAGGAGGGTGCTCAGACCCCAGCCCAGAGCCCTGCCCTACTCCGCTTCCCTCTGCTCACCTCTCAGCTGGCATTCCTCTGGCGGATGTTCTTGTCTTTGTCATTCATGTGGTGTCCACTGCTCTTCCTGGGGATGCGAGATGGCGTGTCAGGACAAGACAGCCTTTAACCTCCCCCAAACCCACCCCCGCCCACCAAGGATACCCAGAGTGTCCAAGGGAAGCTCCTCTGAGCCCTGCCAGGGGCATACCCGCCTGCCCCCCACCTCTCAAGCCTGAGACTCACAGTGGAGCAGAGCCGGTGTCCTCATCTGTACAAGGGGCAGTACATGCAAAAGAGAAGGGTGGGTGGTCAGCAAGGCAGCCCCTACACTGCCCACTGAACACATGGGGATCCGGCCCGCCCCCGCAACAGGCACCCTCGGGTGAGCTCTCCAAGGTCACAGCATGAGGGACACTCCTGGGAGGGCTGTCTGTGCCCCCAACCCCAGCTTGCAGGCAGGCGCCCCAGCCCCAGTCGCCCCATCATGCAAGGTCAGGGCTCGCTTGGCACCATGACCCTGGGCCCCAAGCAGCCGCCACAAGGGCACTCACCATGGAGGAGGCCCGCTGGCAGCCCAGGAGGGAGGAGAGAAGGCAGGTGAGGCTGTGTGGGCCACAGACCCTCAGCCCGGGAAGGGGGCAGGGCCTCTGGGAGTCCCCGGGACAGTGGCCAAGGGGGCTGCCCCTCAGTCCCACATTCCAGGCCACTGCCCTAGCCCTAGGGCATCCCCGCCCAGAAGAGCAGCAGAAGACAGGTAGGGCCAGCTCACCATCCAGGACCTCATCCGGCTTCCGCCGCTTCTCGTAGATGAAGATGACTGTGACCAGCACAAGCACCTCGGCCACGATGCCCAGGAAGGGCCAGAGGGCGGCAAAGCGGTTGCGCACGCGCAGCGTGATGACCGCCTGGCCGGTGCCCTCAGAGCTGGTGCCGTTGCACACGTACTTGCCCGGGTCCTCGTTCAGGTCCAGGTCTAGAATGTGCAGCTCCGTCTTGGTCTCAGAGGAGACCACGAAGGACTTGTTTTGGGAGCTGTTGGCGATGACCTGGGGGCAGGCAGATATTGTGGGGGGCCGCAGTGGGACCCGAGCCCTCCCCGGCCGGTGCAAGCCTCACCTGGTCCCCGGAGTCACTCATCTTGTACCACAGCCACTCGGTGACCGGCGGGAAGGAGTCCGACTTGCAGGTCAGCATCGTGGCCTCCCCCTCGGTAGCGTGCTCTGACTTCTTCACAGCCTTGACATTAGGGGGCCCTGCAGGGAGAGCAGGCAGGAGCCTGACCAGGCAGAGGGCAGAGGTGGAACCACCCCACCCACCTCCAACTAGGGATCTGGGCACGTGTCCCTCCCATGCCCCGCCTCCCCTCTAACCCCGCCCTGCAGAGCCCAGGGGAGCCCACCATTCACTTCCAGGTCCGTGCGGCCCGCATGCTCTGGCAGGAAGATGCAGGAGTACTGGCCCGAGCGGTCGTCTGAGTCCACCCTGCAGCAGACGTGGGGTGTGAGCGGAGAAGCAGCCTGTCCAAACCTCCGCTGGGCAGGCAGCCCCGGAGAACAGGGACCAGGGGGTTGCCGGGCAGCAGGTGGGATCACCCCACATCAGGGAGCCCTGGCCCCACCACTCTCCAAGCCCACAGCAGCGCTCTGGGCTTCTGGAGCCACTCCTCAACCCAGACTGGGCTCCACATTGGCCCCTGGAGTGACCAGACCCATCCCGCAGGAAGGAGGGATGGGTTTGAGAGGTGATGAAGTACTGCAGCCAGCTGCCCCTCCCTGGATCCCGGACCTCAGCCAGAGCCTGTTGCTAACGGGCGTGCAAAGCCAGTCCATGCCTACAACCTCTGGCCTGGCCTCAGCTTGGCAGCTAGGAGAGTTCAGAGCAGGCAGGGCCAACATAGCCGACGCTGCCCCACAACCAGGACCCAGCTCCTTCACTGCTGGGAGAGTCTCACTCACTCAAACTCTGTTCTCAGGTCCGGCAGCGCGTCCTCCTTTAGCACCTTGCCCCCCTTCTCCCAGCGGTGGCCCGAGATTTCGATGGCGCTGTGATTCAGTGTGCAGGTGAGGCGTGTTTTGGAGCCAACATCATCTATCGAGGTCCAGATCCTACTCCCTGGGCAGCCAAAGACAAGATGAGAAGGGAAGAACCCAGGCCAGTGGCCACCCGTCTCCATGGCAAACCAGAGCGGACTCAACTCCAACTCCACAGAGGGAGAAGCCAGGGCTGGTTCAGAGAGCTCAGTGCTGTGGGGTTCCCGGAAGGACCTCCCCTCGGGGTCAGAGGCAGGATTCCGGAAGGAACGGTCTTAACTGGCTGGGACTAGGTGTGGGAACAGAAGCAGCACCCACCCTGGTCCAGGGACGAGGACCAAGACGGTGACTATGGGGTCCAGCACCGGCAGACCCCAAATGCTCCCTGTATAAAGTCAGTCTATCACTGCCCAGGTCACAATCTCCTCTGGGTGGCCTTGCATCTCCCCTCCTCTGATCAAGGCAGGCCACCCGAGGTGGGTCAGGTGTGCTGTTTCCTCCCGCCTGTGATGCTGGGGTGACCCCCCAGAGCCTGGAACAGCCGGCAGTCCTTCCACTGGTTTCTAAGCAGGAAAACCACCCCAGTCTCAGAGATGTTCTCTTTAGAAACCGAAACGTAGGAAACACTTAGAACCAGACAATGAGAAGCATGGCTGTGGGAGCTGAGAGACCGAGCCTGAGCTGGGAGGGCTCCTCTGCAGGGAGGGCCCTGAGGTAGGAGACCCCAGACCTCCGCGTGTTTGGGGTCAGGAGAGCAGATCAGAACAAGAACCCTTATGCCAGGCAGGGCTGCACCCTGAGTCAGTGGAGTGTCCACACCAGAGCCCTGTCCCAGGGCTGCCCACGCTGTCCCTGGGGACGGTGGGGACTTTATAAAGGTGGGTCCAAGGCACAGCAGTGTTAGTGCAATTATTAGCCTACCCAGAAGTGTCTCTCTGGAAAGGCCACCCAACCTCACACATCTCAGAGACACTCCTTGAAAAAGGTCATGGCCACAGGATACGGGCCGAGAGCCAGCCAGAAGTCGTCTGTGGTGTGTAAAGTCAGGTGAAAGAGCAGCATACAAGCCTCTACTCGAACAACCCAGCCAAGTAAGAAGGCACCAAGGGAAAAGCAGCCACAGGGACTGCACAGGCCGGCAGCCATGCAGCAGTTCCCAACACCCACGGGGCAGGCTGCCCTCCCCGGGTCCTTGCTTCCTCCCCGGGGGCACATGGTGACTTCTGACTGTTTAACTATGCAAGCACAGACAAAACACATGAAACTGGGTGGAATGATGAGAGGTCGTGACCTCCACCTGGACAGTCAGTCACCTTAGCCCCTGGTACTCGGACCAGCAAACCCCAGTCCCAAGGAAAGATATCCGCACAGCAGAAGAAGAGGGGTACCTGGCTGCAGAGGACACCAGGCCACACACACACACGAGCAGGGCTGGCCTGGAATCCCTCTCTCCACAGGGATGCCTTAGCTGCTAGGAAAATTAAAGCCTGGATCCCAAGTCAGACTTCACAGTCGGGCCACTTTCTGGAATGACCACATGCAGAATGCACTGTGTCCTCTTCAGGCATCTGAGATCCAGGCCTGGAGGACACGGGTCCTGCCCAGGCCTGGCTGTTAGCTTCTTGCTGGGGTGACCGCTCCACCCTGTCCCACTGTGGACTGGCTGCACGAGGGCCCTGGTTCCCCAGGTGCATTTCCAGCCTGGGGGACACTGGCCTCTTCGTGTAGAGGCAGGACCCACAGCCAGCCTATGGACAGGATGTGTGAACGGCCAGGCCTCAGTGCCCCACCTCTGGCCACCCGCTGGCTCTTTATTTAAGAGAGGACAGGATGTCTCAGAGCCCCAGGCCAGGAGGGACAGAAGCAAAACCTGGATGGCAGCACCAGGCAGAGAGCAAGGAGGCCCCTAGCGGTCCACACCTGCAGCTGTTCGTGTACACACACACACACACACACACACACTCTCTCTCTCACTCACAGGCACGTGCGCTCAGGGTTCCCAGGCTGTGTGGGTGAGCACAGCTTCTGGCCACAAGGTCCTGGGGACAACCAGACCTTCATGTCTGCCCACCTGGGGCCACCAAAAGGCACCTCAGGCCTCAGGCCAGACGGTTATGCCCAGACAAGGCATGAGGCTGGACGCTCACTCTACACCACTTTCCATGAAGGAGCGCCTCCTGACAACCTGCACTCCTCCAGTCAAGATTTCCCCAGACTGCAGAACCAGCAGCTCCTATAGCAGAGCTGGAACTGGTGAGTCAGGGTAGCAAGTCAGGCTGGAGGCAGACCTTCTCTCAGACAGGACCTGCCTCTCTCTCCCTCCAGGGGATCTGGGTGCCCCAGCGCTGCTAGAAAGATTAGTCAGTTCTTATCCAGGCCCCACCCTGCCTCCTGGGGGAGAAAGAAGTGCCTGCAAGCCACCTTCAGGTAGCAGCAGTCTGGGAGGCCTTAGCTCTCAGAGAGGGGCTGAGGTGGCCCCCAACCCTACCCCTCCCAGGAGGGGCCTCCCAGGCTCAGCCCCACAGGCTGACACCCCTGCCCTTGCCCAAGGGACACAGGCAGCTGGGGACCCAGCCAGGCCCCACTTGGCCACTGCCAGCCTGTCCCCCCAAGAAACCCCCTGTGATCTGCCACATTCCAGTCAGCCATAAAATAGGGCCAGTTAACTCCAAGTAGGGTACAGAGGTGGTGGCCCCCCCCCAGGGTGGCCACAGAAATGCAGCCACAGGTGATGTTACTCTGTGGCACTAAGAGGTCATTGGGACAGGGCCATTAGGAAGAATGCCTCAGAATGCTCTTTGGGATGAAAAGTACAACCTCAGCCACACCAAGCACCAAGGAGGTTCCGGGCAGTGCACCTGGAAACCAGAGGCCCCTTGCCGTGGACAGCAGCTTGCCCTTCCAGAGCACCAGAAACAAGGAAGCGCTTGACCCTCCTCCCCAGAAAAATGAAAACAATTCTGGCCAAGTGACTGTAACCCACGTTCTCAAGTAAAGTCACCTTCGTCTAAAAACAGCCACACTCCTCTGTGCCCACTTGGCGGCTGGGCCGGCGCAAGGCCAGGCAGCCTGGCAGTAAACAGCCTGAAGTGTTCGGGATGGGGCAGCTAGGCAGTGGAGAGCACCCCTGGGACAGCAGCCCTGACTCCTTACCCCTGACAACCCTGCTGGGAGGGGCTCAGAGGGGCACCCAGCTAGCAAGCCCATGCTGGTCCCCCCAGCCCTGCCAGGAAGACGGGACCCTGCACAATCCTGGGGAGCCAGGGTCCCCCAGAGGATCATCCTGGAGCCTCAGGTAACACAGGTGCTGGAGACACCACTTCTGGCAGAGTCCCCCAAGGCAAGTTTCTAGAGAGCTGACCAGGTCAGGAAAGGCAAACACTGCCACTCACTCACCCCAGGCAGAAAAAGCATGCATGACCCAGACTTTTAGGTCATTCCAAGTCCCTGGTAAAGGCGGGAAGTGAAAAGGGAAGACAAGGCACAGACACTGCCCCGGGGGCACACAGACACAGCACAAATCCACCAGGACTACCCCCCCCACACACACACACACCCAAAGTGGTATGAGTGTACAAGGAAAGAAAGCCCCACTGCCCAAGATGATGACAGAGGAGTAATGCTCCCAGCTGAGGAAGATGGGAGGGCCTTCCCTCCCCGCTGGCCAGGACTACGTCTAAAGGGCACTCACCCTGCCTGTGGCTCCTCTTCTCAAAGACCTGCAGGCAGACAGTGGGCAGCACGCCTGCCAGGGGCCGCACCCTTGCCCAGAGGTAGTCAATAAATGGCCATTGTGATTGTAAGGAAGAGGAAAAAGGCAGACTGAGGCCTTGAAGTGGGTCACAAGTAACCCAGTTACTTAAAAGCTCGTGAAGCTTTTACAAGAGGCAGCCCCTCCCAGGCCCTGCCCAGCTCCATGTAGTTCCCTGCTAAAACAGCCGCCACTGAGGCTGGGAGCCCGCACACTCCCACTTCCTCCAGGAAAGAGTCCCAGGCCCAGCTGATCTGCACTTTGGTCTCTCTCTGCCACTCACTATGACTTGTTAACCGAGAACCAAATGAAATCTCCGTCTATAGTGGAAGAAAATGTCTCCCTCTCAGGCAAAAGAGAGGATGGCTTGCTTTCATCAGAGGTAAATATGCTTTAATCCATTTCCCAGTGACCATTCTCTAAGCCACGTCTGCCCACCCCACAAGCTACCACTCCTGTGAAGAGCTCTGAAAACAGAATGCTGTTTGTAAGTCTGTAAAAACAGCCCCCCCCGCCCCCACGCTTCCTACTCCCAACTCGGTGGCTCACGGTGACCTTGGAATACCTCCCCTCCCAGCCAGGGCTTCAGTTTCCACCCCAGTAAAGAGAAGAGAATGGACTAGCCATCTCCTTCTGGACCCCGAAATCAGGCAAAACCAAAGCAGGCAGGGTGTCGGCCTCCGCACAAGGGTTAAAGTGTTAAGGGGACCCCAGGAGCAGCTGCACAGCCAGAACAAGACACGAGACCTAAATCCCGGGAAGAATGACAATCCCTTCAGCCGGAGAGTCGGCTAGCCCCAGGGCTGTCACGTACTTGGGTGCCCGCGTACCCCTGGGGACAACAGCCCACTTCTCGGATGACAGCCAGACCTGGGCGCCCGGGGGCTCCCCTGAAGCCCCCGCCCCAGCACACCGAGCAGGAAAGCCCATCCTATGCTGCCTTGGGCAGGAAGGCTCCAGGCCGGAGTCTCCCTCCTCCGAGAGCCGGGGTCTTTCCCCCCCATCCCCCGCCGGGCCGGGGTCTCCCTTGGAGTGGAGGGCAGGCTACCCCCCCGCCAAATTTGTGTCCCTACCACCCCCGGCGGCCCCCCAAGGCCCTCACCTGCTCCAGAGCCGCTCTGAGCGCTCAGCAGCACAAGCCCCAGGACCACGAGCCTCACGTCCGCCATGTCCCACCGTCCTGCCGTCCCCGAGCAACCGCCGCCCGCCGCGCTATAAGAACCGGACGGCCGCCGGACGCGCGCACGCAGGCGTCGTCGCGGTGCGAGGGCGCGCACGGTGCGTCGGCCACCGCCTGCGCACGCGCAAGTACACACGTACGCAGGCGTGAATCCCTTTTGGCTCGCGCTACGGAAGCCGGATGGCCCTGAGGTCCTGAGGCGTGGCCACGTTGCTAGGAAACGGGGCGGAGCCTGCGAGTCTGGGCGGGCAGCCCCACTGTGTCCTACTGTGAAGTAAGATCCCAACTGTACGCGCAAAGCGGTTAAAATGCTCAACTTCTGTGTACAAAAAAAATTTAAAGAGCATCGAGGGAGGCAATGGGGATCGCTGCTAACAGCCCCCTGGGGTGGGGGCTACCAGAATTAGCAAATAAAAATACCTGGACAGCAGTTAAAATTTGAATTTCAGCTAGAGAACCAATAATTTAGTGTAAGTGTACTGTGCAGTGTTTGGACACAATTGTGCAAGGAAAGCATTCACTCTTCATCTGAATCGAACGTAACTGTCGGTCCTATATTTGGCTGGAAAACCTACCCTGAGGTCTCTGTGTTTTACAACAAATATTTTTTTTAAATGACAAAATAGGAGTTTCCACTGCGGCACAATGGGATCAACGGTGTCTCTGCAGAGGCAGGGACGCGGGTTCGATGCCCGGCCTAGTCCAGTGGGTTAAGGATCTGGCGTTGCCACAGCCTCAGTAGGTTGCAGCTCTGGCTCAGATTTGATCCCTGACTGGAAATTCCACAGGCCATGGGGTGGCCAAAACCCAAAAACTTTTTATGTTTCAAAGAAGACAGTGAAAAGACAACCTACAGAATGGGAGAAAATAACGGTAAGTCATGTATCTGATGAGGGACTTGGATCTAGAATATATAAAGAGAAGTTCCCTGGTGGCTCAGGGGGTTAATTTTCTGGCGTTGTCACTGCAGCAGTTCAAATCACTGCTGTACTTCAGTTTGGATCCCTGGCAGGGGAATGTCTACATGCTGCAGGTGCAGCCAAAAAAAGAAAAAGTGTCCCTCCACTGGACTGTTAATCAGCCATGAAAAGGGTGAAAGCACTGGCCACAGTGTTGACAGATCTTGAGACCACGATGCTCCGTGAGAGAAGCAGACACAGGACACACAGTGTGTGTCTCCATGGATGGGAAATGTCCAGAACAGGCACATTCATGGACACGAAGAGTGGGTTCCTGGTTGTCAGGGGTTGGAGGAGGAGATGGGGTAACTGCTAATGGGGGAGGGGCTCCATTTTGGGTTGATGGAATGTTCTAAAACTAATTGTGGTAATGAACCCTCAACTCCGAATGACCAAAACCCACTGAACTGATGCCTTAATGGGTGGGTTGAATGGTGTGCGGATCATCTCAATCAAAAAATAGGGTGACATGGGTTGGGGGCAGAGCTTTAGATAACGGATCTTGGGGGTGCTGACCTGGGAAGTGATCCGTGAGTGAGGAGGGGGAAGCAGCTGAGCCAG
>PVHT020000011.1:162915-214206 GCA_004024745.2 Catagonus wagneri | reverse complement strand
GGGGGGACGACGACTATGAGTTGAGCAGCCAATTAGGTGTGGAGGGGGTTGGGGGCAGCTGGAGGAAGAGGCCTGCAGGGTGAGGCAGAGGGGCCAGGGCTTGCTGATAAGGAAGCTGTGCTGGGAGGACTGGGCAGACCCACTCAGAGGGCCTGGGCAGAGCTGCACAGAGGGGGGTGGAGAGGACGTGCAGGACGAGGGAGGCAGCCGGCCAGCTGGCCTCAGAGCACCTCCTGGCCTGGGTGGAACTGTGTGCCCCCAGCCTCCCAGAGCTGGGCTGAGGACAGATCTCGTGGGAAATATCAGGGCTGCTCCAAAGCCTTTGTTTGTGTTTACAAAACAAAGCCGAGCCTCTTTGAAGCCCTGGATGTCTGGGACTCTCCCTGGCCCCTCCTGCCCCCCCATCCCTGCTCTGCTCAGTCCTGGCCCCACCCAAGTCAGGAGCATTAGTGTCTCCTTATGCTTTCACCAAGAGACCTTTCAGGATCACCCCATCAAGGGTGAGAACTCAATTAGTACCCACGAGGATGCGGGTTCTATCCCTGGATCCCATTCAGCCCCTAGCCAGGGAACCTCCATATGCCATAGGTACAGCCCTAAAAAGAAAAAAAAAAAGCAAACAAGCACAAGATACCCACTTACATCTGCATTTCAGTTTTTTTTTTTTTTTTTACTTTTACTTTTTTTTTCTTTTGTCTTTTTAGGCCTGCACCCATAGCGCATGGAGGTTTCCAGGCTAGGGGTTGAATTGGAACTGTAGCTGCCGGCCTACTCTGCAGCCACGGCAGCACCAGATCCGAGCTGCCTCTGTGACCACAGCTCACGGCAACACCGGATCCTTAACCCACTAAGGCCAGGGATTGAACCTGCGTCCTCATGGATGCTAGTCAGATTTGTTTCTGCTGAGTCATGACGGGAATTCCTCAGTTTTTTTTTTTTTTTGGTTTTTTGCCTTTTATCTAGAGCCGCACCTGCAGCATATGGAGGTTCCCAGGCTAGGGGTCTAACAGGAGCTGTAGCCGCCAGCCTACGCCACAGCCACAGCAGTGTGGGATCTGAGCCGCATCTGTGACCTACACCACAGCTCACGGCAACACCAGATCCTTAACCCCCTGAGCAAGGCCAGGGATCGAACCCGCAACCTCACGGTTGTTAGTCAGATTTGTTAACCACTGAGCCACGAAGGGAACTCCCCTCAGTATTTTTTTTAAATCAGTAATTATTTAGTATAACTATATCCCATGCACTACCTGGGATATACTTATACTAAAAACTATCTGTTGTCTATCAGAAATTCAGATTTAACTGGGCATCCTGCAGTCCTGTGTTCCACCTGGTACCTCTGATCCCACCTGTCGATGGCAGCCAGGTCTTTGCAAGTCCCTGGTCACTCTCTGACCCCTCTGTGCATCCCATGATCTTTGCTGGCTCTCGCTGGGCTGGGAGGGGCAGGCTGGCTTGGGCTCACTGCCAGGTTTCCATCTGCCCTCAGTGGGCACCCCAAGTTAACTGTGGGAGAGTCAGAATCCTCACTGGGTCCCCCCTCACTCCCCCAGGCCCTCCACTCCCAGCCTCTGAGGCTCTCTGTTCAGGGGGGTGAGGCGAGTTCCTCCAACAGAAGGAAAGAAAAGCAGCTCCCACTTTGCCCAGTGCACAGACAGGCCTCCCCCAGCTCCAGGGGTGCAGAAAGAAGGGAAGGAACCGCTCTGGCAGCCAGAACCAGACTCCTCCCTCTGGCCTAGCCCCGCTGACCCCTGGGGCCTCAGCACCTCTATCTCCCCCGAGGCTTGGCTCCTGCCTCCTTGGCCCCAGTCCAGCCCCAGCCTTTGCCTAGGCTGAGCCTGCCGCCAGGCATGCCTTCCCAGGTCACTGGCTCCTGCTCATCGTCACACAGCGGTCTCTCCCAGCCAGCCTGTCTCCTCACTCACACCAGCCGCTGTCCCATTACCAGACATCTGCTTTCTACTTTTTCTTATAAAACCTCTGGGGCTCACAGACAAGGAGAAAGAAGACACAAGGTTTTCATGCTGTCACACCCATCTGTCCATTCCTAAAATGTTCCAGCTTCATTTTTTTGTGTGCAGGGCGGAGTTTTGAAACCCAACCCCTTCCCAGGTCATGACTGGCGGTGAGGGTGTGGATTTTAAGCCCTGGGAGGGATCAGAGCCAGGGAGAAGGGTCATACTCCAACGTGTGGGAATCGGAGGAGAGCAGGGCCAGAGGGCTGGGAGTGGACCTGGGTGGGGGACAGGGTGGTGCAGGGATTCAGTGATTGCTCCCAGACCTATGAATGGGGTCTTATTTGCACAAAAGGTCTTTGCAGATGTAACTAAGTTAAAAGTCTTGAGTTGAGGTCATTCTGGGTTAGGAGGACCTTAAATCCAGTGACCATATCCTTAGAAGAGACAGAACAGACACAGACACAAAGAAGCCACGTGAAGACGGAGGCGGAGACAGGGTGCTGTGGCTGCGAGCCCCTGGCCACCTGAAGCCCCCACAAGTGGAAAGAGGCAGGAAGGACCCTCCCCTGAAGCCTCTGGAGGGAGCAGAGCCCTCCCACACCCTGATCTCAAACTTTAGCCTCCACAACCTTGAGAACATAATCTGTGCTGCTTCAGCGGCCCCAGGAGCAGGTGCACAGGGATGGCTGGTTCATTCCTTTAGCAAGGGAGTGACTGATGTGGGTGATGGGCCACTCGGTTTTGGGGGGACGGCAGGCTGTGAGCCAGGAAGGCTCCCTGTAGGCAGAGGCCCTGAGACGCCCTGGCCAGCCCGGCTCCAGCTTTAGGTGCAGACACACCTGGGGAGGAATTATGCAGAAACAGCTGCCCTCTCACCTCCTTTTGCTCCTCCTCAACTAGTGTTCTGCCCAGAAAGTGACAGGCAGTTCCTCCAAATGAACCGAGTCTCACATGGCTGTGGGCTCATGGTCTTTCCTAGTGAGCGAGTCTGACAGGTGACAACAGGACGAGACCAAAACACATGCGGTGAGAGTGAGGGACGACCCAGCCCCCAAACTGCAGAGACTGGCCTGTCCATGGGGAACTCAGGAGCGTCCTGAACCCCTGGGGGCTGTGGTCTAGGGGAACACTGCTGAGCTTTAGGGTTTCCTGGCTTTTCGAGGTGTCCCTATGGGCTGATGACTTGTCGAGGGGGAATGACAGGAGGGCCCTTTGTTTTTGAGAAATCCTCAGACCTACAGGAGTCAGGAGGACAGTGACCCTTCCTGCTGGATTCCTAGCCAGCAACCTTGGCCACATTTGTGCCCCCTTTGTCTCCATCTCTGTCTGTCCTTGTCTCTCTATCTCTCCCTCTGTCTCTGCCTGTCTGTCTCTGTCTCTCCTTCTCTGTCTCTCTGTCTCTGTCTCTTTTTTTTGTTTTTTTTTAGGGCCACACCCGTGACATGTGGAGGTTCCCAGGCTAGCAGTTGAATTGGAGCTACAGCTGTTGGCCTACACCACAGCCACAGCAATGCCAGGTCCTAGCTGCGTCTGCAACCTGCACCACAGTTCATAGCAACGCCAGATCCTTAACCCAATGAGTGAATCCAAGGATCGAACCCACGTCTTTGTGGATGCCAGTCAGTTTTGTTAACCACTGAGCCATGATGGGAACTCCTCTCCCTCTCTGTCTCTATCTCTCCCTCTCTGTATCTGTCTCTCCCTGTCTGTCTCTCTGTCTCTCCCTGTCTCCCCGTCCCCTGGATATGGTGGGAGGTCTAGGACCAGAGGACTGTAATTGCTACTGGATCTGCCCTGTCCAGTCTCCTGGAGGCTCCAGCCTCGGCCTGCAGGGCAGTTTCTCCTGGGGTCCCAGGTCAGCCCAGGCCTGCACTGCGGCCTCCTGTCCCACTGCTTCCGGGCCTTATTCTGGGGGCAGATACAGGTGCTCTGAGCACCGTGCGTGTGGGGCTGGGTTTCTGGAAACTCATGCCAGCGGCCCCTCTCCCTCCGCAGCATCCAGCTGAAACCAACAGTGACCAGAGCCCCAACTGCCGTGCCACCCCGATGCCCTCTGTCCCTTTAGACCCCTCAGGCTCCCACTCACCTGGGGTGGGGGGCATATAAGCTTCCTCCCCCAAGGTTCCCTGGCCTCCAGAGGCCTGGCCTCCACTGCTCTCCAGCCAGTGGCCAGCAAGAGCCTCCCCTGGTCCCTGTCCATGGCCTCCCCACCTCCAAATCAGGGTCTCGCTGGAGAATGTCAGCAATACACAAAACTTCCCCAAGGTTGACCCTGGCCCTGACCCTGACCATGTGGGGCCTGTACAGGCAGTAAGCACCCTGTCCTTCCTCTGCAAACTGGAAAGTGCATGCAGCGAGGACTGGGGTGAATCCTGTCCTGTGGGTGGGGACGCTCAGCCCTCTCCCTCCCTGCTGGGAGCTCAGGGTCTGCTGTGCAAGACCCCAAATCTTCGGAGATGAGCTGACACCCCTCCACCTGGGGTCCCCACATGGCCCTGCTGACATGGGTCGCCCTCTTTGGGGGCATCCTGGGCACTGTGGGGTCCGGAGTGTGTTCCTGGCCCCCGACTCAATGCCGGAGCCTTGAGTCATGAGGACAACAGATGTCCCCAGATGTGGGGCAGAAGCGTCCCAGGTGAGATCCCTGGACTACAGGAAAGTGGGATGCACAAGGGGCACCTCGTGGGCTTGGCATGGCTGGTCCCCTGCTCCCAGGCAGGAGCAATGTCACCTAGGCATTGAGGGAAAGACCTGGCACAGCACTGCACCCTTGGGATACCAACCCACCTCAGGTGGGGCCAGGAACCCAGAGCTGCGGAGGGGGCTTGGGCAGGGGGCTCCTGCTCTGTCCTGACCTGGGCACTGGGTTACACAGGGCTGTCTGCCTGGAGTGTTTGTCAAACACCTAACAACCCTCCAGGCTCAAAGTATGCCAGCGCCTTCCTGCAGATTTAACTCAGTTCTGACCTTCTGCCCAAGTCGGTGCAGACTCTGAAGGTTATGGGCTCGGCCCCATAGGTCAGCACCCCTCACACCCGTCCCAAGTCCACACTGAGCCCTGAGGTTCTGACCATGGCGCAAGGGGATCAGCAGCGTCCCTGCAGTGCCATGCCACAGGTTCCACCCCTGGCCTGGCACCAGGAGTTAAGGATTCGGCATTGCCACAGCTGCAGCTTAGGTCACAACTGTGGCTCAGATCTGATCCCTGGGAACTCCATATGCTGCAGAACAGCCAAAAAGAAAGAAAGAAGATTTTGCTTAAAAAAAAAAAAAAAAAAAAGACAGGAATTCCCATCGTGGGTCAGCACTTTAAGAACACAACTAGTACCCATGACTGCAGCTCCAATTCGACTCCTTGCCTGGGAACTTCCATATGCCGCAGGTGCAGTCCTAAAAAAAAAGAAAGAAAAAGAAAAACGAAAGGTTTTGTTAGAGTAGCTCACAGAACTCGGAAAATAAACACATCTTCCAGTTTATTACATAATGAGGGCATGACAAAGGACACAGGAAGAGGCACAGAGGGCTGAGGGCCCCCCCCCATGGCTCGTGGATGCACATGTGTGGCCTGAGCTCATCAAATCTGTCCTAGAGCTGCTGTGGAGCCGGACAGGCTGACGGGTGGGGCTCAAAGGTCTAGCCCTGTCATTGACGTAAACCCAGGTGTGGGTGAAAGGGGCTCTCGAGGATGGTTTTAGGAACTCTGTGCCAGGACAGGACAAAGACCATACTTAGCTACTGCCGTTTGCTCTGTGAAAAGCCGTCGGGCTGCTTTGACCTGGGTGTGTTCTGTACACAGGTGACACAGCAATAGACAGTGAAAGGTTAGCAAGGCATGCACCCCTCCCAAAGCCATCAATCTCGGGATGGGCTGTGCAATCATGAGAAAAACATCTGAGGAAAAAATATCCACCAAGGGATGTTCTCCAAAACCCCTGACTCGTGTGCCCCACCCCCGGCCCAGACTGCCCAGGGCACATACAAGGCATGTCCCGGAAACCCTCACAGCTCAGAGTAGCCCCCTCCCCATGGGGCTGCCCCATCCCGTGGTCCTGCAGGACCACCTTGTGGAGTGTCAGGCCAGAGGCGGGACCCTTACTGGTGGATGACCTTCTTGATCCAGGACTTATAGGGGGCCACGGCTATGGCCACAGGGGGCTTGAAGATGTCCGTGCAGGCCTTGGAGCTGAAGGACAGGATCCCAGCCACGTGACCTCTTCTGCACACCACGGGCCCACCTGAGTCCCCCTACCAAGGCACAGAGTACTGCTCACTCTAGCTGCCTGCGGAGGGGCCTGATTATCCTGGGGTGGGAGGCGGGGGATCAGGAGGCTGATTACAGAGCACAGACCCCTGCCCTGGGGCTGTAAGACCCTGCCCCCCAGCACCCTTGGCTGTAAGGCCCCAGCCCCCAGCACCCTGTCCCTGTGCCCCACCAACTTCATCCCCTCCTTCCTTGTTCTCTTTTAACTCTCTTTGCTTCTTCTCATCGCGGGGTCTTTGCACAGGCTGGGTCCATGCCCTGATCTTTGGTGCTGGAGTTCCAGCTCCAGCTCTGCCACCCCTGCCCATGTGACCACAGGCAAGCCACTTATCTTCTCTGTGCCTTAGTTTCTGCATTTGCTCATGCTTCGGGACCCCCAGAGAACAGAGGGAGCAAGGGCCCAGGGAGAGTCAGATTGTTGGGTTGCCCGGGAGCCCAGCTGGTTGCCTCCCACCGAGCCCACTGCCTGGCACCCCCACCCCAGCATCCTCACCTTGCAGGGGGCCTGGTTTGAGGAGTTGGCCTCCAGGCACATCATGCGGGGGGTGATGCCACCATGCCAGTAACGACTGTTGTTGCACATCCTGGCATCCAGCACACGCACATCCAGCTCCCGCAGCGCCTTAGCCAGCTTCCCACCCTGGTGGGTCAGGCCCCAGCCAGCTACACTGCACCGAGCTCCTGCCACCACTGCCTGGCGCCCTCGGGGCAAGTCCAGGGGCCGGATGGTCTTGCTGGGCTTCACTTTCCCCTCCAGCTACAGAGACAGGAAGAGACAGGTGAGTGGGGGAGGACAACTGGGGGGGGGCAATGGGGGAGGGGCCCTGGGAGAAGGGCAATGGGAGGGGCAGTGGGGAGGGGCGATGGGGAGGGGACCTGGAACTGTCATTTCTCCCACTGGCAGCACCTTCAGCAGTGCCAGGTCATTCTCCAGACTGGGGGCAGGCTTGTACTCAGGGTGCAGGACCACCTTGCTGATGCGGCAGGTAAGGCTGGGGTCTCCCAGCACGTGGATCCCCAGCACCAGCCTCAGCAGTTGCCTCCTGGGGGTGACAGATCAGGATGTAGGAGACAGCCTTGCAGCCTGGTGATCCCTCCACACACCCCAAGCTGTGCCAGAGGCATGTGCTCTGTTGTCTAAAAATGCTGACCACCACCCCTTAGCCTGGGGCTCCAGACAGGGCTTTTGTTATGCCTCAACATCAGAATTTGTTCAGAGACTGGCACATGACTGACTGGGCCCATCAGGACCTATCTTCATAAATGTGCCCAAACTATAGAGAAACAAGCTCTTATTACTGGACTCAAGGAGGGCCCATCCTTGCCACTATGTGAGAGGGCTTTCCTAAACTGTGGCCAAGGGGCTAGATAGCAGGGGTGTGAGACAGGCAAACTTCTTTGTGTGTGTGTATGTGTGTGTGTGTGTGCTTTTTTTTTTAGGGCCGCACCTGCAGCATATGGAGGTTCCCAGGCTAGGGGTCTAATCGGAGCTACAGCTGCCAGCCTACGCCACAGTCACAGCAACACCAGATCCTTAACCCACTGAGCAAGGCCAGGGAACCTTATGGTTCCTAGTCGGATTCATTTCCACTGTGGCACGACAGAAACTCTGAGACAGGCAAACTTCTGAACATCTCATGGGAGTACCCGGATCAAGCCATGCCTGAAGGCTGTCTCCTCTTTGTGTTTAAGTTACATAAACCAACAGACCTCCTTTGGTTACTTCACCCAGTGTGATCTGTGGTCTTTATTACTGGCTAGCCTAGAGGTAAGGTGGCTTCGCAATGGCATCAGGGACCCAGGTTCCTCTCTGCTGCCTCTATCATGGGTCTAGGCCAGCTCTATCCCCATGGCCACAGGTGGGAGACACCTTCTCGGGTGTCACAATAGAACAACTTTGTCCATTTGGAAGTTTCTTTTTGTAGCAAATAAACCTGTGGATATGACACTAGGCTGTGAGGTTACCCAGGAATCCTCATAGCCTAGTGTCACATACACACGCCTAAGGTCGATGACATACGCATGCCTCAGCAATCACTGGAGCGAAGGGGAGCCCCCTCCCATAATGCTATAATGGGCTTAAACCTCTCAAGCCCCCCTCCTGGTGACAACAGGGACCACAGGATAGATGGGACAGATTCGAGGACCCCCAGGAATGATAGGGGTGGGGCAGGGCAGGGTCACTCACTGGTGGGCCACGCAGTGAGCAGCGGTCAACACCCACTTCCGGTGCACAAGGACACCCCCACAGAGGTGGGTGCCGGCTTTTTGCAGCGAGACCATGTATGGATGTGAGTTGGGGTTAGCCTCTCGGCCCCCAATGATGTGGGTCTCAAATGTGTTGCCTCCTGGGGTCGGGGGACAGAAAAGTCAGGTTAGGGCTGGGTACCCCTCCCCCACCATGACCGTCTGACTCCAGCTCTGAGGCCCTGGACCTGTAACGGATTGATCATCCAAACACAGTCGCTTCTGCTCCCCGAGATGATCAGGTTGACAGGATCCCTCCCACCCCTCACTCCCACATCCTGGTCACCAGCAGGTGACCATCCTACATCTGTACCCTGTCTCTTGCTTCTGGACCCCACTGACCCTCCCCAAGCACCACAGCCCAGCCCCTACTCAGCAGCCAGAAGAGCTGTTTAAAGTGGAGAAACCAGGAGTTCCCACTGTGGCTCAGCAGTAACGAACCCAGCTGAATCCAGCTAGTATCCATGAGGATGTGGGTTTGATCCCTGGCCTCGCTCAGTGGGTTAAGGATCCGGCGTTGCCATGAGCTGTGGTGTAGATGGCAGATGTGGCTTGGATCCTGCATTGCTGTGGCTGTGGCTGGCAGCTACAGCTCCAATTTGAATCCTAGCCTGGGAACCTCCATATACTGTGGGTGTGCCCCTAAAAAGCAAAAAAAAAAAAAAAAAAAAGTGGAGAAACAGGGGAGCAGTGAGGTGTGAGACAGGGCAGTCACTGTGCCAACAGTCCAGCAGCTCCTCAAAGCTTAAATTATCACCTTCCCAGCAACTCCCTCCAGCAGATGAAACACACGACCACACAAAATGTGTATATATGTTCACAGCACCATGATCCACAGGAGCCGAAATGTGAGACAGCCCAAATGTACATCGATGGCTGAACATCTAAACACATGTGCCCCTCCACACAAGGGAGCATCACTAGGGCACAAAAAAGAGAGCAGCACCAACACTTTCTCCCACGTGGACGGACCTGGAGACCATGATGCTCAGTGAGAGAAGCAGACACAGAAGGACATGCAGTGTGTGACTCTGTGGATGGGAAACGTCCAGAACAGGAACATCCACAGACACAGAGGGTGGGTTCCTGGTTGTCAGGGGCTGGGGGAGGGGAGGAAGAATGGTTGTTGATGGGGAGAGGGTTTCCTTTTTAGGGAGACAAAAATGTTCTGGAATTAGACGATGGTGATTGTTCCACAACTTTGAATAGACTAAAATTCTATGAATTTACACTTTAAATGGACAGTGTGCATCCTACGTGAATGATTGATATCTCAATAAAGCTGCTATAAAAATTGTTCTAAGGGAGCTCCTACTGTGGCACTATGGGCCTGGCGGCATCTTGGGAGCACAGGAACTCAGGTTCGATCCCCAGCCTGGCACAGTGGGTTAAGGATCTGGCGTTGCCGCAGCTGCAGCTTATGTCGCAACTGTGGCCTGGATCTGATCCCTGGCCTGGGAACTCCACATGCCATGGAGCAGCCAAAAAGAAAAAAAAAAAGAATCTGGCATTGTCACCACTACCGCTCGGGTCACTGCTGTAGTGTGGGCTCAGTCCCTGGCCTGGGGACTTCTGCATGCCATGGACAAGGTAAATCAAACAAACCAATAAAAAACAGGCCTAAAACCATATGTGCTCAGCAAATATGGATGGATAGAGGGATGATGGATGACGGATGGCTGGATGGATCCCTATCCTGCTGGGTCCCCAATTTATCACAGAACCATTGTCACCCAACTAGGCCAGGCCAGCGGAGTGGGATGCCCACCACCCCTTCCTTCCATCTCGTGCTCCCGGGTGTCGGCTCTGGCCAGGCATACCTGGTTTGAGAGGCAGCCCAGCTTGGGCTCAAACTCCACTCCATCCCTCTCAGCTGGGTGATCCTGGGTAGGGTGCCTCATTCTCTGGGCTGTGGTTTGCTGCTCTGCAACTTGGGGTTGTGAATAAATGTATGTTGCACACCCTGCCTCCTGGGTACTGCCGGGGGGCACACAGCCCCGTGTTCTGTAAACCCAGCTCCAGAGTGAGGTGAGGGGCACAAGCTCTCCTCAGAGTCCCAGAGTCTCCCCTCCAGACAACTGCATGGGGAAGATGAATGCTTTCACCCCGAGATGCCTGGTGAAAGTCAGCTTCTCCACGTGGCCCAGGTGATGGCACCAGAAAGGGGGTGAATGCAGCGCCCCCACCGAGGTTCCCTGGGAAAATGCACGGGGACAGGCCCTGGGGCGTCATGGGACCCAGGGGGAGAGGAAGAAACCGCCGGAGAGCAGGGGACCAAAGACAGCAGGACAACTGGGTGACCCACGCTGGACCTCTGCTCCCACAAAGGACACCACGAGGACAACCGTAATAGGTCTGTAGATGAGCAGGTAGGAAATGACACCAAGAATCCACCAGTCACATAAAAGGGCATCCTTGTTCCCCGAAAGCACGTGCCAGAGCACTTAGGGGTAAAGAGTCTGCAGCTCACTCTCAGGTGGCTCAGAAGAATCATGATTAAACACACATTTATATTTTAGACACACACACAGACACACACACAGACACACACACACATGGAGTGGGGGGGGGTGATAAAGCAATTGTGAAATAATGTTTACGACCAAGGGATTTAGGGAAGAGAATTCAGAGTTTTCTGTAGGATCCTCTGTAAGGTCCAAAGGAAAAGAATGTAGAACATCTGTCCTGAGGTGCTCTCACCTGTAGCTCAAGGCCCCTGCTCAGGCCTCACCCTCACCCTCAGGCTTCACCTAAAAGCTCCAGGAGATAAAACTCACAGGCCCTCAAGTCCACGTCTGAAGCTCTCAGTGCATGTGGAGTCGAGCTGCCATCAGACCACGTGGTCCCAGAACACTGCCTCCCCCCACAAAGAAACCCGAACAGCGAACAAACCTCTTCCCATTTTAGTTTTCTTCCATATCTTCGCACTAGGTCCTCTGTGTGCCCGGCATAAAATTCACAAAGTCAAGCTGAAAAAGTGAAACTCTCTCCGCCCCCCCACCCCACCACTGTGCCGGAGCCTCCTTCCAGAAATGTCCCAATAAACAGGGAAGGGATTCTCACAGATGTCAGAAAAGAGCCCCAGGGACGGCAGGTGCCCTTGGCATTACTTCTTGGCTTTCCCCATGGTCTTGTGAGGCTGCTGCAGGGTAAGCGCCTTGTGCTTCGGGGGCAGCTGACATCTCTTTAGTGGGTCCCCTTCTGGGGACAAGGGAGTTATTCCAAGATATGTTCCAACACCCAGCGCTCTGCCTCCCACCCAAGGACTCTGGGTCTCAAAGCCTCGCGCCTGGGTTCCCTGCCCTGCTCACCTCCCTGAAGGACCAGCAGCAGCAGCAGCAGCAGCGGTGGTGGTGGCAGTGAGGAGCTGGCAGCCTCCATGGTGCAAGCGAGTCTGAAGAGGTGCTGCCTGGGCCCCCGCTGAACATACCCACTCTTCCTGTGGGGGAGGTGACATTCACACCCCTCACCGGTTCCATTTCACCCAGAACGTGTTTTTAAAAGACGTGGGCTCTCCGGAGACAAAACCCTATTACCATTGTGGCACCTGAAAAATGTGCAAGAATCTCTCATCATCTGTTATGCTGTCACGTTCAAGCCCCCCATCATATGCGGTGTTCTGTGGGTTCAATGGGATTATTTCCTTGCCCCTTTGTCTTTTTGTGGCAGAACACACAACCATACATTTACCATCTTAACCACTTTTTTTTTCTTTTTAGGGCCGCACATGCGGCACATGCAAGTTCCCAGGTTAGGAGCCGAACTGGAGCTGCAGATGCCAGCCTGCACCACAGCCACAGCAATGTGGGATCTGAGCCGTGTCTGCGACAGCATCTCACAGCAACACTGGATCCTTAACCCACTGAGCAAGGTCAGGAATCGAACCCACATCCTCATGGATACTAGTCGGGTTCTTAACCCACCGAGCCACAACGGGAACTCTGAAACTCTCCCCTTTAAACACCGACTCCTCAGCCCCTCCCCCAGCCCCTGGTTCCACCATCTACTTCCTGTCTCTGTGGATCTGACACCTCTAGGGACCTCCTGGGAGTGGAATCAGTCTTTGTCCTCTGTCTTTCCTTGTCTGGCTTCTCTCACTGAGCATCATATCCTCAGGTCCATCCACACTGGAACTTGTGTCAGAATCTCCTTCCTTTTTAAGGCTGAATCATATTCCTTTGTACGGATGGGACCACAGTTTGTCCATCATCTGTCCATGGATACCTGTGGTCTTTTAGTCTTTGGTTATTATGAACAAAGGTGGTATGAACATTCCTGTGTTATGATTACCTGGGGGCTCCTGCAAATCCCAGGGTCCAAGCCAGGCTCAGCAGCAGGGAGCTCTGTGATTGACTGATGATGTCAGCCCTGGGCGAGGCCAGGAGGGTGCAGGCAGGTATTCATAGTCCCAGGAAGTAGGCTCCATTGGTATTGGCAAGGGGGCGTGATTATACAGGAAACAATAACAGAGGGTGCCTGCTTACACTGAAGTTTCACACAGACTACAAATAATTTTCAGAAGTTATGTTCTGAATACTGCATGAGATAACCCAACAGTAAAAACTGTTTACCTGAAACCCAACCCAATGCTGAGGCCTAGAGCTGGGAGTTTCAGGATCCCAAGGCCTCAAATACTAGTGAGGTGTGTGTGCACCAGCTGGGAGGGGGGTGTTACACCCAGCCCCACCCTTGGACAGCCCTGTAGAGGGCAGGCCTCTGTCCCCTCCCCCAGGGTTCTGGGGGCTGGCACCTATTTCCACCTGTCTCATGTATGAGAGTGGTGCCGTGTGACCCTGAAGCTGGTGGGGACGAGCTGCTCCTAGGCCCTCATCCTGGATCCTCAGGCAGGTCACCTAGGTGGTAGAGTGGGGACAAGCCAGCCCTGTGCCCATGTGATCCCAACATGCACAAGTCAAGCACAATGAGGGGTGAACGCCGAGTCTGGGGTGGTCTCTGACAGCGGAAGTGGGGATGTGGAGCAGGGGTCCAAGAGGAGCAGAGAGGTGCGGGTGGTGGCAGTGGGGTGTGGTGACTCCAGGACAGAGGGCAGCAATCTTCTTTTAGTGGCCAGACCCTGTGTTGCAATTGCTCAGTTCTGAAGCTGTGGCTCAAGAGCAGCCAGATGGAGATGAAGAAATGGGTGGGGCTTTGTTCCAATAAAATTTTTATTTACAAAACAGGCATGGCTGGGGGCAGAGGGGGGTTGCCTGGCTGCTGAGGACTCCGGGGTCTCCCATTGAAGACTGGCGGCTCCGGGATGCTCACTAAGTGACACCAACTCTGGGATGTCTGGGGAGGAACCTGCAGGCAATTGTTGGGACCTCAGGACCCCTGCAGCTCTAAGATCACACTGGTAGGCAGCCAGGGCTTCCTTTCATAACCAGCTCCCTCCTGCCCAGACCCCAGATCAGCAACCAACAGAAATCCTCAGGGAGCTTCCAGGCCTCCCTGACTTACAGGCTCAAAGGGGCGCTGCCCACCGTGGTCACACGCACATGGCACAGGCCATGCCCCCAGACCCCAAGGTCCTCTGGGCCAAGGAGAGGTTGGTCCTCTGGCTTCTCATAAAGTCGCTTTATTTAGATTCCAAACAAACCAAAGCAGAGCGAAGAGTGACCCCGAGTTACTCGTCCACTACAGCTGGGACCCCAAGTCTCTGGCTCCAGCCAGCAGGAGGGGCAGGCAGCTGGGGTCCGCAGGCCCAGCCCCAGCAGCGGGTGGACGCGACGGAAGCAGAGGACCGGGAAGGGGCCTGGGGGTGGCCGGGGGCCGCGCACCGCCGGGAGGTAGTCACAGCGGCAAGAGGCGCCGAGAGCCCACACAGTCGGGCGGCTGAGGTAAAATTTGTAAGTTTATTTGTGGGGACGCAGTGTCAGGACTCCTCGGTGCCCGAGTCATCCTCGTCGTCCCCGAAGCAGCTGTCGGCTTCGGCCTCGCCGTCCTCATAGTAGTCGTCGTAGAACAGGTCTGAGCCCTCGTCGGGCACCGGGGCCTTGGTCTTCACGCAGTACTCGGCCAGCGTGGTGGGCACCTTCACGCCGTCCCGCTCTGCGTCCACCTTGGTCCCCAGGACCTGCTTCCTAGAGGTGGACGGGGGAGTCAGCTGGTTCCGCCTGGCCTTGGGGACTGGCCACAGCCCTGGGGCCAAACGGCCCACCCCAACCACCACCCTGGGGGTGGGACAACACCCACCTCAGCGGCTCATGCGCTCCACACGGAAAACTGCCAGCAGCCTGGGAGTGGGGATGGGCAGCCGCCCTGCAGGCTCATGGCCCCAGGGGGCTGCGACCAGAGAATCAGGAGACAGGCCAGTCCCACAGGAAGAAGTCTGAAATGGACAGACTGGGACACCTGGGACGCCCAGGACAGCCAGAGACTGACCCCTAGTGAAGCTCACGCCTGTCTGCAGGAGCCTGGGCTGTAGTCCTGCTCAGGCAGCACGTGGGACAGCCGGGGTGGCCTGGACCAAAGGACATGGGCTGCTCAATGACAGAAGACATCGGCTTGCTTGGAAGAGAAAAGCAGGTCCCCAGCAGAGGGGCACAGCAGGCACCAGGGGCCCAGAGAGCATGCTCACCATGACGGATCCCTCAGCAAACCCAGTGTGCTCAGAACATCCCACCAGGATTTTAACTTAAGCATCTTCCCAGCCAGCAGGGTGTCTCTGCACCAGCTTCCTGTCCAGAGTGTTATCAATGCAGTGGCACCCACTGAAGACCAATAGCCCGGCACCCAAGCTCTGCTGCTGGGGTCGTGCAGCCAGCTCCAGAGACACAGGTCTACCTGGCTGCGCAGATGGCTCAGGCTCACCCTCTGCAGGTGCACATGGCAGGTAAATGTGAGCAGGGGTGCAGGTGGGTCATCACGTAGACCCATGTCTGACTTATTCACTTTCTATAAGATAAATGTTTTCTACAAGTTAAGGGACAGACTGAAAACTTATTTGGAATAGGCTTAACAAAGGTTTTAAGTTTGTCACAAGCAGGAGTTCCTGTCGTGGCTCAGCAGAAACAAATCAGACTAGGAATTATGAGGATGCGGGTTCGATCCCTGGCCTCGCTCAGTGGGTTAAGGATCTGGCATTGCCATGAGCTGTGGTGTAGGCTGCAGACACGGCTCGGATCCCGCGTTGCTGTGGCTGTGGTGTAGGCTGACAGGTACAGCTCCGGTTAGACCCCTAGCCTGGGAACCTCCATATGCTGCGGGTGTGGCCCTAAAACGACAAAAGGCAAAAAAAAAAAAAAAGTCACAAGCAGAAGTTCCTGTTGCGGCTCAGCAGTAAAGAGCCTGACCAGTAAACACGAGGACACAGGTTCAATCCCTGGTCTCACTCAGTGGGTTAAAGGATCAGGCATTGCTATGAGCTGCGGGGTGTAGTTTGTAGACTCAGCTCATATCTTGCATTGCTGCAGCTGTGGCGTAGGCTGGCGGCTAGTTCTGATTCGACCAGGGAACTTCCATAAGCCGCACGTGTGGCCCTAAAAAGCAAAACAAAAATAAAAACAAAAAACAAGTCACAAGCTCCAGGAAGACAAGTGACAAAGGACAATGGTCATAACACAGTTCACAGGACACAACAAACATAATAGGGAAGATAGGAGGTCCCTTGGGGCATTGCTGGGGCCTCCTGCACTCCGAGCCCCACACCCAGCCCAGCACCCACGCTCCAGGGAATGTCTGTACAGATGCCCTGTGAGGATGGCCACCTGCTTCATCGTAGCGGGAACAGGAGACAACAAAAACGAGGGACGGTTAACCCTGGCAAGTTCCTAAGTAACGCACTGCTTCTATAACCAAGAAAAAACTGTTTTTCATGAAAGAAGGTATTTCCAAAATATGCTGATACCACATGGCTTTGTTCTCTTTTGCAAGTGGAAGTGACGTTCACAGCTATAAGGTGAAAAAATAGATCACACAAAGCACGCATGGAAAACACACTCCTGGAGGAGAGCAGCAGAGGCCACCTGCTCACAGACCAGCAAGAGGGGGCACATGCAGGAAGACCGGCAGGATCTCCGCCCTTTCTGTCACAAAGCAAAGGAACATGGCAAGACCCCCTGCTGGAACTCAGCGGACACAGGGTATTTACCTCTGCACCCCTGTGAGGTACACACATGAACACGCCCTGCGGTGCACACGGCACAGCCATGCTCGACACGAACACGTGGACTACACACTCCCAGGACTGGGCCGCCTCAAGGTGTGCAAGAGGAAGAGAAGCATGGCTTCTCCAGAGAGTGGAGGGAGCAGGGCTCACCGGATGATGTCCGTGTACTCCCGGTCCCTGCCTTTGCTCTCTTTCCACTTCCTGTACATCACCGAGGCATCCACGTTGGCAGGTGAGAAGGTGTTGGGTTCATTGAGGAGGGAGATGACGCTCAGGAGGATGGTCCTGGGGAGCAAGAGTCAGTGTGGGGGGCATTTCTCAGCCCAGCCAGCCCAGCGGGGGCGTGTTCTCTTGGAAGCCTCACACCCTGAACCGCGCCCCCCCCCCACCTCCCAGGCTCTTCAGACAAGATCTGAGGGAAGCCAAGGCCAGAACCACCTTCCTTGTACTGAAGCAGGACTGTCCCCCTCTCCGAGGCATTCTGCCTGGAGAGGGGGTCCCTCTGTGCCACCCACTTTTTTTTTTTTTTTTGTCTTTCTGCCTTATCTGGGGCCGCGCTCGCAGCATATGGAGGTTCCCAGGCTAGGGGTCCAACAGGAGCTGTAGCCGCCAGCCTTCACCACAGCCACAGCAACATGGGAAATGAGCTACGCCTGCAACCTACACCACAGCTCACGGCAACACCAGATCCTTAACCCACTGGGCAAGGCCAGGTATCGAACCCGCAACCTCATGATTCCCAGTTGGATTTGTTAACCGCTGAACCACGACGGGAACTCCCTGTGCCACCCACTTTTGATGCGACCTGGGCTGGAAAAGATGTGCAGCAGGAGGCAGGGTGCCTGAGCTGCTGGGAATGAGCAGTCTGCCTGCGGAAGAGGCACTGTGATCATGGGCTGGAGGAAGGAGGGGAGACCCCAGGGCAGGCAGGTGAGGAAACGGGATTCCCAGAGCTGTTCCCGAGAGGGGTGGGGCAGGGGTGTCAGGCAGGAGGTGGGGTCCCACAGGTGCCACCACCAGCATCTGAGCACCCAGGGCTGGCCAGGCCTGAAGGGGCCTGGGGAGGGCCAGGCCGAGGGCCTTACCTGACGTTCTGGGTGGGGTTCCACCGCTCTGAGGGCAGCTCCCCACTCTGAGGGTCATCGACCGGGGGGTGGAGGATGGAGATGCACACGTCCCCAGTCTGTGTGGCACAGGAGGGGGTCAGCACCTGCAGCTCCCCTCCACAGCACCCCATCCCGCCCATCCCACTTCAGGGGACTGGCTCACCTCATAGATGTTGGGGTGCCACATCTTGGTCAGGAACCGAAAGGCCGGCGGGGAGTAAGGGTAGTCAATGGGGAACTTAAGGCGTGCCTGGTGGGAGGCAGAGAGCAGGGGCTCAGTAGGGCTGGGCCAGGCCAGGCCGGCCAGGCACATGCACTGGGACCCCACCTGCCGGTCACGCCTCACACAAGCCTGGGGCTTTTTTTGGGGTCACCAGAGCTGTCCCTGGTCCCTGCCTGCTACTGAGGGGCATGGGTCACCTGCCAGGGAGCAGATCTGGTCCTCTGGGCCTGGGGGAGGGGCGGGCACATGCCAGCAGGACTGGGGCCTCAGCTTCCAGCTTGTGGGGGGATTAAAATAGCCGCGTGTTCACCGGGCAGTCATCCCCACACCTCCCTGGGCAGGCGCCCGCCATGGGCAAACATGAGTCAGCGCTGGGCAGATAGGCTCTCTATCCAAAGGTGTCGGTCCTGGCGGGGGGGGGGGGGGGTCAGGAAGGCGGATAGGAAGGTCACAGGGCAGATGGGGGAGGGCCCTGTGGGTGAGAGCTGTGGCTTGGCTTCAGCCTGTTTAAGCCCTAATCCCAGGATCTGGCGGTGCCTCAAGCTCTCAGAGGCCAGGCAGCATGCTAGGGGCCACACTGGGTACTCTGCTGCAGGTCCCCAGTCCACCTGTGGAAAACTGCTCTCTTGTGCTGAGGACACAGGTGAAGTCCCTCTGCCAGCCTGGAACTCGAGCCTCAGACTCTGCCCTGGGTTCTCCCCAAGCCCAGTGCTAAGTGACGGCCCGAGACCAGCTGAAGCCTCCTTAGCGGGGCAGGGTGACAGGCCTCCCCTGACTAAGCACCTAGCACCCACCAAGTCCCGGGGTGCCTTTATTGTTGTGCAAACTGCAGCTCAGAAAAGGACAGCACTTTGCCCGAGGGCGGAGAACTCTAGAGAGGTTCCCAGACTTCAGTCTCCAGGGCACCCCTTCAGCAACCGCTGCCCAGGACCCTCTGGCTTATATGGGGATGTGGGTGAGGCCTGGTGGACTCAGAGGAGGAGGCTGGGAAGTGATGGTGGGCCCCCTGGCACTTCCAGCCACTGTTATTTCTGCATCTTTTGGGTTAGAAGGATCAGAGACCACTATGGGTCCCAAGCCAGCTTGAAGACAGATGCTTTGGCAAGCAGATACGACATATGTAGCACCCTGAACCCAGTCCTTCCTTCTCCAGAAAAACAGGATTATCCCCCCAAAGCCAGCCTAGAAGGCCCTACCCACAACCCCCTGCAGAGAGAGGGTAATAGCCCAACCCCCCCCCCAACCCCGTCCTTTCCTTTCCTTCCAGAGTCCTGGCCTGGCCTCAAGGTAGGACTCTGCTATCCCAGCTCTGAGCACCAGCCCTTATCCTCACAGCCAGCTGCACCCAGAAGCACACAAAGAGGCCAGGGGAGGGGTACTGGTTCGACCACTTAGTAAGCAGCCCTAAACCCTGTGCGGGGAAGATGGATTCCAGCTGTAGAACTCAGCCCAGAGCTGTCCACACTCATCCCCCCATCCACCCCAGCAATGCCAGCAGCCCAGTTCTGTTGAGGCTGCTGAGCTAGCCAAAAGTGCAAACACAGAATCTGTCCAGGTGGCACCAGCCCCCTCACCCCCAAAGGGCTCTTGGCAGGCTGTGTGTGTGTGTGTGTGTGTGTAAGGGGCGTCCCCAGCTGAGGGCTCAGGCCCCACCTCACGCCCAAGGAGAACCCCTGTCTTGTCCCTCTGGCTCAAGGAACAAAGCCTTTTGATCTGGGAGGGGTCCTTCAACACCATGCCTAAGTTCAGATCCACCCCAGGTTTTGGCTGGAGTCCATGACACACAAGTACCCAGGAAAGCAATCGCCTCCTGGCTCCGACAACAAGAGAGAAATGCTGGGACTTAAGCCACCACCGAGGGCCCAGAAACCACCCACCCAGAGCCTGAGATTCCGGCCCAAGAAGCCAAGGACTCACTGGAACCTAAAAAAGACCAGGACCCCAACTTTCTGAGGCAGGGCCGGGGTGGGTTCTGCTCCGTGGTTCCCAGGGAAAGGGAGGAGGGTAGGAGTGACCGGCAGAGAGAGCAGGTTACATAAAGCTCAGGACGAAGCCGAGAGGGCCTGGCCGGCAGCTATCAGCAAGGGTGGCCGCTTTCCAAGCAGGTCCCGCTGCCAAGGCCCTATCCCAGCCTCTGCTGGAACCTGAGCAAGAGGCCAAGCCGGCCCCCAGGCCAGCGGCCCTCCCTCCCCCACTCCCTCCCTTCCCAAGCCGGCGCTCCCACAACCGTGCTGGCTGGTTCTGGTGAGACCTTTTTGTCTTTTCTGGGCAGCGAGCAGGGCCGGGAGGCGGGGGGACACCGAGGGCTGGGGGAAGCAAGAGCCCCGCACCCAGAGAAACAGGGAGGGTCCTAGGTCTCCTCTCTGGGGCCTGAAGCGGCCTTAGAGGGGACGGGCGCTTCTCGGGATTCCTGAGGCGAGACGGGGAAGAGGGGGTGACCGAAAGCCCCGAACTCGCAGGAGGCGGCCAGGCAGTGGAGCAGAGGGAGCGGGCCCAGCAAGCGAAGCGGGCAGGGAGCAGAGGTGGAGGAGGAATCCCGAAGACCAGGAGCAGGGCCGCTCGCTCGCCCCGCCTCCGCTGCTCACCTTGAAGTAGCCGCCCTCGTAGTAGGTGTTGGGGGGCCCGAAGATGGCCACCTCCCAGTTGTACAGATCGCCCTCGTCCACCAGGGTCACCCGGAAGCCCTCCACCGGCTCCTCCTGCAGCCCCTTGAGTTCCAGCAGCAGCGCCTTCTGCGAGCTGGGCACCAGCGGCCGGGCCATGGCGGCGGCGGACGGGCCCGGGTCCGGGACAGGGGGCGCGCGGGGCCGCGGGGCCGCGGGGCCGCGGGATGGGCCGGGGCTGGGGCCGGCTTCCTCCTCTGCGCCGCCGCCGCCGCCGCCGCCGCCGCCGCCGCCCGGGACACCCGGGGGCTCCACTCGCTCTGCGCCGCCGCTCGGCGCTCGCCTCGGCCGCCGCGCCCCGCCCCCGCCGCCGCCGCCGCCGCCGCCGCCGCCGCCGCCGCCTGCGCGCAGCCCGCCCAGACCGCGCCTGCGCGCCCGCCCGCGGGGCACGACGGGAAGTGATTCCTCCCTACGGCCGCCGAGCGCGCAGCCGGGAGCCGGAGGACGCGCGCGCAGGCGCCTTGGCACTTCCGACCCCTGGGAGGCTGCCGCCGCCCCGGCTAGGACGAGCTCTTCTGATGCCTGTGCGCGGAGCCGCGGGCAGGGTCGGCTGCGCTGCGCCGCCCCACCCGGGTCGCGGCGCTTTTGGGACCTTTTTGTGACGTCGCGGGGCGGGGCTGGGGCGGGGCTGGCCCTAGCCTCAGTTTCCCCACCTGCGATCCGGGCCCAAGCTGCCCCGGGCCAGCAGGGAAGGTACCGCCGCTCGGGCCCTCTCCTGGCCGAACCCCAGATGAGAACCTGACCTCAGCGTGTCAATTTCAGGCTGACCTTTGACCCCAGCTAGCCGGGTCTCTGGGCTTCCCGCCACCCTCCGACCCCGCCTGGGTAACCTGGCAGCACCCCAGTCCGGACGCCCACACGGCTCTGGGTCGGAGAGGTGTGTGTGTGTGTGTGCGGACCTGGCCTACAGCCTTGCAGGTCCGCGGGTGACAGCTCCCCACGAGGGAGGGCATGGGCTCCGTGGCCTGTGGTGGTCTTGCTGGCAGGTGACTCGGGCAGCCAGCAGCTGCACCAACACTTGGGGCTGGGCAGAGCTGATTCTCTCCCTTGGCTGCCTGGCACCTGGCCCTGGGCTGGCCCCAGCTGAGGACAGGCAGGTAAACCTGTCTCGGGAAAGAAAAAATGTCATCTCTGGGGACGAGCAGAAGAGCCTGAGGAAGAGCCATGGGCAGAACAGCAGCTTCAGATGGCCCCCATCAATACAGGGGCTAGCCCTGTAAACCCAGCGGACCTGGAAGGGAGTCTCCTATAGGGTGGGACGCACATACTTTGTCCAGAGTACCAGGTGTTCTCTGTCCCTTGTTCTCTGCCAGTGACACCAGTGTCATAGTGTTGGTCAGTGGCAGCTTGCTGATAAACAGTAATTAGAATTAATTACGATTCTTCCAGAGAAGTTTCCCAACATGTCTCCCCATGTACATGGCAGGAATTATTGGGTGGGGGACACATAAAGGGAGGTACAAGTTTTATATACTCTGCAGCCAGTGCCACTGAGGCCTTGCTGGATATAGTTTTCTGCATCTCAGGCTCTGCAACATCCTGAGGTCGTGGACATCTCAGGTTTCTGCACATTTTCAGGCCATGGCACCTCCATTTCCTGAGAGGGCTTCCACTCTTAGTCTGCAAGGTTCAAATTGGACAGATTCCCTAAGCCCTGGCTGAAGTGGTTAGTTCAGCACTGTCTAATAGGATGACTGTCTAATGAGATGCAGCCTGGGACATTTTCTGGGGACACAATGCTGAGGTGGCTGATCTGGGAGCCCTGGGCCAGGAGCATAGGACCATCTCATCACCGTGAGGACTGTGAACAAAGCTGGCACTCAGGAAAGCTAAGCCAACTGATGTGAAAGTGCTGATGACTGCTTCTGGATCCAGCCACGCCTGACCTCCCTTTGCAATGGTGCAAGTCAATAAATTACTTCTTTTCTTCTTTTTTTTTCACTTCTTATTAAGCCAGCAATGTGGTATCCGAACTGAGTCTGCAACCTGCACCACAGCTCATGGCAATGCCGGATCCTTAACCCACTGAGGGAGCGAACCTGTGTCCTCCTGGATGCTAGTCAGATTTGTTTCCACTGAGCCATGATGGAAACTCCGTTATTAAACCAGTTTGAGTTGAGCTTTCCATCCACAGGCCATAGAACAGCCCTGGGAGTTCCCCGGTGGCTCAGTGGGTTAAGGTTCCAGCATTGTCATTGCTATGACTCTCGTTACTGCTGTGGTGTGGGTTCCATCCCTGACCCAGGAACTTCCACATGCTGCAGGCACAGCCAAAACAAACAAACAAAAAACAGAGTCCCGGATTCAAATCTAGGTTCTGCCTTGACCTTAGAAATGATGCTCCACGGAGTTCCCGTTGTGACTGAGCAGTAAGAAAACTGATTCATGAGGATATGGGTTCGATCCCTGGCCTCGATCAGTGGGCTAAGGTTCCAGCATTGCTGTGAGTTGTGGTGGAGGTAGCAGATATGGCTCGGATACCGCATTGCTGTGGTTGTGGTGTAGGCTGGCAGTTGTACCTCTTATTCATCTCCTAGCCTGGAATTTCGATATATTACGGGTGTGGCCCTAAAAAGCAAACAAAACAAAACAAAACAAATGGTCTTCCAATGCTAAACCTGTTTATCTAAAAATGAGTTACATGAAATATAATACTTGTAAAGCTCTTGGCATGGAGCTGGAATATGTCACGGAGACTTGCACAATAGTGTTTTGCTGCGGTTGTGCCTGTTGGGAAAAGTCATCATCTCAGTAGTCAGTGGGGCTTCAGGGCTGAAGTGAAAGGGGGTGCATGGGCCCCTAAGTTCATAGCAGCACTATTCACAATAGCCGAGACATGGAAGCAACCTAAATGTCCATTGACAGGTGAGTGGATTAAGATGAGGCATATATACAGCCATAAAAAAGAACAAAATAATGCCATTTGCAGCAACATGGATGCAACTAGAGACTCTCATACTAAGTGAAGTAAGTCAGAAAGAGAAAGACAAATATCATATGGTATCTCTTTTATGAGGAATCTAAAATAACCACAAGTGAACCTATCTGCAGAACAGAAACAGACTCACAGACTCAGAGGGCAGACTTGTGGTTGCTAAGGCGGAGCGGGGAGGGAGTGGGATGGACTGGGAGTTTGGGCTTAGTAGATGCAAACTGTTACACTTAGAATGGATAAGCAAAGAAATGAGGTCCTTTCGTACAACACAGGGAAAACTATATCCAGTGTCCTGGGACAGACCATGAACGAAGATAATATAAGAAATGGTATACATACATATGTGTGTGTGTGTGAGAGAGAGAGAGGGAGGGAGAGAGAGAGAGAGAGAGACTGGGTCACTTTGCTGTATAGCAGAAACTGGAACAACATTGTAAATCAACTATACTTAAAAAAAAAAAAAAGGTGTGTGTTGGGGGAAGAGCGTGGCCCCTCATGGAGAGAGGGACATGGAGAAGGAAGACAAAGGTTACAGAGTGGGCTTCAAGTTCAGCTCTGCCTCTTTCTGCAATCTGCTCTGGAAGCAGGGTGCACTCAACTGCAGTAGTAGACAATAATGGCACATCCTGACCCCAGAGCCTGGGAACACAATGCCTCACCTGAGAGAAGGAAATTTGCAGCTGAGATTCTGACCCTTGAGGTGGGATGACCTGGTTCTCAGGTGGCCCCTGTGCTGTCCCATGGCGGGCGGGAGGGGTAGAGTCAGAGGGGCGATGTGTTGGAGTGATGAACTTTGAGGACGCAGGAAGGGGCTGTGAGACAAGGATGCAGTGCCTCTGGAAGCTGGAAAAGGCAAGAGAGTAGATTCTTGCCTGGGCCTCCAAAGGGAACCAACCCTGCTCACACCTAGATTTTAAGACTTCTAACCTCCGAACTTGTAAGATAATGAACTTGTATCTAGGTTGCTCACTTTGTGGTGACTCATTACAACAGCCACAGGGACTAAATACGCTGGCCTCTATGAGAGAGTCAGATGCTTCCTCTGGAAGTTGATTAATTCATGGCCTTCAATGGACAATTCTAGATGCTGGGGGTACACCAGTGAATAAAATATGCAAAAATTCATGCCCTTGGGGGAACCCAGAGAAAGGATATAAAAAGCTGGTAAATTAATAAGCAAATTCTGGGAGTTCCTGTCGTGGCTCAGTGGTTAACGAATCCGACTAGGAACCATGAGGTTGCGGGTTCAATCCCTGGCCTTTCTCAGTGGGTTAAGGATCTGGCATTGCCGTGAGCTGTGGTGTAGATTGCAGACACGGCTTGGATCCCGTGTTGCTGTGGCGGTGGTGAAGGCCGGCAGCTACAGCTCCTGTTAGACCCCTAGTCTGGGAACCTCCATATGCCACGGGTGTGGCCCTAGAGAAGGCAAAAAGACAAAAAACAAAGCAATTCTGGTAACAAAAATTGCTATTAAAAAATAAAGCATGGTGAAGCATTTGTAACAGGGGGTGGGGCAGGAGGCTTATTTTAGAAAGGGAGTCTCTTAGGAGATGGCTTTTGAGCAGAGACCAGAATGTAATGATGAATTGAGCCACATGGGTCTGGAGGAACAGTGTAACAGGGAGCGGAACAGCACATGCAAAGGCATGAAGTAGGGACAAGCCGGACTCGCTAGAGACCAGTGTGCCTGAGTCAGAGTGAGGGGACAGAGGCAAGAAAAGAAGCTGGGGATTCTCTTGGCTCAGTTCTCCTGAGTGCTCACTTTGTTCACAGACCTTATGGTAAAAAGAGAGCTCCAGGAGTTCTCGTCATAACGCAGCAGAAATGAATCCGACTAGGAATCGTGAGGTTGCAGGTTCGAACCCTGGCCTCCCTCAATGGGTTAAGGATCCATTGTTGCTGTGAGCTGTGGTGTAGGTTGCAGATGCGGCTGAGATCCTGCGTGGCTGTGGCTGTGGTGTAGGCTGATTTGATCCCTAGCCTGAGAACCTCTATATGCCACTGGTACAGCCCTGAAATGCAAAACAAACAAACCAACAAACAAAAAACAGCTCCACCATCCAATCCCAGCTTCTCCCAACTCACCTGCCCCAGAAAAGGCCCCAGGGCTGCAGCTCATTGGCCAACGGGGAGTCACATGCTTTTCCTTAGCCAATCACTGAGGCCAGGGCAACTGGAGCACTCCTACTGGCTGGGGGTGCCCAGAGGGGTGAGGATGTGGCCTGGACCGGTGTGGAAGGAGCAGGCTAGATGAAGCTAGGATGTGCAACCCACAGGATGAGAAAAGGGCCAGCTGAGAGGACAGAGGAGGCATCCAGATGGAGCCCCCATTCTGGGCAGACTGGGGGGCTTCCTTGGAGCCCACAGGCTCCAGAGGAGCCCCAGGTTCAGGGAGGCTGACCGGAGGCTCCGTCCTGGATGTGGCAGGCCTGGGGTGTCCTTGGCATGTCCCTGAAGAGACACCCAGCAGGTGCTTGGCTCTCCAGAGCTGGAGCACCACAGGGCTGGGCCTGAGATGTGAATTTGAGACTCCTTGGTGACCAGGCAGTAATTGAAGCCATAGGCCTGGTGAGATGCCAGGGGAGGAGGAAGCATGAGGAGAAGCGAGGCCCCTGGAGGAGCAGGAGGACGCCCTCCCTCAGGGAAGGAGGAGGAGGAGGAGCCTTCTGTGAGGGTTGTGGAGGGACTAGACAAGGCAGGGAGGCCGAACGTCCATGCTGCTGCAAGGCCAGGGAAGCAGGACAACTGCACTTCCCCAGATTGCACCAGTAAAGGGCAAACCGAGACGTCTGGACCCAAGACCAGGCACGATGGCCCCTTAGGAGAGGCAGTGCAGGAAGACGGCCGGAGCGGGGTGGGGGGTGAGGGGAGGCATCCCTGGCTGGCGGTGGCCACAGCCTGAGCTGGGGTGCCCCTGGAGTATGCCCCCAGAGTTGGCTGCCCCGTGGCAAGCAGACTGGTTCCTGGATGCCGTCATGGTCACTCATTGGCCATGCCTGCCCCAGAGGAAGGGATGGGGCCTCCTGGACATGTGGCTCCGTCTCTGGAGAGGCAGCTATGAGCCAAGGCAGCTGGGGAGGGGATCTGGTGGCACCAGTGACACCTGCTACGCACTGTCCAGACCAGTTCTGATGACCAGGAGGCAGAGGTCCCTCCCAGGGGACCACAGAGTGGCCCAGAGGCTGCTGGAGCCCATGAGTCCGCAGTGTACTGTGTCCAGATCCTGGCACCTAACATTGGTGCTTGGCCTGGCCACAAACTCTGAGCTGGCAGGAGCCTCGACACAGCTTGCTCTCCAGCGCTGTCCAGTCCCACAAGGTCCTCAGCCCACTTACACTTCTGACCTGTTTTCTGTGTGTAGGATCAGTAATAGCTCATACTTCCTGAGCAGGGTCTTTTTCTGAATCTTCTGGTTATGTAATGAATGACCCCAAAATTTTGTGGCTGAATACAGTAACAATCATTTATTTAGCTCACTGGCCTGCAACAGACACTGTGCTTCCTCACTAAGTGGTTGCTGTGTTTTATGCCAGCACCCACAGGGGTACCTCTTGCCTTTTGTGACCCAGGCGTGGAAGCCATGTGCTGTCAGGAAAGCCAGTAAGGTCAAGGTGGGGAGGGACACAGATTCCATCTTTTACCTGCCCCTGGAGGGGATGGAGGAAGAGCAAATGGGAAGGCAAAGGAACCTGTGGCTATTTTGGGGTTCTGGTGGTGTTTTTTTTGCTTTTTAGGGCCACACCTATGGCATATGGAAGTTTCCAGGCTAGGGGTCAAGTTGGAGCTATAGATGCTGGCCTACGCCACAGCCACAGCAATGCCAGATCCAAACCATGTCTGTGACCTACACCACAGCTCATGGCAATGCCAGATCCTTAACCCATCGAGCAAGGCCAGGGATTGAACCTGCATCCTCATGGATCCTAGTTGGATTCGTTTCTGCTGAGCCATAATGGGAGCTCCCCGTGGCTGTTTTTGGAAAGCCCAGCCACAGTGATTTGCTCATGGATTACCTGCCCAAGGCCAAGGGCAGGTGCTGGGAAACAGGGAGGCAAGGTGGCCCTGTGTGATCTCCTTCAGTCAGAATAGGGGCTGTCCTGAGTCCTGTTTAATGGGTTAGGAAACTGAGGCCAAGAGCATGAAGACTGTGCCTGCAACCGCTCTGGGCTGGGAAACTGCCCCATCGAGGGTGCGATTCTGCTGGGGGAGGAGGGTGGCCCGGGTGTATGGCACAGGTGTGCTCAGACCCGGGATGGGCCAGACAGCATGGCAGAGGTACTGTGGCTGTGGGTTACAGAGCACAGCCTGGTTCAGATACCAGCTTGCCCCGTGCTGGTGGTGCGACCTTCACTACTCGGGGTTTCCTCATCTGCCAGACCTTCTACATAGGGCAGCGATGAGTCAAGACACTGCCTGACTTGCATGTGTTCGCCGCTCCTGTCATCACTATCACTACTACCCGCCCAGCTGACCTCTTCCTTTGACGGCTGGGAAACTGAGGTCCGGGGAAACTGCTAGGGGGCCACACTGGTGGAGGGAGACTGGGGGCCCTCCACTCCCATAAAGTCGGATCCAGGGGTGCCCTGGGGTCTTCGAACATAGGTGGGACCCACTGGGGGCTGGCCGGGGTGTGACCTAAGTGGAAAGTATTTCTGCTGACAGGGGCTGGGGCTGGGGTAGCACACACACAGGTGGGCCTGGCTAACAGACTTTATTACTGCTGAAGAGGGGGTTCCGGCGGGCTTGCGGGGAGGGACGCTCAGCCTCCCCCAGAGGGGGATGGGACATCATTCCAGGTCAGAAGCTGGGTGTGGAGGGGCTCCCCGTACCCCCCCCACCCCGCATGCAGGGACATCCCAGTCCTGCCCCAGACCCGTTTTGTGCCCAGGAGCAGGTGAGTCGGACCTCGAGGACCCCAGCTGTCCTCGTGTAGGAGGTGGCTGCCAAAGGAGGCACTCAGCCCACGGGCTTGACCTTGGCGATGAAGAGGGCGGCAGCCTTCTCCAGGAACTCCTCCCGGGTCATGGGAGCGCTGGGCCGCCGAGCCACCAACGCGCGGTCCATGGCCAGCGCCAGGCTGTCGGGCCCCAGGCGCGAGCCGGCCTCCAGGTAGCGGGCGGGCGCGGTGTCGTCGCTGGCCTGCAGGGCCCCCGCCAGCGTGTCCAGCACCGCCTGGCCCACGCGGCGGTCGGCCACGGCCAGGCCCGGGTCTTCCAGCAGCCGGTAGAGGGCGCCGGCGCGCGCCACGAACTCCAGCAGCACGAAGCAGGTGAGCATGCCTGCGCGGAACACCGCCAGCGGCACGGCCTCGTGGTCCCGGCACTGGATCTTGCGCAGCAGAGGCGCCACCACCTCCTCGGGGGCCTCCCCGTCGCGGCAGATGCGCTTCAGCAGCTCGCTGTACGTGCGCCCGTCCAGCCCGGGCTTCTTCTTGCGCCCGCTGGCGCTCAGGCACTCGTAGGCCACGCCGACGTTGTTGTTGAAGGCTGTCCTGCGGGTGGAGGGGGCGTCGGGCCGCTGCAGAGCCCAGCTCCGGGGCCCCCACCCCCCACCCCCGGCCGATCCGGCATCAGGGCTTTTGCCCCCGACTGTGCTCTTGCCCGGAGTGCCCTCTCCCGGGCTTCTGAATCTTTGCTTCATGTCACTTCTGGGGCGGCCCTCCCCACTCCCTAACTCCTGCCTCTACGTCTCTTCATGGCGGTTAGTCACTGTTACAGCCCCCAGGAGCCCGAGAAACACCCGCTGACTCAGCAACGGGGCACCTGCCCCCCGGACTGTGCACTTGCCCTCCCACCCATGACGTGCGCACCAACAGGGTGTCACTGGGGCCGCACACTTTTTACCATGGGTTAACTTTTTACCATCCGTTGACTCATTGCAGCCTGGCAGGCCCAGAGTCAGCAAACCACAGCTTGTGGCTCAAAGCGGGCTGCAGCCTGTTGGTGTAGGTAAAGATTTATGGGCAGGTGGCCTTGTCAATCCAGATATGCTGCCTGTGGCTGCAACAGCAGCAGGGCGTGGCGGTCACATCAGGAACCTGCTACAGTGCTGACACTACTTACCGCCTACCTGACGAGGACCCCGAGGTCCTGCCAGGCACCCCGGCCAGGCTGTGCCTCAGAGGTGGTGAACTGCTTGGGCTGGGGGTGAGCCTGGGAGTCTAGTTAACCCAGCATCTCAATCCACCCTCACCTGGACAGCCAGCGGCTGCCGGCGGCCTTGTTCCATTTCCACTAAAGCAAATGGGAAGGGAGGCTCAGGGCAGGCAGATGCTCAGGCCAAGGGTCCTACTGAGGGAAAGGTGACGCCAGGGCTCAGGCCTGCCTTTCCTGAAAGCTCGGCCCCCCCTCGGGGCGGGAGGACATAGGACATGCACCACAGCTCCACTCTCTCTCTTTTTTTTTTTTTTGTCTTTTTGCCTTATCTGGGGCCGCACCCGCGGCATATGGAGGTTCCCAGGCTAGGGGTGTAATCGGAGCCATAGACACAACAATGCGGGATCCGAGCCACATCTGCAACCTACACCACAGCTCATGGCAACGCCGGATCCTTAACCCACTGAGCAAGGCCAGGGATGGAACCTGCAACCTCATGGTTCCTAGTCGGATTCGTTAACCGCTGAGCCACGACGGGAACTCCACAGCTCCTCTTAACTGTGGGACCTGGCACGCTGCCTGCCTCTAGGGGCCAGCAGTGGTGTGAGCCTGGGACACACCAGGCCAGAGCACAGATGGTACCCAGTACCCTCTCTGCTGGCCAGGGCTGGGCCCAGATATGCTAACCCCGTGGATACCAGGGATCAAGGCCCCTCACAGAGGAGGAACTGAGGCCCCAGGGGGAGGGTGGGACCTGGGGTCTTTCCCAGCTGCCCATCCTCACTTGTGGGGTCCTCACGATGTGCTGGAGCTTTAGGGTGCCAGATTCAGTGTCACACTCGCGGCTCCACGACTGGCACTGCACCAGCTGCTGCCATCTAGTAACAGCCCTTTGTAGGGGTTCCCATTACCGACTCCCTCATTGCCTTGAGCTAATTAATCCTCGTCCCCTGGAGGTGGCAGCAGAGGTGGGGCGCAAACCTGCCCTAGTTCCAGCCACTGCCCCTGCTGTCCTGTCTGGAGAACAGGTGTCCCGGTTCTTATAGCTCAGGGAGGACAGAAGAAAGACTGTGTGCCCAGTGCTTCAGACTGTGCCAGCGTGTGGCAGGGCCCACGTGCACCTGTCCTTAGAGTAACCAGCACCGTCCTGTCGCTGTTTCCCACAGGCCCCAGGCCTCGGACAGGAAGGTTCACCAGAGGCACTTCCAGCACAGTGAGATCAGAGTAGCAGGTGAGACGCAAAGAGGAAAGCCACCCCTGCCTCTAGGCTGCAGTGTCTTGTCCATCATCTGTCCGTCTGTCCTCTGGGGGGTCTCCAGCCACCTGGTCCTCAGGCTCCACCTGTGTCATCTCCTACACAGACTGGTTTGCAAAGTATGTGAGCCTTTGTTAGAAAAGAACCTCTAGTGAGTTCCCGCTGTGGCTCAGTAGGTTAAGAACCTGACAAAGCCTCTGTAAGGATGCAGGTTCAATCCCTGGCCTTGCTCAGTGGATTAAAGGTCCAACGTTGGCACAGGTTGTGGCTTAGGTCAAGATGCAGCTTGGATCTGGTGTTGCTGTGGCTGTGGCATAGGCTGGCAGATGCACCTCTAATTTAACCCCTTGCCTGGGAACTTCCGTATGCCACAAGTGTGGCTGTAAAAAAACAAAAACAAACAAAAAAGAACCTCTTGACAGGCTGTGTCCTGGAGTCACAGAGACTTCCTGCTGCCAAGGGGGGGGTGTCAATGGGTGGGTGGAGGCCCAGGATGGCCACCCACAGAGTGACTGCCCCCAGTGTCAGCAGTGCAGAGGAGAGGGGCTCTGGATCATTGTTTGGAAAGGAATTGGGTTTCCTCCCTGCTCACAGCAGATGCCTGCATAAATTCCCACTGAGGCAGCAGGGGTAGACCAGGGTGGCCCCCAGCGTCTGTGAGTCACACACACACACACACACACACACACACACCGCCACTGTCAGGTATGTTTCTAAATGTGTGCAGGGTCCCAGGATCTCAGGGGCCAGATGGTTGTGGAGCAGTCTCGTGGAGTCTGTGAAATTTCCTAATCCAGGGGTCTTGCCCAGGGAAAACCTGTCCCCAGGAGTCACTGGGGATGTCTGTGCTTGTCATGATGGGGCTCCCAGTGTCAAGCACGTGGGGTCAGGGAAGCTGCTCCCAACCTGAGACCAGGATGGGCCCCTCTGCAAAGAAGGCTTGGAGCTGAGGAGCCGGGCTCAGACCAACTGGTGCTTTTGCATGTTTTCTGGAGCCACAGTGCCCAGGTCTGACTCTGGCGCTGCCCCTAGTGCCGGGGAGTCAGCTGTGTGTGCACTCTGGCGGACATTGCAACGTCAGTGCCACCATCACTAGTCCTAGAGCCCAGCACTTCTGATTTTTCAAGACACCAGCAGAGGGGCTTTGCTAACATTCTCCGCAAATCTTTCATGCTGAGGACACTCTCAAGAATAGCCCCAGGGTGCTCCAGCCCACCCCTCTGCCTTGGGAAGAAGCTGTCTGGCCTGAGGGACCCCCCCCACACACTCAGGACTCACTTCACCTGGCTTTGTCTTCTGACCTGTCAGCAGAAGTTAAGGCGCTACTGACTGAACCCACCGCTGAGCCCACTGCTGGCCCTGTCTCTGGGGGAATCAGGAGCACCCTGGAGCCCAGGCACATGAGCCACCAGCACCTGCCATGGGGCTTGCCTACTCCCGTCCCTCTGTGCCCCTAGCCAGCAGCCCCAGCACACCTGCAGTACAGTGAATAGTGGCCCCCAATGCATGTCCATCCAGAACCTGGGCCTTATTAGGGATTAGGGTCTCTGCAGGTGTAATTAGTTCAGGATCTGGAGATGAGGTGAGATAACCTGAAATCCAGTGCCAAGTGTCCTTGAGAGAGAGACAAACACGCAGTGGAGAAGCCATGGAAGATGAGGCAGAGGCTGGGGTGATGCAGCCAGAGGCCAAGGATGCTTGGAGCACCCAGAAGCTGGAAGAGGCAGGTAGGACCCTCCCCTGGAGTCACCATAGAGACCAGAGCCTGCCACACCTTGATTTCAAACTTTGGCCTTCGGAATTGTGGGACAGTAAATTTTTCTTTTTTGGCTGCCCTGAGGCATGTGGAGTTCCCCAGCCAGAGATCAGATCCAAGCTGCAGTTGTGACCTAAGCTGCAGCTGCAGCAACACTGGATCCATAACCCATGGTGCCAGGCTGGGGATGGAACCTGTGTCCCAGTGCTCCAGAGACGCCGTCGTCGATCCCATTGTGCCACAGCAGGAACTCCAATTTCTGTTGTTTTAAGTTATCAAGTTTGTGGTAATTGGTTCCAGCAGCCCCAGGAAACTCAAACAGCACCCTTTGTTCTAAACCCAGGACACTTCTCGACTGTCATCTGCAGAGCCACTGGACACAGGGCCACCAACAGCTCACAAGGTGCCTTTGTGTGAATTAGGAAAATCTCTGCCAGAAAGCTTCACACAAGCGTCCCTGCCTGTGATGTCTATGGGGTGGGTGGCTTGTGCAGTGCCTGACCTAAACAACGGTACATGGCCCTGCAGCTGACTCTCTTCTTCCCGGAAGCTGTCCTGGGCTGCCAGTCTCCTCTGGTTCCCTCCTTCATGTTTGGTTGGCCTTCTAATGCTTTGCTGTGGGTTTGCTGAAGCTGGGGCCCCTCAGAGTTGGGTCCTGGGCTCTTCCTAGTTCCCCTGAGGTCTTCATAACCCCTCCCAGGTGACCACCTCCTGCCCTTGTCACACATCTCAGTTGTGGAATCAATTGCCTATCTACCTGCTGCCAGATTTTCCCAGCTCCCTACTCAACTTCCCCCCAAACCAGTGTGACCTCGCATTTCAAGAACCACTTGGGACTGTTCCTGTACAACTCCTGCCACCTTGACCCCAGCAAAAGCAGCAGCTTGACCTTCAGAGCATATGCCCTGAGCTCTGGATGCCCACCAAACTGCTCCCTGCCAGGTCCCCGGCCACACCGTGTGGCTCTCACGGTAGGCACACCCCACCCCCCCCCCCACCCCCGGAAGCAGAGACAAGCACTCTGCATGGATGCCGGCTCCCTACACCCCTCCCCACACCCAGGCTCCCTCCCAACCTCTCTGTGCTCCCCTTCTTAGGGAATGCCCTCAGGCAGGGGGCTGGGGGGTCAGGCTGAAACTCTCCCTTGCTTGGCTTTCTCCCCTTTCTGGGTTCTCTGGGGGCACCTTTTTATAACATGATCCCCATGTGAATGCTTCCCTCAGGCTCCGCTTCCGGGGCACACCCACATCCAAGTCCCAGCCCACCCACATCCAGCAGCGACCTTGTCTGGTTGATGCTGGTTCTCCCCACACACCTGGGGTGGCTCACACATTCAACCCGTGTTCCTCAGTCCCTTTCTATGGGCTCAGAACTGAGGCACCATCCCCTCCACCCCTCCATGCTTCAGCCCTCCAAAAGCTCTACGGCCTACCCGTCTCCTGTGGGCCCCACACGGCAGACCTACAGCCTCCAGGCCAGTGCACCTTCTGGCCTTTCCCTGTGTGTCATGCAGGCCCCTTCCTGGACACCCCTCTTGCCCGCAGGGAGGCCTTGCCCTAGGGTAGGGGCCTCGGGTGACTGGTTTGCTCTCTGTATCCACCACCCCGCCTTGTAAACATTCGTTTTCTGGCTGAATGGGCAAGGATGCTACAACGCTAGGAACAAGGCAACTAGGAGGGACCTTGAGCCAAGTCCTCTCTGGGCTCCGTGATTTTCAAAAGTGGGGTGGGCTGCAGGGGAAACTCAGCACCTGCAAAAAGGCATCACAAAAGACAAAGTCGGCCAGAGCTCGCGCCGCCGGCCCTCAGATCGGCGGCGGAGCCGGGAACCTCCAGCTGAGAGCTGTCCGCGCCTTACCCACGCCAGGGACAACGGACTACAGTTCCCAGCAGGCCCCACGCTATATCGCCGGCTTCGAGGCGGGGAGCGAGCAGCGCGGAGCACGCTGGGAGTAGAAGTCCGGCCGCGTCCCCTACCCGCCCGGGCCCAGCCCAACCCCGCACCTCTGGGAGTGGTGAGCCAGACGAAGATGCCACAGCGCGCGGCCCAGGCGCTGCTGCTGCAGCAGGAGCTGACCCGGGGGCTCCCCGGCACCGCCGTTTGCAGGCGAGCGCAAGCCCATGTTCTCGAAATAGTGCGCCAGGAAGGCGATGGGCTCCTCGGGTCGCGCCTCCAGCACCTTCAGCAGGGCTGCCCGCAGCATCTCCGTTACGCCGATCTGCCGCAGGAAGTCCTCCTCACTCTCGGCGGTCGCCGCCGCTCGGGGGACCCCTGGCCGGCCGCTGTCCGTGATACTGGCCGCGTGGGTCATCGCCGGCCGCCGCTTTTCCACTGCCGCCATCTTCGCTGAGGGCAGCAGGACCGGAAGCGCCTCCATATTTTACAGTACTCTGGCGACTCGGGCCGGCCATCTTGGTTAAGGGCGGAGAGCACCAGCATCCCGCTGGGATATGGGGAAATCATCCGCGCATGCGGCCCTTTCTCCTAGGGTCTAACTGACATTCTCTCTCAGGTTTCCTCTTTACGTGTGCTGGTTGGTTTTCCTGGCTTGGGCCCGGAACTTAAATTTTGCCAGACTCCAAAATGGGTCCCTAGGAAGGGTTTGGTTTATGATATGAAGCTGGATTGTTTGCCATCTTGTTAGTGGGCGTGTCTTTTATTAGCATGGTCCCCTGGCAACCGGTCACCTTGGTTACCAAAGAAGTGTAAGCTGTATGGCTCCACCCCACCTCCAGGACTAAGTCACGCCCCCCTTCCTTTTTCTGATTTTCAACTCTGAGCATTTGTGCTCAGCGTAATTGTCTACGTCCGACTTTGTAACACTTCGTGGGGAAAAGCCCCCTATCTGCACCAGGCTGGGTTAGGGGTCCACTCTGCTCTCCCGCTGCCCCTAGTCCCCTGTACGCGCTTGCTGAGTGGGTGGAGCACTCACCGTCCCAGTTCTCCCCCCCTGGCTGTTACCTTTCCTTCCCACCAGAGGGATCTTTGTCACCTGCATCTTCTGTAACTCTCACCTCTCCCAGAGCTCCCAGTTCCAGCAGGCTGTAGTCCCTGGCACGTACAGTCCTTCATCTGCCAATCTCATTTCCAGCCCCTCTGTCTGGCGTTTTTCCGCCGTCCTAGCCCCCAGCCATTCTCAAAGAGATGCTATTTCCCTTAACAGCCACCCCTCTTCTGTCTTTGCCCATGCTGTTCCCCAACAAATCTCCTCTTCTTCTTCTTCTTCTTTGGCCACATGCGCAGCACGCGGAAATTCCCAGTTCAGGAATCAAAACTGTGCCACGGTGGTGACAACGCAGGGTCTTTAACCCGCTGAGCCACCAGGGAAGTCTCTCTTCTCCGCTTCTTTTGAAGACTCCTAGTTATTCTTTAAGCGCCAGTGTCCGTCCCCACCCCCGGCCCAGGGAAGGGCACCAGGCAGAGTGCGTATCTCTCCCCCCACCCCAGCCCTGGCCAGGTGGGGCTGGGGTGTCTGTCCTTCTGGGGAGTCAGCCAGAGCAGAGGATGCTTGGAGCTATGTAGAGGATTCCAGTGTCTGTTCTACAACAGGAACCACGGCAAAATCGGGCCAGATGCCCTTTATTCTCAGCTCTGCACTGTGGGGGTGGCTCCCCAGGGGCCCCACTGAGGGGAAACCCAGCCAGCTGGGGAGCCTGGATGTGCTGGCCATCAAGGTAAGGGGCACATGATCAGCCCCCCTGCTGTCCATAACCCTGCAATGTCCTCTAGTTGAAAGGCAGTCCCCCTCTATGTGGTCCAGGTGGAGCTGTGGGCCCAGAGGAGCGTGGGCCTGGTCATCTTCTGCTGGGCCGGCAGCGTTTCCACAGGCGGTAGATGAGGAACACCAGAAGAAGCAGCCCCAGCACCAAGCTACCTGTCCACAGGGCTGCAGATGATGACAGGGAGCCTGGGGCAAGATGCAAAGGGAGCCCTTACACCCCTGCAGGCTTGGGGGAGCAGCCCAGGAGAGTCCGCTAAGGGCTCCCACATTCACTGAGTCCTGTAACATTTTATAAAGGACTTCACTGTTTAAAATATCTTTGGATAAAATATCACTGTTTAAATATCTTTGGAAATGTACAAATATCTCTGGACTATCCAAAGGCCCTTATTTTATTTTAATTTTTAAGGCCACAGCATGTGGAAGTTCCCAGACCAGGGGTCGAATTGGAGTAGCAGCTGCCAACCTACACCACAGCCACAGTAACTCGAGATTCAAGTTGCATCTGCTGCCTACACTGCAGCTCATGGCAATGCCAGATCCTTTACCCACGGAGTGGGGCCAGGGATTGAACATGCATCTTCACAGATGTTAGCTGGCTGCATTACCGCTGAGCCACAGCAGGAACTTCCAAAGGCCTTTAGAGTGAAACTTTTGAAAAGTACATAGGACCTTATAGTTAGAAGTAGGCTGTCCATTGAGGGGCTACTTGTCAGGACCGCATTTGAAGCGTGGCCAGTCTGAAGGGACAGCACTGTCAGTGTAAGATGCACATCATATTTTGAAAACTTAGTTTGAAAAAAAGAAAAAAACCTCATTCATGTTTTTTTATAGATTACATGTTGAAAAGATAATATCTGAGATATACTGGATTTGATTAAATATATTATCAGAATTTTTTTTGGACACCTTCACGGCAAGCAGAAATCCCCCAGGCCAGGGATCAAACCTGCGCCACTGCAGTAACCAGAGCCAGAGCAGTGACAATGCCAGGTCCTTAACCCACTTAGTCACAAGGGAGCTCCTCATCAGACTTTTTCCTTTTTCTTTCTCCCCTGAATGTGGCTACTAGAAAAGCTGAAATTACCAAAGTGGTCATACTTTATTTTATTCCGCCAGCTGTAGCAGTCCATAGAGTTCAGAATTTACAAACTACTGTGACATCTATACGGTCCCAGAAACTTACAGTTATCGCCATGCAGGCAGCTGTGACTTACAGTGTCAGGGAAGCCTGCTAGACAGCTGGGAACACAGGCTGGCAGGGTGCCTTCTGGTCTAAGGTGTGGGCACGAGGTTTCCCTCCCTCCCAGCCTCCCCCAGCACCTGCCCCAGCCCCCAGACTCACAGATTTCTGGGACCAGGTATAGGTTGGCCATCTGGCCCCCTGGGTCCAGGCGACACTGGAACCAGCCCTCAGGGTGGCACTCAGCCCACAGCACACTCCCGCTGGTCAGCCAAGCCTGGGCTCCAGCCTCCCTCGTCTTGTAGGCGGCCAGCCCACCGGGAGCCTGGGTCCAGCTCACGGCCACGCCTGGGCCGCAGGCTGCCTCACACAGCAACTCCAAAGTCCCCGGTGCTGACACCTGGTGGATTTCTGGGTGGCAGGGCCTGGTGGAGCTATTGGCAGGCTTGGGGTCGGGACTCCTGGGGCTGTGGATGGAGATCTGTTCGGGGGTCTCAGGGGAGGTTGTGATGGGGGACTCTGGAGGTGTTATGATGAGGGGTTCCAGGGGGGTCATGATGGGGGGCTCCGGGGACACTGTGAGGGGGGGCTGTGGGGTCACTGTGCGAGGGGACTCTGGGGGGGTCACGATGGGGGACTCCAAGGAGGTCATGACACAGGGCTCCGGGGATGTTGAGAGCAGGGGCTCCGGGGAGGTCAGGCCCTGCAGGACTGGAAACAGGGGAGCATTTGTTCTCCCTGCTGCCCAGGCCCCTCTCCTGCCTGAGCCTCTCCATCTGGACCACGTGGTTGGGCCAAGACTGCTCCCAACCCTATCCTGGGCCACTTGGGTGAATCTCAGGGTACCCCAGTGAGTAGGGTAGGGGTGAAGGTCCTTGGCTGCCCATTCCCCTCTGTAGGCATCTAAATCTGTGTGTCACTTTCCTCAACTGTAAAGGGGGGAGAAGCCCCTACCCCAGGGGTGCGGTGAGTGACGTGCTCAGCGCGCAGGGCCTTGCAGTACTGGATTTTACTATGATGGAGCTGAGGGGGGCGGGGAGGGGATGGCCCCACATCCATGAGTGACAGTGACACATCCCTATCTTGATGAAACAACAGCAGGGGAGACAGATAATGGAAAAGAAAATCCAACACACAAGATACGGGAAGTTGATAAAATGTGTCAACAAACACTCAGTAGAAGAAAAAGGGCCTGTGTGTGTGTGTGTGTGTGTGTGTGTGTGTGTGTGTGGCGGGGGGGGTTGACTCCTAGGACGAGGAGGTCAGGGCAAGCCTCACTGGGAAGGTGACCTGAGGGAGGTGAAGGGCACAGCAAAGCAAAGATTCTGGGGCAGGGCTGCCCCTGGGGTGTTGGAGGAGCAGCAGAGTGAGTGGTGGGCAAAGAGGGAGGAGGTGAGGCCAGGGAAGAGGGGGCCCAGGAGGGCTGTGCAGGGCCCCATGGACACACCCAGAGGAAAGCGGGAGCCCTGGAGGGCTCTGGGCAGAGGAGGGGCAGCACCTCCCAGGCCTACTACAGGGCAGTGCTCAGTAAACGTGGAAGGAAGGAAGGAGTGAGAAGACGCACTCTGGCTGCCACCGGGGGACAGACTAAGACCCAGTGCAGTTTTCCCACCTGCTGTGGGACGGTGACCAGTCCAGAGGGGAAAACAGCCAGCGAGGGCGGAAGCAGGATTCCAGAAGCACCCTGGGCACCGCTCATCCAGGCTCACAGGAGCTGGGTGGTGTGACCTCACCCAATTCCTGAGCGACCCCCAGACTCACCTGGAATGGGCAGGCGGTGGCTCAGCTCCAAGCCTGGCAGGCTCATGGTCACCTGGCAGTGGAGGATGGGTGGCATAGGGGTCCCCAAGGGAGGCAGCAGCCAGCGCTCCGTCACGTGGAACAGCAGGTCCTCACCCTCCTGGGGCTCGTCCGTCATGTCCCTGTCCAGGGTCTGCACCCCCTCCAGTTCCTGACCCCCCAGGAGCAGGGACATGGAGAGGACGTCAGGGCCAGCGGGGCTGACATTGTGGGCTGTGCAGGCCACCTCTTGGTCTCGTCCGGCCACCAGCGCCTCTGGTGACACAGTCAGCTGGTCAGGGAAGGCTGTGGAGGGAGGGGCGGGCTGAGCCCCGAGAGCTGGGCCCTGAGGAGGGGGCACTGGGATGAGTGCGGGCTGCTGGTGCACAGGGACAGGGAAGACCATGCACCACACCCTGTGTGGTTAGAATATAAAAGCACTGGAGCGGGGTCAAGGGCAGAAAGGGCAGGGGATCAGGTATGGAAGGCTTCGGGTGAAGTTTGCGTGGCCGGGAGAGGGGATGCAGGGAGGAGGGAGCAAACTGCAGAGAGACTCAGGAGGACCTGCGAGGCCAGCCTTAAACTGGGGAGGTATGGGCAATCCGGGAAGCCTCCCAGGAAGAGGTGGCATAGGACAGAGGGAAAGCAGGGCCGCTGGCTGGGCCCGGTGCTTGCCAAGGCAGGGGTAAGAGGGGCTCACCGAACACCAGGAGCCTCACGATGCGCTGGTAAGTGAAGGTCCCGCAGGAGCCCACGCACACGCGGGTCCCCGCAGCGGACAGCGAGGCGTTGTGCACCCAGAGGACGCTGCTGCCTACGCCCGACTGCACGGAGCCCAGGGTGGTGTCCAGGCCCCTCCACTGCACCGAGGCTGCCCTGCCGTCTGCGCAGGCCAGGCGACAGGTGAACTGCCGCGACTCGCCCACAGCCACGGCCACCTCGGGCTCCGGGGGCTCCACGTCCAGCCGCCCACCTGCTGGCAGAGGGCACCCTCAGCCCCGCCCCGCCCCAGGCCCCGCGCCCCAGCCCCTGCCTCCTTGGCGCTCGCAGGCTCGCCCCTCACCTCCCAGAACCGCCGCGGCGCCCCTCCCCTGCCTGAGCCCCCTCCCCGCTCAGAACCTCCTTCTCAAACCCTCACCGCGGCCAGGCTGGAGCAGCCCCAGAAAGAGGGGAAACAGGAGGGCGAGGCCCTGCTCCATGCTTTGTCCCCAGCTCTGTCTCCTGCCCGCGGGGGAGGTGGCTTAAATAGTGGCGCCCCGGGCTCCTTTCCGCCGCCCGCGACCCTGCTTCCCCTCCCCCCTCCTCCAGCTGCTCCCCGGGGGTTTCCCGAGGGGGTTTCCCACTCTGACCCCCCGACCCTGGAGGCGACAGAGGCAGGGGCTGGGGGGAGGACGGGCCGCCGAGGTTACGCAGGCGGGCGGAGGGTCTGGGCCGATTCCAGGTCTCACTTTTAGAGACGGAAGATCGGAAGACGGAGGCGGGAGAGGGGTGACTATCGAGGTCAATTAAATGGAACTCGGAGCCCTGCCCAGGGTTGGCGCCAGGTTCTCCCCCTCCCGGGAACCTCGAACTCCGTTGCCCAGAGCGGCCTTGTGGGGCCATTGGAGAGCAGCCTCCCCCAAGCCTGGGCGGCCGCGTTGGGGGTCTCCCTGCAAGGCAGGGGGTTCTCCTGCGGGGGCAACCGCTTGGAAGATGGTGCTCTCCTCGGGGACGAGAACGTTGTGGGGGTGGGTGTCTCCTGGGGGTCATATTCTCTAGAGGCTGATGGATCTGAGGGCCACCGGCCTGGGACACATCACCTCCTGAGCTTGCCTCGCTCTAACCGGCAGGCCTGATAGGGATCCCCAGCCATGGGCTGCCTCAGTGCCCCGCCCCACACACGACCCGGGTAGGGTCCACAGGAGAAGCCTGGGAGGTGACACACAGCAGTGGTCCAGCCAGTCCTGAGAACCTCATCTTCCCAGTGCCCCAATCCATCCACCCTTTCCCCTGGGCCCATCAGCCTGGGCCCCTCTACTTCAAGGTGGTTCACCACCCAGCACCCAGAGCAAATTTAGAACCACCCTCTGATGGAGTTCCCATCATGGCGCAGCGGTTAATGAATCCGACTAGGAGCCATGAGGTTGCGGGTTCGATCCCTGGCCTTGTTCGATCCCTGGCCTTGCTCAGTGAGTTAAGGATAATCAGTGGTTCAATCCCTGGCCTTGCTCAGTGGGTTAAGGATCCAGCATTGCCGTAAGCTGTGGTGTAGGTTGCAGACGCGGCTTGGATCCCACGTTGCTGTGGCTGTGGCGTAGGCTGGCAGCTGCAGCTCTGATTTAACCCCTAGCCTGGGTACCTCCACATGCCACAGGTGCGGCCCTAAAAAGTAAAAAAAAAGAAAAAGAAAAAAAGAAACACCCTCTGAGTACACAGGCACCCCAAGTCTGCCTGTGATAGAAGGAAAAATCCAAACTCCTAGCTATGGCTGGAGCCTGCTGGCTTGGGCAGCCTCAGGACCTTAGCACATGCCTCATCCTGCTGGGTTTCTGCCCAGATGAAGGCTCTTGAGTTGTTCCCAGCAAGCTTCCCACAGCCCCTCCTCCATCTCACTTCCTCTGGTGCCTTTTCCTCGAAGTCCTTCTCAAGGTCAAGTAGCTGACGTCACATCCCCCTTGAACTGGAATTGGGAGTGATTTTGTCTGATGTGCTCCCCGCAGCCCCCATTGTGACCCTAGACCCGATAAACACAGACACAGAGGAAGAAAAGGATGGAGGGTCCTGGTTGCCTCCCACCACCCCAGCTGACTTTAGGGTACGACTTTTGCCACAGTTTCCCTGATGTCAGTATAAGAGAGGGGCAGCCAGGCAATGTGGTTTCTAAGCATCCCTAACTCTGCTGGTTTGTCTTCTTAGCATCACTATCATCAGAGGCAGAAACTGGGGCCCAAAGCAGGGGCCTGGGGCAGGGGAGGTGAGCTGAGGCTGGTGGGGGGCTAAGGGTCGGGGGGAGCTGAGGCTGGGGGGACTGGGGGCAGAGAAGGAGAGCTGAGGGGGAAGGGGGGGCAGGGGGAGCTGGGGCTGGAAGGGTCTGGGAGCAGACCCCTGTGAGGGGGGCCCAGGTGGGTGAACCCAGAGTCTGGCTTCCTTGGTCCCATCCCCCTGCCCCAGTACCGGGAAAGGCCGCACAGGAAAGCGGTTCAAGGTGGGGCCCTCCCCAGGCCGGAGGTTTGGGCCCTTCTCGGGAAGCTGGGCTCTTAACCCGAGTGGGGGGCAGCGAACCTGGTAAATGCGTCTCTTCCCAGCCCCTGACCCCGCTTCCTGCCGCCCAGCAGTGGAGGCCCTTGGAGGGTGTGGACCTGCCTCCCCCACCTCCGGCTCCCAGCCTCTGCTGGTGAACCAGGAACCAGGGACCTTCTGGACAAGGACATGCAGGCCTCTAAGAGGCAGCGCTGGGAGGGCACGATTACCAGGGCATCAGCAGAGGCCACCCCGAGGGAGGGACAGGTGGGCTGCACAGAGGAAGAAGGCTCCGGGCAGAGGCGGGGAAGCGTCAGAGCCTGCGGGAAGGTGGAGAAAAGCGAGTGGAGAGACAAGGAGAGATAGAGACAGACAGAGGCAGGGATGGGGCAGGGGCCTGCAGGGGGTGGGGTGGGGACTGAACTGCACTTCCCACAACTGCACCAGGGACATCTGGTCAGTCACTGAGCCGGTGAATGGAGCCGCTGGGTGGAGCTCTCACCCCAGGCTTCCGCTCCTGTCACCCGTCCCCTTCCCGGCATCATCTCCCCACCCCCCAAAAGTCCTCAGTGTGCACTGCAGGAAACCTTCTTCCCGCACAGGGTCCCAGTGGCCTCTTCACCTACCTTCCCAGGACAGCAGGGTGTCCTGCAGGAGACTCGGGGCCAAGGGGGGTGTCCAGAGAGGCCAGCGCCCCAACCCTGGGAGATGCCTGTTCCCCGACCCCAGCCCCCCTGCCCCTCACCAGGGGCCACCTCCCCTCCCCTTGCTGGTACCACTGGCCATCTGGATGCCTGGGGGCTCTTCTTTGGGGTAAGCTGAAGCCCCGAGGGAAGGTATGGGTTGTTCAGGGCCCCCAGCAGGTGCCCCCTAGCTCTGGTGCTGAAACCTGCCTTCTTGGGGTCGCTCCCTGCCTCGGCAGGTCTCAGGGAGGATGAGGGAGGAAGGAGATGGAGGCTGTGAGTGGTCCTCTGTTAAATAGCCCCACAGAAGTCTTTCGAACAGGACAGCAGCTGTTTCATTGGCATTCAATGTCCACTTGGCCCAGCTGGGCTCAGGGTGTGTGGAGGGGCTGACACCCAGGACCCCAAATAAACCACGGAGGTGGAATGCCCATGAAGATGTTGTGAAGATGGTGCTTGGCGATCCTTGCCCTCCCAGCCCAGGGTCTGCACGCTGCCCGCCCCTCATTTAAGGGACTGAGATTTGAGTCATCAGGACCATCAGGAGAGCGGCGGCTCTAAGCCGTGACATCTGGGTTTAGGACTGGACTGGACAGGACAACAGCCCCCAGAGGGAGTGGGATGGGGGTGGCTCTTAAGGCCCCAGAGCTAAGTCCGGCCTCCCTGGGGACTGCAGCTGGTCCTCCACCTGGGGTGGAGGGCTCAGGCAGGGACAACCCTGAGGTATATGTGGGGGTGCTTTAAGGGTCCTCAGGTCCCTCACCTACCCCAGGGGGCAGGCACACCCTGGTGGGACTGGGGCTCCCAGAAAGACCACCCCTGACCTCAGGCCCTGTGGCTAATGTAGGCTATGCTGTCCCCCTCGTGGCAGCTTCTGGTCAATGTGGGGAGGTCAGGGGACCCCTGCTGAGCCGTTACTGGGTGCAGAGCCAGGTGGCTGCTGGGGGATGCAAAGGGTGACCGGGAGCACCAGGAGGAGTGAGGAGCAGGCCTGTGAAGGTGTCCAGTGCCCAGAGGACAGGCCTTAGAGGCCACCTCAAGTGGCCCTGTCCCCTAAGGCAGGCAGAGGAGTGGGCCCTGGTCAGAGGGCTGGGGGCTGCCATCTCACTCAGCTCCATGTGGAACAGGTAGAAGAGGGATCTGGAGAGGGTGTGGCCCCACCCACTGCACAGACCACAGATGCCACATGCTGCCCTGTACCACACCTGGGGACAGCATCGCAGGAAGGCCACCAACCCTCCCAGACTACCCCCAGGGCAGGGGGCAGAGAAGGCCCAAACTGACCTTAGCAGGTATGGGCACCCACCCAACATCCACCCACCAGTCCATCACCCCCCACCCCTCTGGGTATTAAGCTGCCATTCCCATTGCCCATGTACCTGCTGCCCATCTGTCCACTTGTCCTCCATCTGTCCACCCGCACCTCTCCTCCCCCAGCCGAACACCCTGCCCCCCCACCCCGCCCCGCAGACTGACCACGACCTTCACGGCAGCCCTGGTGTGGGGACCACCTGTGTGTGAGAGGGGAAGCACTGTCTGCCCCACCAGGAACGCAGACCCAGTGCTGTGGAGGAGGTCTGGGTGTTCTCTGAGGAGTGGGGAGTGCTGGTAAAGAATTCAAACAGTTCACAAGGATCTGTCATGGGTCACCAGGGCCGGTGCTGGGCCAGCTGTATGAAATTCCAACCCTGACGTACTGGAGCCCAGCTGATCCATCCCAGCAAGGCCTGGTTGCGGAGGTGACAACGTTAGGGCAGAGGACAAACTCAGGCCTGGGCAGAGCTGCCAGCCAGACATGGCTACTCACCACCTGAAGTGTAATTTTTTTTTTTGCCTTTTGCGATTTTTTTAGGGCCGCACCCGCGGCATATGGAGGTTCCCAGGCTAGGGGTCTAATTGGAGCTGTAGCCACTGGCCTACGCCGCAGCCACAGCAACACAGGATCCGAGCCGCATCTGCGACCTACACCACAGCTCACGGCAACGCCGGATCATTAACCCACTGAGCAAGGCCAGGCATCGAACCCGCAACCTCATGGTTCCTAGTCGGATTCGTTAACCACTGCGCCACGACGGGAACTCCTGAAGTGTAATTTTTAATTTAAATGTCAATGTGAAAACAGATAATTGACTCAGTTATTGGAAAACTTTAAAATTAAGCATGTTTGGAATAACTTGGGTTTACGAATCTACTTTTTCACCTACAATTTTGGGAAATCATATATACAGATGAAATACAATGAAAATTAAGTGGAAAATACTTAAGGGAAAATACTGAATTTTGAGAATTTAGTGTGAATAGAGATTATAAAAATCTCAATGTTTATTAAGTATTATAAGTTGAAAGGATAATACTTTGGATATAACTAGTTAAGTAAAGCACCTTTTATAAACTCATCCTGAGTTACTTATGGCTCCAGTTACTCTCTGTGTGGCCAGTGGGCAGGATGGGTGGGTGGCCAGTGGGCTGGATGGGAGGGTGGGCTCTGGCCCTGTACTCACTGGCTTTGGCCCTGTACTCATTGGCTTTGTGTCCATGAGCACAGAATGGAAGTGGTGAGCATCCCACTCACCCAGACCCCAGGCTGAGACCTGGGAACCCCTGCTGTGCAAAGGGGTTAGGACAGTGGTTTTCACCTGGTAGGGACACTGGGTGATGTCCAGCGACATCCTATGGTCACACAGGGGTGGGGGGGGGTGTGCTTCTGGCATCCAGGGAGTCCGGCAAGGTGCTGTTAAACCCCCACAGTGCCCAGGAAAAACCACACTTCAGTGCCAGCAGTGCTGGGACCGCCAGAGGCAGGGCAACACCAGGTGGGAAGCTGCTGGTGGACGACTTGGGAGAATCTGGTTGCCCTGACTAGGCGGGAGGGCTTGGGGCTGGGCGTCACCGTCAGCGCCCAGAGCAAGACCCTATGAAGGAAGTTCTCCGCTCAAGGAGCTTTTTCAGGTACAGGGTCTTTTCTTGTGATGTGAGCAGGACCAGGGGGTCTGGGGAGGATCCCAGCCTGGCAGCAAGGTCTGGGTGTCGGCAAGTTCAGAGCCCAGTCGAGGAGGAGCTGAAGGTGGTTCTGCAGGGACAGTGTGAAACTGGGGTTGCAGGACTGTGCCTGGGTGTCTGGGGCTGGGCTCTGGAAGGACCAAGCTGACTTTGGCGGTGCTGGGTAGGGAATGGGGCCAAGGTCCAGCATCCAAGGCTGAGACTGAGAGTCCCAGTGGTCCAGATATGGTGTGTGGGTGCCCAGTGTGTGGAGGGTTGTGTGGGGCTGAGGGTCAGGCTGAGGATTGGGCCAGGGCCGAGAGTCAGGGTCGGGCCGGGGCTGAGGGTCAGAGGTGGGGGCTGAGGGCCAGAGGTGAGGGCTGTGGGTCACGGTCTGGCCGTGGTTCATGCACTCACTGCACCGCCGTCCTTGGCGACAATGTACGCAGTCAGCTCAGACCGGCCCCGGGGGACAAGGCGGGAATGCTTCGGCTCCACTCCAGCCACGGGTCACCAACTCCCGCCAGTCTTCAGGTGCAGCCGCCCTCGAGTACCGGCAAGCCGCGTGCTGTCCCGCACCACGGGACTACAACTCCCGGCATGCCGCGGGCGCCGGGGCGGTGGCCCGGGGCGCGTTTCCCACAAAGCCGCGCGCAGCGCAGGGCCTCTCTAGATCTGAGATCGGCCTTTGGTCAGGGGTTTCCTGTCCACGCGTATTTGAGCGCGAGTGATCCGGGCGTCGTGCCTCCTTAAGGTCTCGCCCTACGTTCTGCTGCACTGGCATCACCTGGGACGACCTGAGGCCGGGCGCCTGGCGAGAGTGGGGGTCCCGCACCCCCGTGCGCGCGGAGGAACGCACGAAGGAACGTAGCAGGGCCCAGAGCTGCCCTCACCCCGCCGGGGCTGCACTTGAGGGCGTCTCGAGTGACTGGGTAGGGTCGTGCGCTTGGACCCCAGGGTCCTATTGGCCGGCCGGCAATGCCGGGGCCCTGAGTTTTCTCTAGTTTTAGAGAATAGGTCACTGGTGCTAGAGGCCAGGGTCATGCAGAGGGTGGTTTTGTTGCAAAGACCCCGATGAGGGTCACTCATTAATTCTACAGATAGTTATTGAGCGCCCACTAGTTGCCAAGTATTCAAGGTGCCTGGGTGACAGCAGAGGGCAGAGTGGGCAGATCCTGTCCCATGGGGCTTCCATTCTAGCGGGTGAGGGGCGGGAACCAGGAGGCATGAATATTAAATATAATAAACAGGAAGCGGTGTGCCTGTAAGTGTTGAACAGCTAGGTCTCCAGAGCAAAAGCTCTGCTTTGTAGCACGTGCTGGGTCCTGGGGTGTGGATACTCCCATCATGGCTGATTTCACGCTGCTGGTTCACAAAACTGGTAAGCAAACTTAACAGTCCGCTCTCATGAGAGCTCCAGTCCAACACCGAGCAGGGCGTAAATGCTATACTATATTAGCAGATGCTGTGGGGAAAACAAAAAGCAAGATGGAAGGGAGGTTGGCAGTGTGGAGGTGGGGCAAGTTGTAGGAATAAGTTGGGTGGCCAGAGGAAGATTTGGTCAGATGGGGAGCAAAGATTTGGAGGATGTGAAGAGAATTAGCAAGCATCTATGTGGGAAAGGATGTGCTAGTAGAAGGTATACTGAGTGCAAAGGCCCTGTGGCTGGAGCTGCCTGGCAGGTTCTAGAAAAGCAAGGAGGCCTGAGGGGCTGCCCAGGGGGAAGGATAAAGCCAGAGAGGGGAGAAAGGACCTGGTCAGGAAGGACTTTGTAGGCTCCAGGAAAGCCTGCTGAGACCCTCTCCAGCCACCCCCCCGCCATTTGCAGTCTTCCTTCCTCTGAACCTCACTGACCTCATTCTTATAAAGAGGACCCAGCAGAACAGGAGGGCTCCCCGCTCCCCTCCTCCTGCTTGGCTTGGTCCCACGTGGAGAGCCAGCTCTTGCCTTTCCGGGATGGAAGCAGGAGAGAGTCTTGCAGGTTCACTGTGTCCTTATCCCGGGAAGAACAAGGCTTCCTTGTTAGAATTCCTGTGGAACAAAGGGGCAGGCAGCCATAGAGGCGCGTGAGTCTGAGTCAGGGGGCTGGCGGCTGGACAAGGGACAATTGGGAGGCCCTGGGGAGGTGGGAAGTGACAGAACACAGGCTGAGAGGGCAGAGGGAGAGCTGACCCTGGGTGGGGTGGCGGCCCTGTGAACAGCTGGCCTGCTGCCCGCTGTGTCAGGGACAGAACCGCACGCCATCCACTAACCTAGCTTCCTGGGGATGTGAACTCCCTTTCACCCGTCAGTTTTAGAGAAGGGCTGGGGACCTCGGCTCAGTGCGGCAGTGTCGACAGCACCCTCACCCATTTCTTCAGTGGATATTTGTGTACCTGCTAAGGGCCTGTGATGTCTTGGATCCCAGGACAAAGGACCTGTACAGTTTCTGCTTCTTCCAAGCCAGGGATCGAACCCCAGCCACAGCAGTGACAACACCAGATCCTTAAGCTACTGTGCCACCAGGGAACTCCCCAAAGCCATCCTTGACTCTTCTCTCTTCTGCCCAACATACCCCTCCTCTGCTCCAAACCTTCCAGAGCTCCCACCTCCGTTGGAGTAAAAGCCAAGGTGTCCCAGCACCCACAGGGCCCTGCCCTGACCTCCTTGCCGCTTCCCCTTGCTCACTGTGCTCCAAGCACCCTGGCTTCCTCTGCATTCTTCCAACACTGGGCATGGTCCTGTCCCAGGACCTTTGTACGTGCTCTATCCTCCACCCAGAATACTGTGAACAGCATTATTTGCAGTTGTCCTAAGTGGAAGTGCTCGAAACTCTGCAAATAAAGCTTGGATCTCCTCCTATAAGAGAATGTTACACCCAGCAGCTTGGGACTAGAACCACACCCAACAACAGGATGGCTCTCACACAAGGCTGAGGGAAAGTGCCCTCGTAAGAACACAGTTCACAGTTCAAAAGGAAGGGCAAAACAGCCCTGCTTTAGAAGTCAGGATGGTGGTTATGGGTGGCATGGGGGCTTCTGGGGGCTGGGAAGTGCCATTGCGGGGTCTGAGTGCTGGCTACATGGGTGTGATGGGTGTTACTGACCGGTCTGTGGTCAGCCAGCTGTGGGAAGAAATGCTGGTTTACCCTCGCACCAGGGTCTCCCCTCTGAACTGCGTGGTGTTGAGCAGCACCTCTGTACCTGCCCCCATCTTGGCAACCAAAACTGTCTCCAGACATTTTCCTGTGTTCTCTAGGGGCAGAATCAGCCCAGGTTGAGAACCACTGGACTAAGGGATTGGCTCTAGGCTAAAACACTCTATACCTGTCTTGTGCAGCACAGCAGCCACTGGCCATGTACGGCTACCGAGTATTTGAACTGCAGCTGGTCTAGCTGTGACGTGCCATGAGTGCAAAACACACACCAGATTTTGAATGAAAAGAGTGTAGATGGAGTTCCCTTGTGGCTCAGGGGGTTAAGGATCCAGTATTGTCACTGCTGTGGTGGGGTTCGACCCCTGCCTGGGGAACTTCTGTATGCTATGGGTGTGGCAAAAGAAAAGAAAAGAACATAGACTCTCTCATCTGTAGTTTTTGTATGCTGAAATGATACACACGGCTCCACCAACCCTTTGCCGACTATGAAGGACTAGGCTAGGTTGGGAGGCCAGGTGGCCAGGAGCTGACAGTGCCTTCAAGCCAACAGCTAGCCCCCAGTCCTATAACGACAAGGAAATAAATCCTGCAACAATGTGAGAGTTCCCAGTCTAGTCTCCCAGTGAGGCCCCAGCGGGGGCCAATACCTTCCATGCAGCCTGAGCAGAGGACCTAGCTCCTCCACTGAAACTGCAGCAAAATTCTGGGGTGTGCTGTTTTAAGTCATCGTGTTTAGGGGAGCTTGTTGTGTACACAGAGGGATAACCGTCAATCCACCCTTACAGCTGCCTGACCACGTGTCCATGTGTGTCTCCCACAAAGCCCCAAGCCGGCAGTCCCAAAACCCAATGCATAACTGTCTGCCAAGACTCCCCTCCCTCCACGGCTCCACGGCTCCCTCCCAGGGACCCGCAGCTCCAGCCCTGGAGGCTTACCAGCTCCCTCCCCACCGCAAATCCTGTTGGGTCTAGCTTTATGTCTGTTTATTTATTTATTTATTTATTTAATCCACACCCTCCGCATATGGAAGTTCCCGGGCTAGGGGTTGAATCAGAGCTGTGGCCCCTGGCCTATGCCACACAGCTTGGGATCTGAGCCGCATCTGTGACCTACACCACAGCACCATAGCTCTTGGCAACGCTGGAGCCGTAACCCACTGAGCAAGCCCAGGGATGGAACCTGCGTTCTCACCGTTACTAGTCAGATTCATTTCCACTGAGCCCGGACTAGAACTTTTTCTTTTTTTTTTTGCTTTTTAGGGCTGCACTCGGGGCATATGGAGGTTCCCAGATTTGGGGTCGAATCAGAGCTGTAGCCACTGGCCTATGCCACAGGCACAGCAACGCCAGATCCAAACTGCATCTTCGACCTACACCACAGCTCACTGCAACACTGGATCCTTAAACCACTGAGCGAGGCCAGCGATGGAATCTTCATCCTCATGGATACTAGTTAGATTCGTTTCTGCTGAGCCACGATGGGAACTCCAGAACTCCTTTAGTTTTATTTTATTTTTAGGCAAGATCAATTTATTAAGTTAGGATGCTTGTGAGAGGTGCAACTGGGCAGGCATGGAAGCTCTCCTCCTTTAGGTTTTGGTTTTTTTTTTTTTTTTGCTTTTTAGCTACAGCTGCCGGCCTACACCACAGCCATGCAGGATCTGAGCCACCTCTTCGACCTACACCACAGCTCATGGCAACCCAGATCCTTAAGCCACTGAGCAAGGCCAGGGATCAAACCCACAACCTCAGAGTTCCTAGTCAGATTCATTTCTGGTGCAACACAAGGGAACTCCCACTTCTCAGACCCAGAACCCTCTCCCCTGTCGCCCCCTCCCCCATCCCCACCGAGCTGGCTGCACCACCAGTCCTGGCCACCCCCATCCCCCTCCACGCCCTGTCCGCCCTCCCACCGTTACCAGCGCTCCCCATCCCACCTAACAAGCCCCCACTCCCATTCCCCCTCACCCTGCCCCCACCCCC
>PVHT020000011.1:103273-161915 GCA_004024745.2 Catagonus wagneri | reverse complement strand
CCAAACCCCCCATTCCCTCCTCACCCCCGCCGCACCCCTCCCGGACCGGCGCAGTCCGCCTCATTTTGGTCTCCGGCCCCGCCCACGACCTGTTCTCCAAGAACCGCCAGAGGGCGCCCGTGAGCACCTAGTGGGCGCGTCTCTGCTCTGCCGGCGGCCGGGGACCAGCGCCTCCTGCGCGGCCACGTCCCTTCCCCGCGCTCACCTCCTCTCTCTGCCCCTCATTCATTCCGCTGCAGCCCACGCGGGCCTCCCCGCGGTTCTGCCCGGAACGGTGCAGTCCCAGGCCCACCCGCCCCGCCCCGCCTGGGGCGCCCTCTCCCCAGGTCTCGGGGCTCCCTCTTCACCTCCTTCAGGTCTCTGCTCCAGGGAAACCTCGGTGAGGCCTCCCAGCTGCCCACCGCACATCTCCAGCCCCTCCTTGCCCTCCACGCTTATCCCTGGCATCCCTTGTCTTTAACGTCGGTGAACTAATTTGCCTCCGTCAGAAAAGTGAGGGAGGGTCCTGTTCACCATTTCCCCACTGACACACAGACGAGTCCTGGTTGAATTAACAACACGATTTGGGCTATAACTGAAGGGGAACCAGCTGCATCCAGGCCTCAGCCCCCCCCCCCCACTGTCGGGCAGCTGGGCCTCCCCGCGTTAGGGTGGGGGTGGGGCCCGCTCACGCCCAGCTGACCTTCCTTTGCCCGATTCTCTGCATTGCCCTCTGCTGTCAGTGTGTCAGTTGGCATTGAAAGGGCTGGTTCGAGAGCTGGTGCTTTGCGGTAACTAGCATCTCCTTACCCACTGCTTCGCTGGGGGAGTGAAGCATCATGCAGAAGTGAGTCACAGAGATACTGGCCAGCAGTGGGGGAGCCAGACAGGCTGCTCTAGTCCGTCCCCTCAGTCCCACCCGGGCTCCCTCCTGTGTCAGGGGAAACGGAGGTGGCCAAAGCTGAGTTCCAGCTGGGACCAGTATCCCCAGCTGTCCCTGGCTGATGTAGCCTGGGCTGGGGGCCGAGCACTGGGAGGGGAAGAAGGGGTGGCTCCTCCTTCCTCGGCCTGGCCCTGTGCCTGCCAGGCTGACTGGGTGCAGTGTCCCTGGGCTCCTGCACTTCGGGCCAGTGTTGGTCAGTGGGAGGCACGGCGGGGCAGGAGGAGAGAGAGGTGAGGTGTCTCTGTCCCGTCCCCTCCTCAGTCCCCTGTTCTGGAGTTTGTGCTGCTTCTGGAAAGAAGCCAGTGGCTCATCCAGTTTGGGGCCCACAGGTGACAGGTGATGCAGATGGAACTGGCTGTGGACTGCCCTGTGGGAAAGTACATGCCAGGGGAAGGGAGGGCAGGTGGAGGCCCCAAGGTCCCCATCCCAAGGAACAGGAAGCGGCTGATGTGGCCACAGGGGAGTGAGCGAGGGCCAAGGGGTAGGAGTCCGGAGCTGAAGGGAAGTGGGGACAAGAGTGGGGTCTCCTGTGACAGTGAGGGCTTGAATTTTATCCTTAGGGCGAGAGGAATCCACAGAGGATTTCCAGCACTCCCAGAAAGCTGAGCTGTAGTTAAAACCACGGAGATGTCCTTGACCCTAAGCTTTGATCTAAATCCTGCATCCCTCATGCCTCCTCTCAAGCCTCAGTTTCCCCATCTTTGACCACAGGTGAGACTCAGCACCAGCACCTCTCTTGGGAGATGCTGAGACAACTAGACAAGATATGCAGCCATAGAAAGTGCTCAAGCTCAATTTTTTTTTTAGGGCTGAACCTGCAGCATATAGAGGTTCCCAGGCTAGGGGTCCAATCGGAGCTGTAGCCGCTGGCCTATGCCACAGCCACAGCAACACAGGATCCGAGCCACGTCTGTGATCTACACCACAGCTCACGGCAGCAACGGATCCTTAACCCACTGAGCGAGGCCAGGGATCCAACCTGCGTCCTCATGGACACTAGTCAGCTTTGTTTTCACTACCACTGAGCCACAACGGGATCTCCAATCGCTCAAGCTCTAGAACGTGGTGAGTGGGATGTAGTAAATGCTCAGTGGAAGGTCTTTTTCTGGCGTTTCACAGACCTCGTTTCACAGGGTATGCAGTGTGGGTCTGCAGTGGTGCCCCTCCTCCATTTTCAACTTGCTGTTCATTAACCTCTTGGCTTCTTGATCAGTCCAGCTGGAGGCCTGGAGGCTTATCAAGTGCATTTGTCCTTTTTTTTTTTCCCTTGCTTCTTAGGGCCACACTCATGGCATATGGAAGTTCCCAGTCTAGGGGTCAAATCAGAGCTACAGCTGCCTGCCTACATCACAGCCACAGCAATGTGGGATCTGAGCCGCTTCCGCCACCTAAATCACAGCTCATGGCAACTCTGGATCCTTAACCCATGGAGTGAGGCCAGGGATGGAACTCATATCCTCACGGATAATACTAGTCGGATTTGTTTTGCTCTGCCACAATAGGAACTCCCAAGTTTGTTTATCTTTTTAAAGAACCAGGTTTATTTTTAGGGGGGGATGTTAATTCTTTCTACAGTTCTCCATTTCATGCATTTTTTTTTTTTTTTTTTTTTGCCACACCCTTGGCATGTGGAAATTTCCAGGCCAAGGATCAAGCCCAAGCCCCAATGGTGAGAATGCTGAGTCCTTAACCACTAGGCCACCAGGGAACTCCTTTTTGTTTTTTTTTTAGTTTCTTAAGGTGAAGTCTTAGGTCATTGATTTTACAGTCTTTTCTAATATAAGCCTATAAGATTCATTTTAATATCCTATAATAAACCATAATAGAAAAAAACATGAAAAAGGAAAAAAGAGATTCATTTTATGACCTTTTACAAAGAATAACTTCTTTTTTTTTGCTTTTTAGGGGTGCCCCCAGGGCATGTGGAGGTTCCCAGGCTAGGGGTCAAATTGGAGCTACAGCTGCTGGCCTACACCACAGCCACAGCAACGTGGGACCCTTAACCCACTGAGCGAGGCCAGGGATCGAACCTGCAACCCCAAGGTTCCTAGTCAGATTCGTTAACCACTGAGCCACAATGGGAACTCCCACATTTGCAGAACCTTCTAACATGCTCATACTCAGTGAGCTGTGCTGCTTTCCTCTCTCCTCTCCCAAGAGCTTCTGCTGCTCTCTTCCTTTCTATCCATTCCTGTCATGTTCCCATCAACCCAAACAGAAACCAGTACTCAGTAGGTGCTCAATAAATCCTCTTTGGATGACAGAAGGAGGGGAGGAATGCTTGTTGGCCAGAGTGGCAGCTCCTGGGGTGGTGAACCTGGTCTCTGCCTCAGTTTCTCCAGCTGTGGAAATGGGACCACGCCGTCCATGACCTCGCCCGTCCCTCCTGCCACCAGGCTGTGGGTGTCATGTTTGCAGCTCTGACTCCCTGGGGACTGCTCTGGTGCGGGCTGTCAGGCTTGGCCAGCTCCCAGGGGACTGGCCCTGCTGACACCTGATTCTTTCCTGGACCGTCCAGCCGCCTGGCCGACACTTGATCCTGGCCCCACTTCCAGGCCAGCAACCGCCGATCACCCGGCTCAGGCCAGGGCCCCAAGCTCCCTGCCGAGGGACAAGGGGCCTCTGTGCCGCTGGGAGGGTGTGGTGAGACCAAGGTTCTGCCAACACCGGCAGGAGCCGTGAGGATCAGGGACGGTGCCCAGCCTATGGCCCAGAGCAGCCGCAGCTGAGGAGTGGGCACCAGGCTACCAGCCCCCTGGGCCCTGGGCCCCCGCCACTGCCCAGCATGGGGACCCTCAGCTGTGACCCTGCTCCACGGCTAACCACGGTGCCCCTGGGTCGGCGGGCCACTGAGTGCCAGATCCCGGAGACCGGCCTGAGGAGAGCCTGTGGCCTGGCCACCTTGGAGAGCGGTAGGAGGGCTAGTGGGCCCTGGCGGTGGGACCCTTCCCTGCTCCGATCCCAAACCTCAGTTTTCCTTCCCACAGTATGGGTGTGAGCATGGTGTTCCTGTCAGCTCCTGCTGTTCCTCTACCCAAAAGGCGTTGAGTGTCTTGTGGGCCAGGCACCGTCCCAGGCGCCCAGGGTACAGTCAGCAGAGCAGCAAAGGTCCCAGGGCGGAGGGGAGTGGGCACGAGGCAGAACAGACAAGCAGCCTTTGCGGTATTAGTATTAGTTGGTGATAACTGTCTCAGGGAGAAAGCTGCAGAGCGGGGGTCTTGTGCAGGGGGTGGAGACCCAGGTGATCCCTAGAGGGGTCTTTGACATTGACTCTGGGATTTTGGTTATGCCCCTGCCTCTGCGGCAGTTTCTGTATCTATAATAAGACAGCTGGAGTCAGCTTCTGTGGCCTGACATTGCAACTGTTACAGTGTACCTCTGTGTGTGGAGCTGACTCTGTGTTAGCCTCAGTGTCCCCAGCTATGATGGAGTGTCTCTGAGTCTGGGCTCAGTGTCCCCACCTGTGACAGTATGTCTCTGTGTGGGCCTCAGTCCTCCCAAGGCGCCCTGAGTTGGGGGGGCCCCGCAGTCCCTCCCTCCTGTGCGTCCTGTGACTCACAATGCCCCTCACTCTTTCCCCTGAGCAGAGGCAGTGCCTGTTCCCCATCCCAGCCACAGAGGCTGGCTGGGAGGCTGGGTGGGGGCTCAGGGGCTGGGGCCTGGGCTCCCTGCTACATGTCAGGGTGCACGGCCCCAGGCGGTGATCTGAGGGCTTTGGTCGCAGGCTCTGGGCCGGGCTTGTACGTCCTGCCATCCACCGTGGGCTACATCAACCATGACTGCACCAGGGTGGCTGGTCCTGCCTACTCACTCTTCCGGAGGCCCAGTGAGGGTAAGGCCTGTTGGGGGAGGGGGGCAGGGGTGGGGGAGAGTGGGAGGGTAGCCTCTCAGCCTCCAATCTCCCACACAAGCATTTCCTCACCACATAGATCCAAGCTCCCCTTGAGTGAGGCAGGAAGCTGGATGGGTAGATGACTGAAGCAGCCCTTGCTGTGTGGCCTCAGGGAAGCTTCTGTGCCTCTCTGGTCCCTTGTTTCATCATGGAAGGGGGAGAAGTGTGGTTTGCAGATTCCTTGCTGCTTGACTTGGGCAGGATTAAATACACATTGGATGCCTGGAGAGGTTCATTGAGCCAAGAGTAGATGCCTTCAGGGAGTTCCTGCTGTGGTGCAGCAGGATAAGAGTCCGACTGCAGAGGCTTGGGTTGCTGTGGATGCATGGGTTCGATCTCTGGTCACATGCAGTGGGTAAGGATCTAGAGTTGCTGCAGCTGTAGCTTTGATTCAGTCCCTAGCCTTGGAGCCTCCATATGCTGAGGGTGTGACCGAAAAGAAAAACAAAAAAAAAAAAAAAGAAAAAAAGTAGATGCCTTCAAAGTGGCTCTAGCGCATCACTGCCCTGTGGCCGCACAGCGGTACCCACACAGTGGTGCTCATACATTCTTAGAGTGCTCAGAGTCCCACCGGGCCAGGGTGGGGGGATATTCTGGGAAGCTCCTTGCTGTGTGGGGACTTTGTTTTGTGTGCACAGAAGCTTGTTGGCGGCGCAGGCCCAGCAGCCTCTTCTCAGCCTTCAGCATCAGCAACAACCCCAAAGCAAAACTTCCCAAGTTTCCCAAAGAAAACTCAGGAAGTTGCCAGGGGCCCCAGAAGGCAAATGAGGGAATCAGCACCACGCTGGGGCACACGGAAGGATTAGGACCTGAGCCAGTGGCCCAGAGCATCCCAAGTTGCCAGCTTCTAATCCCAGCCTCAGGACACATCTTTGAACAGAGGAACACACAGGCTGGGAAATCAGGAGTGTTTACTGTAGACTCGCTGAATGTCCAGGGAAGCCTTCTTGGAGGTGGAAGCACGGAATGGGCTTTGCAGGATGAGTAGGAGCTCAGTGGAACCCCCCAGAGCAGAAGGGTACTCTAGGGAGAGCTGGCAGCAGAGGCGAAGGCCTCGAGGTGGGAAATGCCATGAGTTGGGCTGTGCTTATTTGTCGTGAACATGCTTCACGTGTGCACCATGTCATGCGTGCACACGTACACATGGTACCTAAACGAGTTAATCCTTGTCAGACCTACTGCACTGAGATGTATGTGTGTTGATTTACCACAGTGTGCTTATAAACAGTAGCAGTGGCAATCACAGTAATTGGTCCCAATTAAGTGCCAGGCACCGACCACCCCCTTCCATGGGTCATCTCACTTTCCATGGTCTCCCCTGCTACTGAGGGGGGAGGCTGACCCAGGGCCCAGCTCGCAGAAGCTCTGCTCTGAGTCCCTCTCTCGAGCTGGTCACGCAGGCCAGGACAAGCCCAAGCTCTGAAGGGCTCTCCTCGGACCCTCCCTCGGGGCCTGGCTGCTCTAACTCTACGCACAAGAGGAGACCCGGGGCCCCCAGATCAGGGGTGATACCTTCGTGGGCTGGGGTCCCTGCTGGCTGCGAGGGGGCGGAGGCTGCTGGGGGTGGGAGTGCCTCATCCAGGGCGTTGAGGGGTGGGGCCGGAAGAGGCGCCCTCAGGACACTGCACTCCTCTCCACAGCATCTCCGCAGGAGACCAGCCCTGGACCCATCTACTTCCTGGACCCAAAAGTCACCCGCTTTGGCCGAAGCTGCACCCCTGCCTACTCTATGCAGGGCCGGGGCAAGTCTCGGAGTGAGTAGCTGGCTGTGCTGCCCCAGCAGGACCCCGCCCTCTCAGGGTCTCAGCCTCCCTATCCCCCTCCACCCCGAGTTCCTGGAACTTCTTTGGAATGATGAAATCCAGCGGACACAGAAGAGCGGCAGGGGCCCTGAGAGAACCTGGATGGTGAAGTGGGCCAGCACGATGTGTTCCTGTGCACACACGGTGGCACAAGGGCGCCTGGGGCACAACCTCAGCATCAGGAGACAATAGAGTGCAGTGGGGACTGTGGCAAATGTAGCAACTGCCTTCACAGGCTCCAGACAGCTTCCTTTCACCTGAGGCACCTGATTCAAGCCTCCCATCCACCCACTCTTTCATCTTTTGACCTGTCACCTGGCTACTTGTCCACCTACTGATCCATTAATTCACTCATCTATTCACCCATCTGTCTACTCACCAACTTATCCACCCAACCACCAGTTCATCGTCCACCCCATCCACTGATCCATTTATCTATCCATTCATGATCCAACCATCGGCCCATGCCCCCATCCATCATCCCCCCTCTGTCCATCTATCCATCCACCCACCGATCCATCCATCCCCCATCCATCTGTCCACCCACCCATCCATCCAGTTATCCACCCAACATCTATCCATCTATCCACTCATCCATCTATCTACCCATCCATCCATCCTCCACAGTTCATCTCTCAATCCACCTACATATCCATGAACCCATCATCTACTCATTCACTGCTTACCCATCCGCTCAACCGTGTACTAAGCCAACTGCTGGAAGTTGAAGTGGATTTGACATGGCCTTGCCTTTTATCCCTTTTTTTGGTCTTTTTGCCTTATCTAGGGCTGCACCCGCAGCATATGGAGATTCCCAGGCTAGGGGGTCTAACTGGAGCTGTAGCTGCCAGCCCTCACCACAGCCACAGCAACACGAGATCCGAGCCGCGTCTGCGACCTACACCACAGCTCACGGCAACGCCGGATGCTTAACCCACCGAGCAAGGCCAGGGATTGAACCCGCAACCTCATGGTTCCTAGTCGGATTCGTTAACTACTGAGCCACGACGGGAACTCCTCCTTGCCTTTTATGAGACCCCAGCCTGTTGCGGTCAGACTGCAGGGGGGAACCATCTCACTTTAGTGTGGCTCTGTCTGGAGAGGGGGATGGAGCCACACCAGGGGGATCCTGGGAGGGCCGTGAGGGCTCTGCTGAGAAGGAGGGTGTGGGGAGGGCAGCAGGACGCGGGGGCTTTGGGACTGTTTTGAAGGATGAGAAGCATCCTGTGGGGAGGGAGGCATGGCTGCTGGAGGGTCGAGCGTGGCCAAAGGTGGAGGCTTGAGAAAGAACAGAGGGAGGTCGGGGAGGGAGAAGAAATGATGAGTGCCGTGATGTGTGTGGCCACGCGGAGCCATGCAAGGTCTTTGAGGAGGCGAGGACTCTGCCCACTGACAACCCTCCTGCCCCATTCTTACAGGTCTGGAAGTGACACCAGGCCCTGGGGCCTACAGCCCAGAGAAAGTGGCCCCTGTGCGCCAGCGGACCCCCCCAGCTTTCACCCTGGGCTCCCGCCTCCGCCCACAGGCCCTGGACACCTCAGCCCCTGCCCCTAACACCTATACCCTGCCTTCCCTCTGGGGCTCCCAGATCTTCATCAAGCCCAGCAGTCCCAGCTACACGGTGGCAGGCCGCCCGCCCGCCGCCCGCCGCCCGCAGGACCCCGCTGAGATGCCAGGCCCAGGCCAGTACGACAGCCCGGACCCCAACACCTACCGTCAGCGCCGGCCAGCCTTCACCATGCTGGGGCGGCCCCGAGCCCCACGCCTGGCAGAGGAGACCCCTGGCCCTGGCACCCACAGCCCAGAGCAGGTCACGGTGACGAAGACCCGGGCCCCAGCATTCACCATGGGCATCCGCCACTCCAAACGGGCCGCCATCATGGCTATGGACACCACACCCTGACGCCTTTGGGGACAGAACACCCCTCCGGCTCCTGGGCTGGGCCTCAGTTTCCCACGCCACACAGTGGGGTGTGGGCAGGCCCCTCCTGGGCCTGGCTCTGACTGCAGGGGGCAGGGGGCAGTGCCCCCTTCCTCTCCTCTCCACTGTCTGAGGCCCTTCCGGGCCACCTCCTTTCTCCAGTCCCGGGGGCTGTGACCCCATGGCCCTGACAGGGTGAGCCTCCTTCCAGCGTCCCAGTTTCTTCTCCCTGGGTCACCCCAGGCCAGGCCGGGCCAGGCTGCTGGCTGGAGATGCAGCTTCCTGTGTCCTAGAACTCGGCGTCCGCCCGCGAGGGCCTAGGTCCCTGGCAGAGCTCGGGTTTCTGCCAGACTCGGGCTCATCCCTGCTGCTCAAGGAGGCACAGCTGGCTGTCCTGGTCCCAGCCCAGAACTGGGCGTCCTGGTTCCAGCCCAGAATGGGGCTGGAAGGCCGTCCTCATCCTCTAGCTGCCTGCCAATAAATCTCTGTGGCGCCGGGAGCAGTCGGCATCACACACCTGCGGGCTGTTCACGTCATAGGAACAAAACCTGAACATTGCCCTCAAGATCCAAACTTCTGACTCTGCAGCCCCTGGGGATCTCAAAGGGATCAGAGAGGGGATCCAGGGCTGGAGGAGGACAGAGGTGGAGCCAGGGCTTTGAGTGTGGGGAGCCAGCCGGGTAGGCTTCTCTGAAGAGGAGAAATTGAAGCTGGGCTCTGAAGGATGTATAGGAGTTTGGTATAGTCTGTTTGCCATTGGTAGGTGCCTTCTGTGTCCCAAACATTGAAAAGATTATCTAGGAGTCCCTGTCGTGGCTCGGTGGTTAACGAATCTGACTAGGAACCATAAGGTTGCGGGTTAGATCCCTGGCCTTGCTCAGTGGGTTAAGGATCCGGCGTTGCTGTGAGCTGTGGTGTAGATCGCAGATCTGGCTCAGATCTTGTGTTGCTGTGGCTGTGGCGTAGGCCGGCGGCTACAGCTCCAATTAGACCCCTAGCCTGGGAACTTCCATATGCCACGGGTGTGGCCCTACAAAAGGTAAAAAGACAAAAAAAAGAAAAGAAAAGATTATCTAAGCATCACAGCAACTCGGCAGGCAGGTTACTGAGGGGCTTTGGAGAGATGGGACACCTGTCCAAAGGCACACTGAGCACTAGTGTCCTGATGCCTGGATGTGAGTCCTGGCCTTTGGGCACTGTCCATTCTCTCCCAGGGACAGGAAAGGAAGGAGACACATGGACAGCCCAGACCCAGAAGACCCTACTAACCCAGGAGCTTGAGGTGGGTGGGTCAGACCACACCAGGTCTCCCTGGAAGATGTGGCCCCACGAGGGGGTGGGTGGGCGAACAGGTAGGACCCAGAGGGCTCCTGGGTGGGTGTCGGTTCTCCCCTGCTCTGTCCTTCTCCCTCAGCCTGGGGACCAGACTTGACCTCACACCCTTCACCTGACTAGGTGGACACACACCAGGACCCCTACACACAGCTAGACACACACTAGGACTTCTACATGCACACCCCTGGACACACAGCAGGACCCTACACACAGCTGGACACACACCAGGACCTCTATACACACTTGGATATGCTCCAGGGCCCCTACACACACAGGAGGACACACACTAGGACCTCTACACTCACCTGTACACACACCAGGACCCTACCCACACAGCAGGACGGACACTCTCACCTTCACATCCACACACAATAGACACACAGGCCAACCGTCACACAGTCCACAAGTCTGTAGCCCACAGCAGAGACAAAGAGCACACAGGGGTCCAGGTGGGTACCTCAGACCCTGACAAAGTCACCCTCACCGGCTGACCCAAGGCCGTGCCCTCTGCGGGCCGCTGCTCCCAAGCGGCGACTACAATACCTCCCTCGGCGTCACTGCCCCCCCATCCCCGCCCAGCCCGCCGGCCAATCACCGCCGCGCGCGAGCGCGCCCTCCCTCCCGCCCGCATCGCTGCCTCCTCTCCCGCCCGCGGGCGGCGGCCACGCGGTGATCTCACTCCTCTGATTTATCGATCTGGCTCCCGGCGGCCTCGGCCGTCCCTCCCTCCCGTCCCCACCTGCCGCGGCCCGGACCCCCTCCCTTTGTTTCCCGGCAGCCGGCCCTGCCTGGGGCGGGGCTGGAGGCGGAGGGGGATGGGTCAGCCCCGGGCCGGGAGGCTGGTCTTGGGGTGACTGAGACTGTCGGTTCTTGATGCAGAAGTGGCATCACTGGAGGCCTCAGCAGATAGAGAGGCTAGCGGGCCTGGAAGGTTGAGGCCCAAGAGTTCAGTTGGGTTGATGCTGGACGGGGCTACCTAGAAATGGAGGAGCCCGCGCCCCTGGCTTACAGCCGGGGAAACCGAGGCCCAGGGAAAAGCAGCACAGCCATCCCTACCCGGCACTCCGGGATGGGAGTCTGCGCTGTGTGTCCTCGGGCACATCCCTCCCTTCTCTGAATCTCAGGTTCCCGGTTAGGAAATAAAGCAGTGCAAAAATTTCAAGTACCTTCGTCCGGAACAGAGGGAAGGGAGGGAGATGACCTGAGGGGTTGTGGCGCTCTCCTTCCCGGCCCGCGCCTCCGCCCCTCTCCAGACCTGTAGTTTCCCCACGTCGAAAAGGGAAGAAGGAAGTTATTTAAAAGGCTCTCCTAGCTCTGTCCTAGGAACCTGGGGACGGGTGGGGGGGTGAAGTAAGGGGTCTCTGCCTGGGTCCTGGGTTCGAAACTTCGCTCCCTGCCTGGCTACCTGACTCGTGCCAGCGCCCATGTCCTGGGCGGGCCTCAGTTTCCCCAGCCTCCCCACCAGGCGCCTGGACGCCGAGGGTCGGGGGTCCCAAGGGCGCAGCCCCCCGCGGCTGCGCGCTGGGCCGGACGGATGACATCACCCGGCCGGGGGCGGGGAGCGAGCGGGAGCGAGCGAGAGGGAGCGGGAGGGCCTCCTCCCCGCCAGGCGCAGCGCCCGGTCGGGCTCTGTCGGGCGGCCGCGGCCATGACGCAGGGTCCGGGCGGGCGCGCGCCCCCCGCACCCCCCGCACCCCCCGAGCCCGAGGCGCCCACCACCTTTTGCGCGCTGCTGCCGCGCATGCCGCAGTGGAAGTTCGCTGCCCCCGCCGGCTTCCTGGGCCGCGGCCCTGCGGCGGCGCGGGCGGCGGGGGGCACGGGGTCTGCTGACCCCGACCCTGAGCCCGAGCCGGCCGACTCGGCTGGCGTTCCGGCGCTGGCGGCCGCTGTCCTGGGCGCCTGCGAGCCGCGCTGCGCGGCGCCCTGCCCCCTGCCTGCGCTTAGCCGCTGCCGGGCCGCTGGGACTCGGGGGCCGCGGGGCGCGCGGGGAGCGGCCGGGCCCCCGGACGCCGCCGCGGACGAGTGGATCCGCAAGGGCAGCTTCATCCACAAGCCGGCGCACGGCTGGCTACACCCAGACGCCAGGGTCCTGGGGCCCGGGGTCTCCTACATCGTTCGGGTGAGTGCGCCGACGGGACCCCTGGGATCCCATCCTCCCCGGAGCCCCAGCCTGGGAGCAGGGGCTCCCATCCCCCACTTCTTTCTCTTGTACACTCTGGACCCCAGAGCCAGGTCTCTTCGCTCCATCCCTCCTCCTCTCTCCATCACCCCATACCCCCACCGCCAGCCCGCGCTCAGCTGGCCGCCCCCACCCAGGAGGTGCTGGGGTCCAGGTTCCCACGGAGTCACGTGGGGAAGGGCGGAGAGAGAACGGCTGGTGGGAGGGGGGCACGCATGCGCATGTTAAGCGTAGCCCCCATTCAGGTTGGCGGGAGAGTCTAGGGAAGCAGGACGAGGCTGGGTGCATCCTGGCACTCAGATCCCACTCAAAGCTCCTCCGACCGCAGAGCTGGAAACCTTGGCTTGAGATGTGGGCGCGGGGAGGGGGTTTCTGGAAGGTCCGTTGCCCCTGCTTGGCTCCAGGACTGGAGATGTGAGGCTCAGGCGACTTGGAAGGAGAGGTAAAGACACGGGTCTTTATGTGTCCTTGTTTTATTATGAACCTTTCGGAAGCGCAGAAACGTGTAACGACTGGCTCGCCTGTACATGGGTTGTAGGCTCCACGCTCAGTATCTCTGGCCTGTGTGTAGTTTCCGATGAACCATCGGGAGGTAAGCAGGAGGGGTGACCTCTGTGAATTGCTTCCGTACAGGCTGTCCACCCACACTTCATTGTAACATCCAGGGTCTGTATCTGTATTGCAATATTTGTAGCCAGTCTGCTTTTTGGACCGGGATCCTGGAGGTTTCAGGGTTTACATTTGCTTGTTCTGTCTTCGGTTCCTTTACAACGGTCTTCAACACCTCTTCCCCACACCCACCCACCCCCGTACTGCAAATTCCTAACCTTGGGAACCTGTGGATGTGGCCTTATTTGGAAATAGTCTTTGTAGACCTCATCAAGTTAAGATGAGGTCACACTGGGTGAGGGCTTCCCTAATGCAATTTCTGGTGTCCTTGTAGGAGGAGGGAGGTTATAACACAAACACAAAGGGAGGGGTCATGTGTCAAAGGGGGAGAAAGGGAGTGGTGTTTCCACAGGCCAAGGGACAGCAAGGGTGCCCACTCTACACCACCAGATGCTGTAACAAGAGGGAAGGGCCCTTTTCTGGAGTGTCCTCCCCCCGCCCCCAGCATGGGCCTGCCATACCTTGATCCCCAACTTCTAGCCTCAGAACTGTTGGATTAGGGTTAGACTCCTGGTTTTTGTTTTTGTTTTTTGCTTTTTAGGGCTGAACATGTGGCATTTGGAAGTTCCAGGCTAGGTGCTGAATTGGAGCTGGAGCTGCTGGCCACAGCCACAGCACCTTGGGATCCCAGCTGTGTCTGTGACCTACACCACAGTTCACAGCAACGCCAGATCCTTAACCTAAGCAAGGCCAGGGATCTAACCCGCATCCTCATGGATACTAGTCAGGCTCATAACCCGCTGAGCCACAATGGGAACTCCTAAGTTTCTGTTGTTTTAAGTCCCCAGTTTGTGGTGATTTGTTACGGCGGCCCCCAATGGCCTTGACTTTCTATGCACCCCAGGCCCTCTCTCCTCCACCTGTGGTCCAGCACTGCAGCCCCGGGAGCCTGTAAGAAATGTGGAGCCTCAGGCCTGGCTGCGGTCCTCAGGCTGCCCCACATTCTGGGTCTGTCTTTTTTCTCCCAGCATCTTCTCACTTGGCTGTGTCCCCTTCTTTTGTTGAATCTCAGCTTCCCTGGACTCGAGGCTGATTTTATAGCAAGATGTCTCATGGGTGATGCTTGGGTTTCACACCACAGCCCCTCAGGGGCAGACCTTTGTCTGCCCGTTGGCCAGGGGCATGGGAATTAGGAGTGTTCAGAGTTCAGATACTCACATCATTGAGGTGCAGGCTGTTGGATGATTCCAGTGATCTTGACATTTTCATCCATGCAGCAAGCCTGCCCCCGTGGTGCTGATAGTGTGGTGGGAAATGAGAAAGAGCTGATCCCTGCTCTTACAGGGCTTAGGTTTCTAGAGAGGGATTGACAGTCAATAAAAAAGACAAGCAAACAGGGAAAGGCAAATACTGGTGCATGCCGTGTAAAAATTATAATCAGGTGCTGTCAGAGATGGAGATGAGTGGGGGATGGGGTGCTGCTCTAACTGGACTGGTAGGCAAGGCACTTCTTGGGAGATGACATTTAAGCCAAGACCCAAAGCCATGGAGGCCCTGGATGTGAAATGACTGGGGAGTGAGCTGGGCAGGAGCTCAGCTGGCAGTTTGGGGACCATCAGGAGATCCCCGTGGTGGGGCCAGTGGAGACAAGGACAGGGATAAGGTTTGGGGGCGTGGGGAGAAGCCTGACTTTGCACAGTTCTAAGCAGGGTTGCAGGGCAGCATTGGAACTGAGAGAGTCTTTGCTGTGGCCCTGTGGAAATGGGCTGGGGGTGTGGCTGGAAGGGCTGCACAGAGACCCAGGAGGAGGCTGGGGCGTGGCTGGCTGAGCAGAGATGCCCTGGACCATGGGGAGAAGGGATCACAGTGTCTGTGGTGGAGGTGGAGCCCTCAGGAGCTGCTGGCTGATGGATATGGAGTTCTGACTCCAGCCTGAGCCTGAACTAAACCCCAGGAGCCCCTGTCTCTCTGCACCCATGTCCCCCAGGTGTCTCGAGAGCCGGGAAGTCCCCTCCTGGTTCACAGAGAAGTGCGACGTCAAAGTGGGAGCAGACGTACAGAATGGCATGTCCAACCTTGGGTCCCCAAGAGAGGCTGTGCTGCCCCACTTACGAAAGGTGGGGAAACCGGGGCACAGAGGCAGGCTTGTACGAGGGGAGGATTCAGGACCAGACCCAGAACTGAGGCCCCTGTCACAGAGCCTGAACAAAGATGTCCTCGTCCTCGGACCTGTGGTGGTGTCACCTCACGTGGCAAAGGGACTTTGCAGGTGGGCCCCTGAGATGGGGGTGGTCCTGGATTCTCGGGGTAGGGGTGTGTGCAGTGTTGTCACCAGGTCCTCATAAGAGGGAGGTGGGGGGTCAGAGGCAGAGAGAGACAGGAGAGGCCGTGCTGCTGGCTGTGAGGATGGGGTAAGGGACTGCGAGCCAGGGATGCGGCGCCTCCAGAAGCTGGAAAAGGAGGAACCGACTCTCCCCGGAGCCTCGAGAAGGACCAGCCCCACAGCACCTGGATAAGGCCCTCTGCCTCAAGAACTGGAAGAGAATGAACTTCGGTTGTCTTGAGCTGCCCGGTCTGAGAGTTTGTCACAGCCGCCCCTGAAAATGCACGCACCCTTCTTGGTCCTTGCCGTGCCTTTTCTGTTCCCTCCTCTTCCAAAAGAGAGCACCCTTCCTGCCAGCTCCTTTTGTGAATCAGGATGACTTTCCGGGAAATCCCGACTGTGTCCTGTGATGTTCCTTATATTGCCCATGGGCTTAGCCCAGACCAGTGCTGTCCAGAGGATCTCTATGCAGCATGGAATGTTCTGGATCTGTGCTGTGCCTTTGGTAGCTAGGTGTGGCCAAGAGCTCTCCAACAGGGCTGGTGTGGCTGAGGGACTCAACTTTAACTCTGCTTCACTCTAAGTTCAGCTGGTTGCCTGTCACGCGGCCCCTGTGGGACCACTCGTTTCTAGGCAGACACTTGCCTGGCCCTTGGACCTTGTAAGAAGGGGCGGGCATGCATGCGAAGTGCGGGGTTAGCTGGCAGGGGACTGTGAGAGCCTGTGCCGTGTCCTTCCGCCATGGCGGTTTCCATACCTGGCACTTCGCCTTCCACGAATGAGCCCTTTCTGGTTTTCAAGGTGTCTTCATTTGTGCCCTCTCTGAGTTCCTCACGGGGAAGGTTTTGAATGGGACACAGACCAAGAGCTGTCCCAGGGCCCAGTCTTTCCTGAAGGCAGGTCTCATAGGTGGTGGTGTGCTGGGGACCACGACACATTAAGTGGGCACAGGTGTTTTTAGCTGCAGCTGATTTCTTGAAGGCAAGGGGTAGGATGGCTCCAGGGTATTTAATTCAATGACTCAACCATATCCCTGAAGACTTAGGTCTTGCCATCCTTTTGCACTGCCATCTTCAGCATGCTGGCTCAGCTGTTCTCACGGTCACAAAATAGCAGCCACGGCACCAAGTATCGTGTACAGATCCAACCATGTCCACTGGAAAAAGAGAAGGCCATCCCTTCTGTACTTCTTCCTACACGTTGCTGGCCAGAGATGTCAAACGCCATTTGTGGCAGGGAAGGTGGGCCACCAAATTGGCTTGAATCAATGCTGAGCAGAGTGCAGTGCTTAGACATCTGGGAACTTGTTATAAGTGCACGTTCCCAGGCTCCACCCTAGACCTGCTGAATCAGAAACTCCAGGAGTGTGCCTAGTGATCCATGTTTTACAAGCCTTCCAGCTGATTCTGACACCCACTTATATTTGAGAACCACCTGCTTAAGGCAATTGCTTGCACTCCTGTTGGATTAACCACTGCTCATTTAGAACCAGTGTTTCATCACCCTCCCATCCTGAAATGAACATCAAATATGTACGACATTCATCTGCCTCTTTATTTCCCCCTAAGATCAACGTGATGGAATAAAATGGCAATAAAAAGGAAAAACACAATGACAGCAATTCACAATAATATAGAATCTATTTCATTGTGTAAAGGTGTAGGCTTCTCTCTCCTAGCAGCGCAGAAGCCACCATTCATGTGACAGCTCAGATATGGGGGTTACGCTGGCAACTTCAGTACCACTGTTAGAGCTGCTGTAGGTGATGTGGTTTTCCAAAATAGTGGACAGCTCCTGGTAAAGCCTGAGCAACCCAAAACAAAGCCTGTCATTAATATACAAGCTTCATTAACTTCAGTGTGTATTGGGAGTTCCCGTTGTGCACAGCGGAAACAAATGACTAGGAACTATGAGGTTGCATGTTCGATTCCAGGCCTCGCTCAGTGGGTTAAGGATCCGGCATTGTTGTGAGCTGTGGTGTAGTTTGCAGACATGATTCAGATCCTGCATTGCTGTGGCTGTGGCACAGGCCGGCAGCTGTAGCTCTGATTGGACCCCTAGCCTGGGAACCTCCATATGCTGTGGGTGCGGCCATGAAAAGCAAAAAACAAAAAACCTTCAGTGTATATTAAAACCATACCACAGGAGTTCCCGTTGTGGTGCAGAGGTTAACAAATCCAATTAGGAACCATGAGATTGCGGGTTCGATCCCTGGCCTTGCTCAGTGGGTTAAGGATCCAGCATTGTTGTGAGCTGTGGTGTAGGTCGCAGACGTGGCTCAGATCCCGTGTTGCTGTGGCTGTGGTGCAGGCCGGTGGCTACAGCTCTGATTCAACCCCTAGCCTGGGAACCTACATATGCCACGGGTGTGGCCCTAAAAAGCAAAAAAAAAAAACCAAAAAACAAAACTCCCACAATGTTAAGCATAGAATTACTCTACAATCCAGAAATTTTACTTTTTCGTCTACACCCCAAAGAGCCTGAAGATTATAAAATATGACTGGGGGAATGAGTGAGGTTGAGTGTGTGTTTGTGTGTTGTGTGTATGTTTAGAGTAGAAAATAGGTATTTTTCCTGTTTGGGATTTGAGCAGGAACTCAAACAGGTGTTTGTACACCCATGTTCATAGCAACAGGATCACAACAGCCCGAAGGTGGAAACAACCCAGATGTCCGGTGATAGACAATGGATAAACACGGTGGTCCAGCTACACAGTGGGATACAACTCAGCCTTAAAAAGGGAGGAGGTTCTGACACCTGCCCCAGTGTGGGTGGTCCTCGAGGACGTGATGCTCAGTGAGAGCAGCCAGACATGGGAGGACAAAGACTGTCTGATTGCACTCCCAGGAGGTCCCCAGAGGAGTCAGATCCACAGAGACAGGAGGTAGATGGAGGGGCAGGGGCTGGGGAAGGGGAGGGGGAGTCGGTGTTTCATGGGGACAGAGTTTCAGTTTGGGAGGATGAGAAAGTTCTGGAAATGATGGGGTGGTCGCACAACAATGTGAATGTGCTTAATGCCACTGAGCTCTGCACTTAAAAATGAGAAAGTTGGTAAATTTAATGTCGTGTATTTTACCACGTAAAAAAGTAAACAAACAAAAACACCCTACATGACATGCTTGGGTTCTGTGTAAAACGGAGTTGGGTTGTAGTGGTGGTGGCCGTGAAGGGTTTTTTCACATACGCCAACGTCCAGTAGGATGTTTTGAAGTCCCTGGGGGCCCTGGACCGGTGTCAGTGCAGGAAGTCTCAGTGCTAAACTCCAGGGGCGACCCAGCTTTCGGGGAAGTGCAAACAGCGATCTTGCAGGCTGCCCCTCAGCAGGCATTTGCTGAGACAGGCTCAGGTTGTGCATGTCATATGTATTTGGAACCGGCGTCTTTGCAAGTGAGATCTGGTTAAGCTGAGCGCGTCCTCAGGCAGGATAGGTCTAGATCTCATGTGACTGGTGTTCCTGTAAGATGATGGAGTCCGGACGGAGACAGACAGAGAGAGGCCAGGTGACCAAGGAGGCCAGGACCGAAGGGGTGTGTCTGTGAGCCAAGGCCTGCTGGCCATCGCCGGAGCTGGAAGGACCCTCCTCTTAGACCTTCCTCCTGGGAGACAGCCAATCTCTGCTATTCTAAGCTGTCCAGGGTGTGGTGCTTTGTCACCCTCCCAAGACTAATGCACTTGTCGTGGGGGGAACATTTCTCCCTGGTGAAGGCTCCATTTGTTTCCATGATAAGTAGTACGTTTCTGTGGATACCTTTTTTTTTTTTTTTTCTGATTAGACTTTCGGAATGGAAGGATAGGAGTTCCTTGGTGGCGTATGAGTTAAGGACTTGATGTCGTCACTGCTGTGGCTCAGGTTCGATCCCTGGCCCAGGAACTTCCACGTGCTGCAGGCTCGGCCAAACAAAGAAATGAAATGGCTGGATGACATTAAAGTGTGCAAGGCAGTCCTGTGAACTTGGCAGCTCCAGGCCGCCCGGCCCCTCGCTGGCGCCCCCAAAGCCCCCAACATCAGAGTCCGGTTTGTCTGTTCCTGAACTTCACCTGGGGAGGGAGACTTTGAGACTTTTCAAATAGCCTGGTACCCAGCAAACTTTTACTAACTCGTATTAGCAAAAATGGACAGTTCTGGCCTGGCTGAATGCTTTCATTTTGAGAATGATGTGTTTATTTTAATGGTTATCAGAAAACCATTTGATGCCACTAGGCATCAAACCCAAAGTTTATGGTAGCAATGTGCAGTTTCCTCTTTTCCTCGTGCACGTTAAAAAAAAAAATGAGATGTAATTCAATATCGTAAAACTTCCTCATTTAAGATGTACAGTTCAGTGGTTCTTAGTACATTCACAGATTTGTGAAACCCTCGTCATGATCTAATTCCAGGACATGCTGTCTTCCCAAAAAAGCCCCGTCCCCATCAGCAGTCACCCCCATCCCTCACCCCAGCCCCTGACACCCAGGAACCCACCCTCTGTGTCTGTGGATGTGCCTGTTCTGGACGTTTCCCATCCATGGAGTCACACCCTGTGTGTCCTTCCGTGTCTGCTTCTCTCACTGAGCATCGTGGTCTCCAGGTCTGTCCACGTGGTAGGAGTGTCGGGGCTTCTCTCCTTTTCAGGCTGAGTGACGCTCCCATGTGTGGAGGGGCCACACTGTTTATCCATCATTAGTGGGTGGGCATTGGAGTTGTTTCCTCAATTTCCTTTAGAAATGAACCTAGTTTTGTTTATAAATGGAGTTTATTTAAGATGAAAATACTGTGTAGTAATGGTTCAGGGCTCATGGCACAGCTTGCAGAGGTAGTGAGGGTGGAGGGTGGAGAGCCGGTGCTTGTCCTGTGTCTGCCTGGCGTGCTGTGTGAGCTCGGCTGCGTCCTTTCCCCTCTCTGGGCCTCAGTTTCCCTACCTGTAACTCAGTTTCTTCCCTTCCATCCTGGGGTGGGCTCTGGGTTGCTTCCTTCTGCACGTGCAAAAGGGAAGGTGGGTCGCCAATCCATTTGGGGTCCCTCCAACCTTCTCTGTTGGTCTCCCGGCGTGGTTGTAACAAATGACCACAAACTGTGCCGTTTAAAGCTACTGAAATGTAGCCTCTTCCGGTTCTAGAAGCCAGACGTCCAAACTGAAGGTGTCGGCAGGCTGGTTCCAGGCTGTCTCCCAGCATCTGGGGGCCGCAGCCCCACCTCCAACTCCACGCCTGTCTCCATGCATCTCTGTGTCTCAGACCTCCCTCTGCCTTTCTCTTAAAAGAGCATCTGTCATTGGATTTAGGGTCCATTCTAAATCCAGGGCTCTCTCATCTTGACATTCTTAACCTGGTTAAATCTGCAACAATTCCCTTCAGTAAGTTTCTGCTCACAGTTCTGGGGGTGGGCCTGAGGATATACCCTTCCGTGGGCCACCGATCAACACAATACGGCTAGCCTTTGGAGAATGTTTTGGGATTCTAGGTCAGAGGTCATTGCTTCCTGGCAGGCCCAATGCTGATCTTGACCTCTGCCCCCCCCCTTTTTTTTTTTTAGGGTTGCACCTTTGACATATGGAAATTCCCAGGCTAGGGGTCAGATCAGAGCTGCAGCTGCTGGCCTACACACAGCCACAGCTGTGACTTACCCTGCAGCTCATGGCAACGTCGGACCCTTCACCCACTGAGTGAGGCCAAGAATCCATATCTTCATGGATACTAGTCAGGTTCGTAACCCGCTGAGCCACAATGGGAGCTCCTGACTTCTGCCTTTTTTTCCCCTGCCTTCTATTTAAGAATTAAATTTCAGAAGTTCCCTGTTGTGGCGCAGTGGAAACAAATCCGACTAGGAACCGTGAGGCTGTGGGTTTGATCCCTGGTCTCGCTCAGTGGGTTAAGGATCTGACGTTACTGTGAGCTGTGGTGTAGGTTGCAGACGTGGCTTGGATCCCGCGTTGCTGTGGCTGTGGCGAAGGCCGGCAGCTACAGCTCCTGTTAGACCCCTAGCCTGGGAACCTCCATATGCCGCGGGTGCAGCCTTAAATAAGGCAAAAAGACACACACACAATAAAAAGATTAAAATTCAGGAGTTCCCTGGTGGCCTAATGGTTAAGGATCTGCCATGGTCAGTGCTGTGGCTCAGGTTACTACTGTGGTAGTAGTTCAGTCTCTGGCCTGTGAACTTCCTCATGCTGCAGGCGTGACTAAAAAAATAAAAATAAAAATAAATAAAAGGAGTTCCCTGGTGGTGCAGTGGGTTAAGGATAAGGCATTGTCACTGCTGTGGCATGGGTTCGATCCCTGGCCTGAGAACTTCTGCATGCCACAGGCATGGCCAAAAAAATAAACTCAGTTTCTTTTCATTGTTTACATATTGGGGGTTTCATACAAAAGTCCTGGATTTACAGTGTTCTGGCAGCCCTCGGTCCCTCTGGCCATAGAATATGTGGTTTGCTGCAGCCCCCATCACTTCCTACAGTGCTGGCTGATACTCCTGGAGCCCAGAGTGTGGTTCAGATCCTGCTCTGCCACCTACGAGCTGTGACTTTTCGCAGGTTACTTGATGTCCTTGGGGCTCTGTTCCCCTGGAAGTAACATTGTTGCTGTAGCATGGGGATTTGGGTGGAGCGGGTTCGGGTTGTGTTTACAGGGTGCTTAGAGGAAAAGGGTCTGGATGTGACACATCATCACTGCCTGTAACTCGCCTCAGCCTCCTGCCTACCTTCCCTGCCTTTGTAGTCTGTGCTCTGCCCTCCAGGATGGGGACTTCTGTTGCATCTCCTCTCCTGTGCAGTTAAGTTGTGCCCTCACATCATCCAGGAGGGCCTGGGGGCACCAGGAGGATTTCAGCTGCAGAATGAGAGTGGACTCTACATAATCAGGGTGATTAGAACCCCTCACTCTGGGGCCCTGCAGCACTGACAGCCCCACAGACACAAGCTCTGCTAGGGGGTCAGGGGCCACAGCTAATTCCTTTGAGATTCCACATGTCTGAAACATGCCCGACATGCAGTCTATGCTGACCTGTCTATCTGTCCCTCCATCCATCTGTCCACCCATCATCTACCCATCATCCATCACTTACCCGTCATCTATCCATCATCCATCCATCACCCATCTGTCATCCATCCATCATTCATCATTCATCCATAATCCATCATCCATCATCCTACTGTCATCTGTTATCCATCATCCATCCATCATCCGTCATCATTTATCATCCATCCACCCATCCGTCATCCACCATCATTTATCATCCATCATCCATCATCCTGCTGTCGCCTATTATCTATCATCCATCCATCATCCATCCATCATCCATCCACCCATCCATCATCTATCTGTCATCCATCATCCGCAATCACTTATCATCCATCCATCCATCCATCATCCATCTGTCATACATCATCCACCATCATTTATCATCCATCATCCATCCATCTGTCAATCATCCATCATCCACCCACTCGTCCATCCGTCATCCATCCATCATCCTTCTATCATCCATCCATTCCTCTATCACCCATCCGTCATCCATCCAGTGAAGGTGAGACACATCAGTTCACTCTCCTGCTTAAAACTCTCCTGTGGCCGGAGTTCCTGTTGTGGCTCAGTGGTTAACGAATCCAACAAGGAACCATGAGGTTGTGGGTTCAATCCCTGGCCTTGCTCAGTGGGTGAAGGATCCGGCGTTGCCGTGAGCTGTGGTGTAGGTTGCAGACGCGGCTCGGATCCCGCGTTGCTGTGGCTGTGGCGAAGGCTGGCGGCTACAGCTCCTGTTAGACCCCTAGCCTGGGAACCTCCATATGCCGCAGGTGCGGCCCTAGATAAGGCAAAAAGGCAAAAAGCCAAAAAAAAAAAAACCTCTCCTGTGGCCTTCATTGCTCACAATGAAACCCAACCCCTCGTCACAGTCCCAGGGCCCCGTGTCCCCTCATCTCTTGCTGCTCCTGGCTTCTCTGCTCCAGCCATACTGGAGTGAGTCACTGTTCTCTCCAAGCTCTTCTCTATTTCTGGCCTATACTTGCTTTTTCCTTCGCCTAGGTCTTTGCTTGGCTTGCCTCCTCTCTTTCCCTGGTCACTGTTGAGTTAACCAACTATCTCACAACCTAGTGTGTGACCATAGCAAACACTCATTGTTTCTTGTGTTGCTCTGTGGTGGCTGGGGCTGGGTGCTCTCCTCATTCACATGGTGATTGACTCCATATCCACTGGGAAATAGAGGTGGGCCGCATGTCTTATCCTCCAGCAGGCTAGCCCGGCAGGGTCGTGGGGTCCTGAGAGCAGCAGGAGAGCAAGGTCCAGTGACAGGTGCCTTTCAGGCCTCTGCTTGTGTCATGGCCAACCTGGGGCCTGGATGGGGGAGGGGAGTGACTTGTGGCCGTTTTTACAGTCTGCCAACGGCATCTGGTTCCTCTCCCCAGAAGCAGCCATGGTGTCCTGCTAGAGCTACTCACCCACATGTATGCGTGTGAGTGTGTGCGCACACACACACGCACACACACCGTACGTACCTGCTGTGCATACATGCTCCTCATTGGCCCCACAAAAGTCACCCACTGTGCCCTCTACTTGGCATCCTTGCTCTTGACACTTGGTACAGAGTTTTGGAGATTATTTCGTGTAGATAAATTAAAAATTTCTTTCTTACAACTGCAAACTGTTCCATTCCAAGTACGTGGTATGATAGATTTAGCAAAAATATAGGCTGCTCAGTTAAATTTGAAGTTCTAGTGAACAGGGATAATTTGCAGTAGAAGCCTGTCTCATGCATTATTTGGGACATACTTATATGAGGAAAACATGCATTGTTTATTGGAAATTCCAATCTCACTGGCATCCTGTGTTGGGTCTTACAACCCTGGAGCGTCAAGTTTTTGGGTGTCTCCAATTTCTCGCTAGTTCCTCCAGGTCCTGCAGGAAGGGAGGGGCAGGGGAAGGGTGGCAGGGCACCTTGGGGTCAGCATTGGGGGGCTTGGGGCAAAGGGGGTTGGGGTGCTGCTACACAGCTCTGTGCGCGCTGTGGTGGCGGGAGAGAGCTCACGGTCAGTACCCGCCCCCGTCCCAGCTCCAGTCCTGTGTGGGCGAGGAGCCCCTCAGAGCCACTTGTGCATACATCAGGAGCCCACGGGCTGGCATATCTGCAGGATAAAGTCCTGCAATGGAGTTTCAAGGTCAAAGTGTGTGCATGTATCATTTTTTTTTTAAAGGAGGTAAAATTCACATAACTAAATTAACCGTTAACCATTTTAAAGATCATCTTTCAGGAGTTCCCATTGTGCCTCAGTAGGTTAAGAACCTGACATAGTGTCCTTGAGGATGTGGGTTCGATCCTTGACCCTGCTCAGTGGGTTAAGGATCCGGCGTTGCTGTGGCTCTGGTGTAGGTCGGCAGCTGCAGCTCTGATTCAACCCCTAGCCTGGGAACTTGCATATGCTGCAGGTGCAGCTGTAAAAAGAAAAGAAAAAAAAAAGAAAAACCTCATCATTCAGTGGTATTTAGTACATTCACGAGGTTGTGCAACCATCTCCTCTGTCTAGAGGTTCCAGAACGTTCCATCCCCCAGTAGGAAACCCCAACCCCATTAGCCTCACTCCTTTCCCCCTCCCCAACCCTTGACAACCAGGGACTCATTCTCTGTCTGTGGATGTGTGTGTTCTGGACATTTCCCGTCAATGGGATCAGCTGACAGACACATGCCCTCCACACGGTCCCCTCCCAGCAGCGCCGACGCCTCTGTGGAGGAGCTTGTGGCCGTTGTCTGGGGCCCCCCCACCCTGCAGCACATGAAGCCCCAGACTCTGATGTTCCTGCCTCCTCGGCCCGTCAGCACTGTCCTGGAGATTCTGAATGACCTTCTGGGAAAAGGGGGCTGGGCAGGACTCGGTACGCTTTTCTTGGAAAGGGTCAGATAGTCGATGCTTTGGGCTGCATGGGCCAGGTGGCCTCCGTCCAGCCTGCTTGCCGGCCCTGTCCTGGGCTCTGGGGACGCAGATGTGAGCAGGGTTACCACTACCCGGTTCTGGGCTTATGTTCTAGAGGAGCAGAAAGAGCAGAAATGGCATAGAGTTAAATAAACAGCCTGGAGGAACCAACCAGCTTCTGGGGAACAGCCAGAGTCAGGGACGGCAGCTCAGAGGATGGGACCTGAACCTGGAGATGGGGAAGGAACGTCTGCAAATGGATGGGGAAGGGCTGGCGTGGGGCCGGCGGTGCAGAGGCCCCGAGGCGGCCAGGCTGGGGAGAGGACAGAGCTGGGTGGAGCCCCAGGGTGGCAGGAGGAGAGGGTGAAGAGCTCACTGGAGGAGGACTCGGGTCCAGGCCAGTCCCCCACTGGGCTCTGCTGGGGCCGCCGGGACGCGCCTGCTGACCTGTTCTCTCTCCCCAGTACATGGGCTGCATCGAAGTCCTCCGCTCCATGCGCTCCCTGGACTTCAGCACGCGCACCCAGGTCACCAGGTGAGCCTCCAGTTGGGCGCTGGGGCGGGTGTGCTGCGGGGTCCCAGCGCTGTCCCCGCCCGCCCCCCATGCTCTCCAGATCCCGGATTCCCTCCCTAACTCAGGTGACAGCCCATCCCTCAGAGTGCGTGGGTCCCACGAGGGATGTTGAAAATGTCCCGGCACACGGGGACTGGCAGATGCTGGCCTGTCCCCAGCTGTGAGGGAGGTCGGGGCTGAAGGCTCCGGTAGCCAGTCCGCTGTCCCTGCTTTTTTCCGGTACAGAGAAGGCATGTTGATTTCACGATGCTCAGAGCTGCCTGGACGGGAGCCCTGCAGAGTCATGGCAACAACCGGGGCCGAGGCAGGAGGGGACCCACATCTTTCTGCAGGTTGAACACTGATTCATCTAATCACCGTAGGCATTAAAAAACTCTATTGAGATATAATTCACACATATCAAGCAATTCACCCATTTACACTGTACAATTTGATGTTTTATGCTACTTCGTGGAGTGATGCAAATATCACCTCTGCCAAATTCCAGAATGTTCCATCTACCCGAAAGGAGCCCCATTCCCATGAGCAGCCACTGCATCCCTGCCCCAGCCCCTGACAACCAGGATCCTACTCTCTGTCTCTGGATGTGTCTGTTCTGGACGTTTCCCATCCATGGAACCACACCCTGTGTGTCCTTCCGTGTCTGCTTCTCTCACTGAGCATCGTGGTCTCCAGGTCCGTCCACGTGGCAGCGAGTGTCGGTGCTTCTCTCCTTTTCAGGCTGAGTGATGCTTCTGTGTGTGGAGGGACCTGTGTGTTCATCTGCTGTTCAGTGATGGGCACTTAAGTGGTTTCTACCCTTTGGCTGTTGTGGGTGGTGCTGCTGTGGCCATGGATGTACAGGTTTTGTGTGGACGCATTTTTGGTTCTCCTGGGTGTGCACCTGGCGGGGCATTGCCGGGACATGTGGTGACTCTGCTTTGCTTTCTGAGAATCTGCTGCCCCATTTTTTTTATCCCACCTACTGGGAGCGAGGGCTTAGTTTTTCTTTGTGGCACCGACACTGCTGAGAGCCTGTCCTGTGTCCCTCTGACCTTTAGCATCCTGTAAAAGTTCCAGCCCCTCCCCTGGGATTAGTGGTTTCAGGGAAATCTGTTCCATTCTGTTTGGGGGGGTCAGTTCCGGCCACTGTCGGGGAGCCCAGAGCACAGGTCATCCTCTCATGGGTGCCATATAGAACTTGGGGTTCAGGCTCAAGGGCTGTGTCAGCACCCCTGAATCTGACCCCTGTGCTTTCCAACGGGCTGTGGCTCAGGGGTCTTCTGGTCACTGAGAAAGATGGAGCAAGAGGGGGAGAGCTGAGGACCGGGCCACCTGCCTGAAGCAAACAGGGTGCAAACAGGATGGGTGGCTGGGAGCACTCGATCCGTGCCTCTGGTCCCTCAGCAGCTCCCCTCCCAACCCCTCCCCTTTGGGGTCCACTGCGCATGGCCCTCTGACCCCCAGCCTTCTCTGAGCTCCTGCTCCTTCCCCTCCGAGCTCTCTAAGCGCCCTCCCCACCTCCACCCACACAGGGAAGCCATCAACCGGCTCCATGAGGCCGTGCCTGGAGTCCGGGGCTCCTGGAAGAAGAAGGTGGGTGAGGGGAGAAGGTGGGGAAGGGCTGTGGTCCCGGGTGGGAGTGAGCGGGGTTGGGGGCACATGGCTGTCCTGGGACCTGCCCTAGCCAGAGCTTTTCGGGACCTATGTTCCCTGGTGCCCAGGCTGCTCCCTATAGGTCCCCCATGCCCTACCCCAGGCCCCCAACAAAGCGCTGGCCTCCATCCTGGGCAAGAGCAACCTGCGCTTCGCGGGAATGAGCATTGCGGTCAGCATCTCCGTCGACGGCCTCAACCTCTCGGTGCCGGCCACACGCCAGGTGAGTGCTGCCACCAGCCTCAGCCTCCAGCGGCCCCACTTCAGGCAAGCTGGGTGGGCTCACGGAGGTGAGGCCTGGAGGGGTGGTGGGCGCAGGCCTGTGTTTCACATGCAGGTGTTGGTAAGGACATGCTCACCTGGACATGGGCTGAGGCCCTGCCTTGATGCAGCTGCTGCCCTCACAGCCCCACAGGCGTCGCAATGGGGGCTCCTGGCATCAGGTGGGCAGGGGGCAGGGGTGTTGCTCCACGCCCCACATTGCTCAGGATGGCCTCCACAGAGAAGGACTGAGCCCCAGCATCTGCAGTGCCCAAGGGGACAGATCCAGGCTTGGAATCTTCTGGTGGAAACAAACCACCAAAATATAACTGCAGGAATGAGGAAGTAACTACAAGAAGGGTTGTGAGGTCAGGCAAGTGTTGTGAGCATGCCCAGGGTGCTGTGATCTGGTCGAGGCATCATGGAGGGCTTCCTGGAGGTGGTGATGCTGGTGCTGAGGGGGGAGGTGAGGAGTGGACAGCCGAGCAGAGGTCATTCCATGGGGAGCTGGAGCTGGAGAGGTTAGCAACGATCATGGTGAAGATCTGGGATTTTTCCAGAGAGCACTGAGGCCCGGGTAAGTTCTGGGGCTGTGGTCTGTGGCCTGGTGTAAGTGTTAACGTACGATAGATGGGGGGCATGCAGAGGAGGGAGCCAAGCCAGGAGCCCCGGGGGAAGAGGGTGTGGGGGAGGAGCAGCCTGCGCATCCATCGCCGCAGGGACTCTGTAGGGCCTACTGTGCTCACCTCATCTGCAGACCAGGACACCAGTGGGGGGTCCAGCAGGGGGAGCCCTGAGGATCCCCGTGGGGTGACAGGCTGAGCAAACCCTGGGGGACCTGGAGAGGTGCCTGGTGCATCAGCTCAGCCCTGCTTGGCCATGTCAGCTGCGCACTGGGTCTCGGGGGATATGAGCACTCGGGGCAGTAATGGGCAGCAGCAGATGGATGCTAATGAGCATGCAAATGAGCAAGTGGATGCAAACAAACATGCAAACGAGCATGTAAACGAACATGGAAACCAGTGAATGGATGCAAACAAACGTGCAAATGAGCATGCAAACGAGTAAATGGATAAAAACCAAAAGAAAATGTAAATGAGCATGCAAATGACTATATGGGTGCAAACAAGCATGCAAATGAGCACACAGATGAGCAGATGGATGCAAATGAGCGTGCAAATGAGCAATGGGCTGTAAGTGAGCATGCAAATGAGCGTGAATACAGGGCATACAGGTGATGCTGTGGGGGTTGATAGTGCAGTCAGTCAGGAGCCTCTGATGGGTCCCGTCTCCGCGGCTACCTGGGCACGTGTCTGATTGTGTCTGCGTGTGCTGTGCCTGGGAGTCCGTGTGGGAGGGTGTGAGGGCCACTGTGTGATGTGTCAAGGTGTGAAGGTGGGCTCGAATGTCTCTGCGTGTGTGTGGGTGGTTGTGTCTCTGGACTGGTGTCCAGAATCTGTGTGGGAGAGTGTCTGCACAGGAAAGCGTATGCAGGGGTGTGGTCTCTTTCAGGTTTTAGCCGGTGTGTCTGTGCCTGCAGCTTGGGTAAGCGTGTGTGAAGGTCCTCCTGCACGTGTGCTCGCATGGTCTCGGGCCTCTGTGTCCTGCCCTGGCTGCGGGGCTTCGGGTCATCCTGGTGTCCCACCCAGGAGACGTCTCCATTCCCATCTCCCTGTCCTTCTGGTCCCTCCCTGTGGCCCTGGTCCAGTGACTGGCCCAAACCCCCCACCCTGCAATGGCAGCTCTGTCACTGTGATCTCTCTCTGGCCAGATCATTGCCAACCACCACATGCAGTCCATCTCCTTCGCGTCAGGTGGTGACACGGTAAGGCCAGGGACTGGGGGGGGTGGCTTCTGGCCCTTCTGTTCCCTGTGGCCTTCGGCTCCACCCCCACACTGCCGGGAATCCTCCCTGGGCTGCCCTCTCTCCCCAGGACATGGCAGACTACGTGGCCTACGTGGCCAAGGACCCCATCAACCAGAGAGGTGAGGCCCGCTGGGCGCAGGTAGGGCCTTGTGGGCTGGAGCAGGTCAGCCAGTCGAGGCCGCGCTGACGCTGGTACCGACCCCGCAGCCTGCCACATCCTGGAGTGCTGCGAGGGCCTCGCCCAGAGCGTCATCGGCACCGTGGGCCAAGCCTTCGAGCTGCGCTTCAAACAGTACCTGCACAGCCCCCCCAAGGTGGTCGTCCCCCCGGAAAGGTACCGGCATGCCTGCCCTGCCCTCTTCCTGTCCCCCTCCCCGGACTTGGGCCCTGGTCCGTCCCCTGCTCTGTGCCCCCTCCTGGCCTGCAGTCCAGCCACCAGGACCCCCTTCCATCATCTGTAAAACCGGGATGAAAACATGCCCACTCCTGGCTGACGTGAGGCTGTCACCCTGTCATCTTTATTCTGCACGGGGGCGGCCCACTGGTCCCAGCCACTGTTTTAGGAAAGCAGCCAAGGAGGATGTGTAAGCTGATAGGCGGCTGAGTGCCAACGAAACTATTTATGGATCCAAAATTTAAATTTCATCTGACTTTTGCTTGTCATCAGATGTCATTCTTGGATGTTTTCTTAACCATACTTATGTGCGAAAAAGAATGGAGATATATATTTATAACTGATTCACTTTGCTGTGTACCTAAAGTAATACAATACTGGAAGTCAACTATACTCCACTAAAATTTTTATTTTTCTATTTTATTATTTTATTTTATTTATTTTTTGTCGTTTTAGGGCTGTACCTGTGGCATGTGGAGATTCCCAGGCTAAGGGTCTAATCGGGGCTACAGCCGCCAGCCTATGCCACAGCCCCAGCAAAGCAGGATCTGAGCTGTGTCTGCAACCTATACCATAGCTCATGGCAATGCTGGATCCTTAACCCACTGAGCGAGGCCAGGGATCGAACCCGCAACCTCATGGTTCCTAGTCAGATTTGTTTCCGCTGAGCCACGACGGGAACTCCACAATAAAATTTTTAAAAGTTCAAAACAAAACAACAGCTTGGGGAGTTCTCGGCGTGGCACAGCATGTTAAGGGCCCGACTGTAGCAGCTCAGATCACTATGCAGCTGCAGGTTTGATCCGCAGCTCGGCATAATGGGTTAAAGATCCAAAGTTGCAGCTGTAGCTGGAATTCCGTCTCTGGAAGCAAACTTCCACGTGGTACGGGTGCAGCCATAATTAACAACAACGACAACAACAGCAGTTCTATGGCTTAGAAGTATAGAAACCATCCTGAGCTCCTGGGCTGGCAGATGGAGGTAGCGGCTTGGGGTTGGCTATTTATTTATTTATTTATTTGGCCCACACCTGTGGTATATGGAAGTTTGCAGGCTAGGGGCTGAATCAGAGCTGCAGCCTCTGTCTTACACCACAGCTATGGCAGCACCAGATCCAATCCAAGTGTGCGACCTGCACTGCAGGTTGCTGCAACGCCAGATCCTTAACCCACTGAGGGAGGCCAGGGATGGAACCCACACCCTCATGGATCCTATTTGGGTTCTTAACCTGCTCAGCCACAACAGGAACTCCTGTGGTCAGCTATTTAAATATCAAGACAGACTTGTTAGAATAATTAGTTAATAAATGTGCTTGTTTGCAGTCCAGTATGCCTCTGGTGAGGGACAGGAGCACACAGCTGGACACGCCCCTGTGGCCTTGCTACGGGATTGCACCCCCCCCACTCCATGCACACATGCACACATGCACACTGGTCTTCTTCACCTGGGGTGGCCCCAGCCCCTCCCAGGCTACAAGGCCCTCCTCTGGGGTTCACTCTGCAATCTGGTGTCCCTCCCTGACTCAGGGACAGGCAGTTTTATGAACCACGCTTGCCTCCATAGCATAAATTTCTAAGGTGCCATCCAGGGATGGAGGGCAAGGGCATTTTATTGGGCATTTTCTTTATTTATTTAAAAATTTTTATTATAGTTGATTTACAGTGTTGTGTTAATTTCTGCTGTACAGCAAAGTGATTCAGATATATATATATATGTGTGTGTGTGTGTATATATATGTATGTATGTTCTTATATTCTTTTCCACAATTGTTTATCACAGGATGTTGGATATAGTTTCCTGGGCCATACAGTAGGAGCTTGTTTATCCATCCTATATATAATAGTTTGCATCTACTAACCCCAACCTCCCAATCCTTCTCTCCCTGCACCCCTTGGCAACCACACGTCTGCTCTCCATGTCTGTGAGTCTGTTTCTGTTCTGTAGATAGGTTCATTTGTGCTGTATTTTAGATTCCACATATAAGAGCTATCATATGGTATTTGTCTTTCTCCGATTTACTTCACTCAGCATGATCACCTCTAGGTCCATCCACATTGATGCAAATAGCATTATTTCATTCTTTTTAATGTGAGAATGTTTTACTTTTTTATTTTATTTTATTTTTTGTCTTTTTAGGGCCACAACAGTGGCATATGGAGGTTCTCAGGCTAGGGGTCTAATCGGAGCTACAGCTGCCGGGCTACGCCACAGCCACAGCAACGCGGGATCTGAGCCGTGTCTGCGATCTACACCACAGCTCACGACAACGCTGGATCCTTAACCCACTGAGCAAGGCCAGGGATCGAACCCACAACCTCATGGTTCCTAGTCGGATTCGTTAACCACTGAGCCACAACGGGAACTCCGATGTGAGAGTGTTTTAAGTGCTGAGAGTGTCACCACCATAAGCCGTGGCACCCTAGTTTTGGGAACAAGCCTGGCACTGTGCCCCAGCTGCCTAGTGGGACAGGAGTGGGTGGAGGTTGGAAAGATTTTCTGGGGCCCCGCTGTAGCTTAGCTAGAGACCTAAGCCCTGTGCAGAATCTCCTTTGATGGGCAGAAAGGGGCACCCAGTTCCTCCATCAGCAAGAGTTCCAGGTGCCAGCGCTCGGCTGGTGGGGAGGTGGGCTCAGACTCCCTGGCCTGGCTGGTCCCTCTGACTGTGCAGAGCTCAGCCTGGAGCCTCGATGCCCGGTCAGGAGCGCCCCTGCCACCCCCTACCCGGATTGGATCCTGGGGCCTCTGCTCCCTTTGCTCTGTGTGTCCCAGGCTGACGGGGCTGGAGGACTCGGCCTGGGGGGACGAGGAGGAGACTGAACACAACTACTACAACAGCGTCCCCGGGAAGGAGCCGCCCCTGGGCGGGCTGCTGGACTCCAGGCTGGCCCTCATGCAGCCCTGCGCCCTCGGGGCCTTCGGCCAGGTCAGCCCCTGCGGACCCCGTGGGGAGGGCTACTCCTGGGGTCTCGCCCCAGCTCTTCCTTCTGCTCCTGTTCTCCATGATCCTCAAAGGCGGGGAGTCTCTCATCCCCCCTCCCCCCTTCCTCCCCCAAACTGCACGGATCTTCTGATCCCTATTCCAGACTCTTCAGATGGGTGTCCCCCTTCAGACGTGGAATAAATAGTCACAGCGGAGATTTGACCGGGGCTTCCAGGGAAGGCAGCGAAGACGTACAGCAGGGAAGCTGACTGTCTGTGGTCAGGAGGGCTTCCCTGAGGGCAGAGTTGTCTGGGCCCTGATGGCTCAGTAGGAGCTGCCCAGGAGAGCTCTTTCAGGAGCCAGGGACAGCGTGTGCCAAGGGGCAGGCCTTCGAGCTGGAGAGGCTGCACAGCTTGAGGCCAGGGAGCAGGGGACAGGTTCAGAGCTGAGCGGCAGACCTGACTTATAGGGGGGTTGGGGTGAGAGTTGGGGTGCGAGTCCGAGGAGAGCGGGTGCTCCGGGCCATTGAGGAAGGTTGGGTGGGAAACTGGGGGGGTGGACCACCCAGGAAGACCCCTTGCTCTCTTTTGTAGGGAGCGTCTCCTGCTCGAAGAGATGCCCGTGGCTTACAGTGGGACGTGGGTCCCTCAGGTATCGTTGGCCGCTCTCCGGACTATGGGGCACCCAGCCCATCCCCCGCCCTGGTCCCCACCGCCCCCGCACCCCTTCTCCTCTCTGTGTCACTCCAGTTTCTCAGGCGAGATTGTGTTCACTCTCCAAGCTCTTTTGAAACTTGACAGCCAGCGTCTGCTTCCCCACCCGCCGCCGCCCCACCCCCATGCAGAAGTTTCCTTGCGTGTGGATGTAGATGTCGCATCACATGGTTCAAAACAGCAGCATGTAAAGAGCCATCCTGTGAAAAGTCAGTGCCCCACCCCAGTTTGCTTTATCTACCTCCCTAGTCGGGCGGCCACTGATTTTTTCATGATTTTTCCCCAATTGTGCGGGCACGTTCAAGTCAGCTCAGACATACGCGGCTTTCCCCCTTTGTACAGGTAGTCATGTGCTCTGCACACTTCCACCTACTTTCCCCTGGTGACAGTTTAGCTTGGAATTCGCCCCAGCTCAGGGCACCAAGCTGCCCTGCTCTTTTTGCCACAGCGTGGTACTTTGCCGGGTGGAGGTCCCTGCCCCCACCCCACCTCGATCACAGATGTCCGGGTACTTTCCAGGCGTTTGTCAGCATGGCAACAGTCGGAGGAGTAGCTGTCAGTGTCCACCATTCAGCTGTGCTCAGGGCCCACCCTGGGACAGCGGCGCTGTTTCACATGATAGGAATGACACAGCTTCCCCCTCTTTACATTCCCACCGGGAAATGTGATCTTTCCAGCCCCACGATCATTTTATCCTGTTCAGCGTTGAGAATGACAAAGCTAAACTCTGCTTTGCCCCAGCTCCACAGTCGTGAGCTCACCTCCCCTGGCACTTTTGTGTCTCCTTTCAGAGTCTATACAAACAGGCACCCAGAGAAATGAGGCCCCCGGAGGTGGGCTGTGGGCACCATCGGTCAGTCCCAGGCTCAGGCTGTCAGTGAGGTCCCCTGTCCCCGCACTTTGCTCACTTCTTTGGTCCTTTCTTGCTGGGCATTCAGGATCTCAAGGTGCCTACTCTTATTTGCACAGCGGCAGCCCCCCCCCTCCTTGTGCCCTGTGTGTCCCTCCCATGGGTGCCGAGCCGTGGACCTGTGGGCAGTGGAGGGGAAGCTGCCAAACGGCTCCCCAACGTGGCCAGGCAATGAGTTTCCTCACCAGCCCTGCCGTGGCTCCCTGTCTCCTCACAGCCTTGCTAACATCCGTGTTGGACTTCTTTTTTGATCTTCCCATAAAATCTGGGCATTTCACTGCTGAGCATCCGAACCCTCACTGTTTCTCAGTGCCTGTGGTCAAAGAGCATGCATGGGAGTTCCTGTCATGGCTCAGTGGTTAGGGAACCTGACTAGCATCCATGAGGATGCGGGTTCGATCCCTGGCCTTGCTCAGTGGGTTAAGGGTCTGGCGTTGCTGTGAGCTGTGGTGTAGGTCGCAGACATGGCTTGGATCCTGCATGGCCGTGGCATAGGCTGGAGGCTGCAGCTCTTATTGGACCCCTAGCCTGGGAACCTCCATATGCCATGGGTGAGGCCCTAAAAAGAGAAATGATAAATAAAAATAAAACACACAGGATCTTCATTTAAAAAAAAAAGAAAGAGCATGTATGGCATCTGGCCCTGGTCTGCTATTTCTCTGGGACATGGGATGCTCACTTCTGACTCCCAGGGCTCTCTAGCATTTTCTGCCGCTGTGCCTTTGCACATGATGTTACTGCTTCTTGTGCCTTTCCCAATTCTCTGGACAAGACCTCTTACCAGTACGCCGGAGCCCCAGCTCCAATACCCAGAAATTTTTCTCTCTCTGCAACCCAGGTTTTTTCCCTCACCCCACCTTGACTGTAAGAGGCTGGGAGAATCTGTTCCTCTTTTGTGCAGACTGAGAAGCCTGGGCTGAGGCTCCTCTGCCCCCATCAACCATCCAGGCCTGGAACAGCACTCATATTGAATCATAACTTTTGCCAGAGGTTTTAATCTTCCCCTTCCTCATGAAGAAGCTACTCCTGTTCTCCGCATTTTGCAGAGAGGAGACAGAGGCACAGAGAGGTTACCTGACATGTTCATGCCTACAGAGGGGTGTCTGTGAAGGTTAACAATGTGATTGACATAGAGCAGAGAGTGCAGCTGCAGGCCCTGGGGCTGGATTTGGCCTCTGTGTAATCAAAGATCATTATTTCCCTGCCAAGGATTTAAAATGGGGACATTTAGACATGAAGGGATGGTTCTGAGGAAAGAATACACAAATGTCCTTTGAGCCTAGGAAAAGATGCTCAACCTTGCTCAAAATAAGAGGAGTGGAAACTCTTCCCTTCCAACTCTTAAGATCCCACAGGATGGCATTTCTCACCTCTCAGGTCAGCAAAAATCCAACAGTCTGTTAACAGGGGTGGGTGAGGGCTTGGGACCCGGTCAGGATCCAGCAGAATCTGGACCCGGCTAAGTGACCCCGTGGGAAACTCCCTCAAGGATACCTTTTCATGTTGTGGCTTTTGAACCATGTAAATACTTTACACTTTCAAAAGCAAAATTAAAAAAAAAGAAAAGGAAACCCTAAAATAGAACACAAGCAAACAAATGACCTGACTGTATATTATGTTGATAACATAATTACAGGGAGAGCAGAGTTGCACTGTTATTATTTTTTAAATGTGGAGATTTAACATAAATATCGGGCTTTCTGGCTTCTCCTGAAACCAGGAAGCTCTGGCCTCTGGGCCCCCTTCCTGCCTGACAGACGGGCGTGGGGGTGTGTGGGGTGCCGGGTGGGCGGCTCCCCTCGCTCCCTGGGTGTGGATCTCCGCACCCCCACAGACACAGGCTGGGCTTCTATGGGGTTTTTCACTCCTGAAGGTGTTGCACGAGGGAGCCAGGTGTGGGCGGGGCTCCCCCCCAGGGCCCCTCCCCTGGGCTCCCCTGGCTGACTCCCTGCCCCTCGGGCTCCCCAATCCCAGCCCCCCCCGGGGACGGCTACGTGCAGGCGGATGCCCGCGGCCCGAGAGACTACGAGGACCACCTGTACGTCAACACGCAGGGTCTGGACGGCCCCCAGGGCCTGCAGGCCGAGGACAGCCCCAAGAAGGACCTGTTCGATATGCGTAAGTGGGGGCAGGCCAGACTGGCCCGCGAGGCCAAGCCCTGCGCAACCTGCGGTCTGATGGGGGGTGCCAAGACTTGGGGTGGTGCAGGGAAATGTTTCCTATGGGACTCCCCACTCCGTCGGGGAGGCTTCGGGGCTTCTCCTCCATGGGACTCCCTTTCTCTTGGAGGTAACCCAGCTTCCTCTTTTTGAGGGCCCCCAGTCTGACGGGAGGGGCCTAGTTACCACCTTGAAGGAATGCGATGGGGTGTTCAGGTGTCTCCTCTATGGGACCCCTCAGTCTGCGTGAATGTGGGCAAGCCTAGCTCCCTCTCTTTCCCTAGTCTGAGGAGGGAGTTTAAGCTCCCTCCTCACATGACTGCGTGGTCTGAGGGAAGAGGCCCAAACCCCTTCCAATGGAAATTCCAGCCTTATGGGGGACCCCCAGTCTTGAGGTGGGAGGCCTAATCGAAATCTTGATAAAGTGACTTGCTGATGGTGGAGCCCGTTCCTTCTTCTGGGATGTCCCAGCTTGCAAGAAGGCTCAGTCTGATGGAGGAGGTTTGTGTCCAAAATACCCTCCTCATTTCCCACAAAGTCAGTTCCATCTTCTTCCACAAGAACCGAGGGCATGACTTTATGCTGGCCCAGACAGGTTCGTGTCCCTCCCCCAGGGCACCTCCCTAAATGGGGGGCCCCGAGGAACTCCCAGGCCAGCTGGCAATCTCTTCCTCCAAGAAGTTTGCAAACCCGCCTTCCCCCACCATCTGAAACTCAACTCTTGTCATTGCCATAGTGACAGGAGCAACTGCTGGGGGCTGGGCCCTGGACTAAGAGGGCGGCCTCATAGGACCTCATAGCAATCTCAGATGGGTAAAGGTGTTCCTTCTGGGGCAGGCTGTCCCCTTGGGTGACTGACCAGATGGCCCAGCAGCCGCAATGGAGAAACGGATGCTTGTTGCCAAGCTCCCATTAGAAATCTTGGGGTTGGGAGTTCCTGTTGTGGCACAGCGGAAACGAATCCGACTAGGAACCATGAGGTCTCGGGTTCGATCCCTGGCCTCTCTCAGTGGGTTAAGGATCTGGCATGGCTATGGCGTAGGCCAGCAGCTGCAGCTCTGATTGGACCCCTAGCCTGGAAACCTCCATATGCCACGGGTGCAGCCCTAAAAAGCAAAAAAAAAAAAAAAAAAAAAAAAGAATAAAGAAAGAAAAAGAAAGGAAAAAAAGACATCCTGGGGTTGCCTCTGATTTGGCCACCCTGGGTCATGTGCTCATCCCCTAGCCATTTACCAGGCCGGGAGTATGAGATGAAGATGCTGATTGGCCAGCACTGGGCACATGCGTAGGAGCTGGAGGCTGAGTCAGCATCACCTAGATCGCGAGGAGTCAGGGAGACTGTCCCAGAAGTGGAAGAAGAGCGGAGGGCTAAGTGCAGACACACCAGGGCTGGGTTCATGGCTGCAACCCCACGCTCTAGGGTGTCTGAGCTATGCTGGCCACAACTCAGAGAGGGTGACTGGCTTGTACAGTGTCATGTTTATGCCTTTTGGGAACCTTAGGGAACTTCTGCAAACTGTTAGAAGCTTTTCCATTAGGGTTTGGAGAAGAAAGGGGGACCTGCTGCTTACCACCCAGATGGAGCATGTAGTGAAGGGCCTGGCCAATGTGGCCAGATGAAATGATGAAACAGGAGGCATGCTCATTGGGAAGGAAGCCATTGTAACAAGACAAGAAAAAGAACTAGGTGTGCACACTAGTAAGAAGAAGTGCTGTTATTCTTTGCATATTCTCAGAAAATCCAAGAGAATATATTGCTTTACTAATAGAACCAATAAGAAGGTGAGGGAGCAGATACCCCTAGCCCAGGTCCCTGCCTACTGCACAGTCCTCGTCCCGCAGGCCCCTTCGAGGATGCCCTGAGGCTGCACGAATGCTCCGTGGCTGCAGGCACCGCAGCAGCGCCCCTTCCGGTGGAAGACCAGTGGCCCAGCCCCCCAACGCGCCGGGCCCCCATCGCCCCCACCGAGGAGCAGCTGCGGCAGGAGCCCTGGTACCACGGCCAGATGAGCCGGCGGGCGGCGGAGAAATTGCTTCGAGCCGACGGGGATTTCCTTGTGCGCGACAGCGTCACTAACCCCGGGCAGTATGTCCTCACCGGCATGCATGCTGGGCAGCCCAAGCACCTGCTGCTTGTGGACCCTGAGGGCGTGGTAAGGTGGGCGAGGGGGTGGGGCGGGGGCTTGGAGGTCAGGTGTGGGGCCCTGGGTGGCTCGGAAAAGGGACCTTTGGCTGGGAAAAGGGACCTGGCTTCCTGCCTTCTAAGCTCCTTTTAGGTTTAATGAAGTACTTCTCAGATTACAGAGCACCTTATGTTTATAGATTATGTTCTTATTTATTAGGTACTTTTTTTATTTTTTTGTCTTTTGGGGCTGCACCCGCGGCGTATGGAGGTTCCCAGACTAGTGATCCAGTTGGAACTGTAGCCGCTGGCTTACACCACAGCTCACAACAACGCTGGATCCTTAACCCGTTGAGCGAGGCCAGGGATCAAACCCACAACCTCATCGTTCCTAGTCAGATTCATTAACCGCTGCACCATGACGGGAACTCCTTTTTTTTTGTATTTAACCATCCATTGCACCTTTGAATTTTATTCTTATTGAACATGGAGGTTTTCGCCTTTCCTTCTGGTATACGAATTGTGGTGCATCTTACAGTTGCTTTGAGTCAGTGATGTTTGGCATTCTTCAGCTCTGGAAGCATTGTAGGGTTACAAGGCATTTTCCAGTTTTCAAGGAGTTCTAGATTGGTGAAGCATTTTCCAGTGTCCAAGGGTCTTGGGCTTTATGAAAGTGAAAAGGTGCATGGGGTGTTCGCGGCCTTCCCAGGGTTTCCCAGGTGCTTTTCCTGCAACCAGTTGAATCCTTGGTTCCTCCCTCAGTGGCTTTGTGTGCTCCTTGTCCCCTGCAGGGCACACTTCAGTGGGGGCTGTGTGTCCTGGCTCAGGTGGGGCCACGGCTCTGGCTCCAGGGCTGTTCTGTCACTTTCCTGAGCCACTTCCTCCCTATGCCTGGCTGCGCTGCTCACCACAGTGACTTCTGCCTGGTGGGGTAGCAGCCCTGCCCGATTCCCTCTCCTTAAAGGGAAATAGAGGGTTTGCCCTGGGCCTGGGAATGTGCATTGTAAGCCAGCTCCCTGGGTGACTTGTGCCCAGTGGGCCTGGTATCGCCCATGAATGGCTGGCAGCCGGCGGCCACAGGTCTGTGCTGCACTCGGGTCTGCCCGGATCTTCTCACTGAGATGCAGATGGCTTTGGGATTTGGTGATTCTGATTTTCGGATCTGTGTCCACAAGTTTCCCGGGGTATAGTCATTTCCTAGGGCAGCCCTCCCAAATGACCACAGACAGGGTAGCTTAAAACCAGATTTATTCTCAGTTCTGGTGGCCAGAAGTCTGAGATCTAGGTGTTAGCCCGGCTGGTTCTGAGGTTCAGAGAGAGGGTCTGGTTCAGGCCCCTCCCCCAGCTTCTCCTGGTTGCTGGAAATTCTTATTCCCTAGCTTGTCCATACATCACCCAGTTGCAGGTTCCATCTTCTCATGGCTTCTCCCTGTGGTTTGTTTGTTCGTTTGTTTGCTGATTTTATTTGTCCAAGCCTGCGGCATGCAGAAGTTCCTGGGCCAGAGGTCAAACCCATGCCACAGCAGTGACAATGCTGGATCCTTAACCCACTGAGACACCAGGGAGCTCCCTCTCTATGCTTCTGTGTCCAACTTTTTCTCTTCTTATAAGGACACTGGCCATTGGATTTGGGGTCATCTGAGTAATCAAAGATGAACTCCTTTGGTTTTTTTTGTTGTTGTTGTCTTTTTCAGGGCCACACCTGCAGCATATGGAGGTTCCCAGGCTAGGGGTCAAATCCGAGTTGTAGCTGCTGACCTACGCCACAGCCACAGCCACAGCCACACGGGATCCGAGCCGTGTCTGCGACCTTCACCACAGCTCATGGCAATGCCTGATCCTTAGCCACAGCCACAGCAACGCGGAATCCGAGTTGCGTCTGCAACCTACACCATAGCTCATGGCAACGCCGGATTCTTAACCCACTGAGCGAGGTCAGGGATCGAACCCACAACCTCATAGTTCCTAGTTGGATTCATTAACTGCTGAGCCACAACGGGAGTTCCAAAGATGAACTCCTTTTAATCACATCCACAAAGAGGCTTTTTCCAAATAAGGGCCCATTCATGGGATTCGGGGTTAAGACCTAGACAGATCTTTTTGGGGCCACCATTTCACCTGCTATAGGAAGCGTGGCCCCAGAATGCTGTGGTTTTGGAGCTTGTGTCCACATGTGGATCTGGAATTCTGAGGCTGGTTCTGTGGCTGAAGCCTGGGAAGTCTCTGACCCAGTGGTTCTCAGACTTGAACATCAGAGCCATCCGAGGGGCTTATGAAAATGCAGCTTCCCGTCAGCGGGAAGGGGCTGGCCCATACATTTGCCTCACCTGGTGGGCTCCTGGTGGTGCTAATGCTGAGGCCTCTGGCCCCACAGGTGCGGACGAAGGACGTGCTGTTTGAGAGCATCAGTCACCTGATCGACTATCACCTGCAGAATGGGCAGCCCATTGTGGCCGCTGAGAGTGAGCTGCATCTGCGGGGTGTGGTCAAGCGGGAGCCCTGAGCCAGGTACGTCCGGCCCCTCCAACTCCCCATGTGCACCCATTTGCCAGATTGTTCTCATTTTAAAAATCGAGAAAGAATGTACACACCTGCACAATCCACCTGTTTAGAGGGTACAACTCAGTGGGCTTCACAGAAATGTGCAACCTTCCCCCATTGAATTCCAGAACACTCCATCACCCCAAAAGGAAACCCCGTCCCCAACAGCAGTCACTCTCTGGGTTGTTATGGTAACCTAACTGGTGGTAAAAAAAAAAAAAAAAATCTCTGGGAGGAGGCCGCGTTTGGCTACCCTGGGGGCGGGCCCAGGGTGGCTGTGACTAGTGGGGCTGGTGCATGAGGTGAGGTGGGAGGGGTGTCATCTCTGGGAACTGTCACCTCTGGGGCCACGGGGTGTCTGGAATGGGAGGGGACAGGCAGGTCTGGGTGATTCTAGGGCCTCTGGTGGGAGAGGCGGGCTCTGGGTGGGGGGGAGCCCACCCAGGCAGAGAAGGATGGGGCTGAGTGGGGCGCAGAGGGGTCGGTCGGGGTGTCAGGAGCAGTGTTTGGGGAGGAGAAAGAGGCAGGACCTTGGGGCTCAGCCGGGGGAGCGTAAGGGCCGTGGAATTTCCCCAAAGGCTGAGAGGCGCTTCTGGGCCAGGTTGGGCAGCTCTCCTGTCCCCATGACAACAGTCTCCTTCCTGCCTCTTCCTCCACTAGAGCTGGCCTGCTTCCTGCCCCCAGCCAGGCCTCGGCTGCAGGCAGAGCAGGGGCTCCCAGTCTGGGGAAGGGCTCCAGGGTTGAGGTAGTCCTTGGGACACCAGGAACATTGTGGAGCCACAGGGCTGTGTGCATGCACGGGCCAGGGTATACCGCCTGCTTCACTTCTGCCCCCTCCACCGCCTGTGACATGAGCACTGACGGCAGTAACAGTAGTTGCTAAGGCAGAAGTTCCCATGTCCAGGTACTGTGCTCAGCTTCTCCTCACTTTTTTTTTTTTTTTTTTTTGGTCTTTTTTAGGGCTGCACTGCATCCATGTGGAAGTTCCCAGGGTAGGGGTCAAATCCCACTTAACCCACTGAGCCACAGTAGGAACTCCTCTCCCCACATCTTCACTGACTCCCACACTGCTCTGAGATGAGCACTGTTAATAGTGCTCCCATCTTGGGCTTCCCGTTGTGGCGCAGCAGAAACAAATCCGGCTAGGAACCATGAGGTTGCAGGTTCGATTCCTGGCCTTGCTCAGTGAGTTAAGGATCCTGTGTTGCTGTGAGCTGTGGTGTAGGTCACAGACCTGGCTGGGATCCTGTGTTGCTGTGGCTACAGCATAGGCCGGCAGCTGTAGCTCCAATTAGACCCCTAGCCTGGGAACCGCCATATGCCGCGGGTGCAGCCCTAAAAAAAAAAGGAAAAAAAAGGAAAAAAAAGAAAAATAGTATTCTCATCTTGCTGAAGCAGCAGCAGCACAGAGAGGTTAAGGCATGACCCTAGGTCACACGGCAAGACCGTGGAAGAGCTGGGACTTAAGCCCTGGCCCTCAGCCTATTAGGCTCATGCCAGGGCCACTTTGCTGTCCTATAATTGAGTTTTCTGACATGAGACCCCCCATCTCTGGTTGCTGTCTTATCTGACCCTGACCTCTCCTTCACTTTCTCCCCCAGGTGATGTTTCTCAGCCCAGGGCTCCCATCTCTGCTCCCCGAATGCCCCTGTCGTGGCCTTAGGGGCCCCTCAGCCTTTCTCTGGACCCTGGTTGGGCCGGAACCGCCGCTGTCTCTCCTTGTTCCACGTGGGTCTCTGGAATCTTCCTTCTCCAGTTGGCCCTGGGCTGGACTGGGTCAACCTGGCCAGGAGATGGGTCCTACAACCCCTTTCTTGCCCCCGAGCCCCGGCCTGCCTCCACCCTTCACCTGGAGTGAGGGTGTACATACCAAAGACAGAACCTTTTCTCGCCTTTAAAGAAAATATATCCAAAAGCAGCCATCTGTCTCAGAGCCCTGGCCAAGTCCCTGAAGGCGCAAGGAAGCACCGTTGCTCTTCCCAGCTGGACTTCAGCTCGCCTCCCTGGTCCCTGGCATGAAGACAGAGTCCTGTCCTGGCCGGGCTCAGTTTTTCCTCCTGAAAGATTCGTGCACAGTTGTCTTTTTGGGGGAGAATCGAGGTGCTTTGAGCCCTCAGGCCAGGGCAAATGCTGATGTTGAAGGGGGCAGCCCTGGGATGATGGGGGGCATCCAGGCAGCTCCACGACAGCTGACCTGGGTGAGCTGAAGCCCCCGCCCTCCCAGCCGTCAGCCTGCACTGGACATTTGGAATCTGTTTGTAATTAAACCTGGGAATGACCATGGGGAGTGTGAGCCGCCTGCACTTTGAGAGGTCCTGCCAGGCTGGGGGTCCAGAGTCAGTCTCAAGGGTGGGAAGCCAAGGCTGCAGGGATTTGGTCTGTGGGGTGCTGGAGGAGGAGGGGGGAGCTGGGCCCTGGCTATGCCCCTGTTTTGGGGGGTCAGGGGCAGGCCGATCCCCCAGAATCCCCACCATTTCCCAGACCCTCCGGTTTATCCTGAGATCAAGCACACCCCAGCTTCCCTGTTAAACATGCCCCAACTCTCTTTGGAAAGGCCCTAGTTTGGCTCCTGAGTGCCAAAATTCTGATGTTTCTGGCAACAAGGTCTGTTTTCTTCCAAATTGCTCCTATCTCATCCCTGAGGATGGTCTAATTTCTCACGTGTCCACTGTCTCTCATCCCCATTTTCCAAGAAGCCCCCAGTTACCCCACAGCCCCTTTGTTGACCTCAAAGCCCCTAGTTCTCCCACACGTCCATCACCCTCCTCTAGCCCCCAGACTCTCTCCTCCAGACCTTCCCTCACATGATTTCTAGACTGTTCCTCCCCCATCTCCCCCGCCAGGACCCTCCTGCAATTCCTCCCAGAAACATGGAGGCATCTCCCAGGCCTTGCCACACCCTGCTGGGTCCCCTCTCTGCCCAGGGTCTGGCCCTGGGGAGGGGCTGTGCTTTCACTGCTGTCAGCAGGCCATGCCCCAGGCCCTCTGGGGCCCTGGTAAAAGTGTGTGGAGTGAAAGCACCCTGGTCTGCCTGTAACTAGAGGTGAAGCCACCAAAAGGCAGAGCCAGAAAGGGATTCTGATGCTTTGAAGTGTATAGTGACAGCTGTGGGAAGGAAGAGCCCTGGAGCTTAGGGGCCCAGAAATCCAGGATGGTTTCTCTGTGGGAATGGTTTAGAGGATGAGCAAGGGCTCTGAGCGAGGAGGACAGATATCTGGGCAGAAGGGACAGCGTGTGCAGAGGCCCCGGGTGTGTGGGGTGCGGCTCATTTGTGGAACAGAAGGATGGCCAGAGTGTCTGGAAGTGAGGCCAGAGGGGCAGTGGACCCGGGTCCCTCCTGGGAGCTTGCAGACTGGCCTTCCTTCAGTTATTAGCATGTGTCTGGGGGCCGCTCGGGACAGGAGCTCAGATCTTGGGCCCTTCAATCTCCTCCCTTGAGCCTCCTCCACACCTCCCTTAGACTTGCCGAGCTCCCTCCCCATACAGTGGGTGGTGGGTGGGGGTTGAGGACCAAGGCCAGCATGAGGTGGCAGGACTCAGAGCGGTGGGGCTGGTCACACAGCTTGGGCACACTCCCCATCTCTGATTCCAAGGCTGCAGCTGGGTGCGTGTTGGGGGGTCTTTGGGGGACTGCCACGCCCATCAGCCACCAGCTGGGCAGAGGCAGAGGATTCTATAGACCGGGAGACGCTCCTGTTTACGGAAAGGGACACGGAGCTGAGCTAATCAGCTGGAAGGGCCCCTCCCTGACCCCCTCACCGCAACTGGTGCCTCAGTTTCCCCAAATGTGATGGGGTGGGGGATAGAAGCAGGGCTGCCAGCTGAGTTGGGCTGAGGTGGGGGTTGGGGCCCTGGGGCTCTTCCCGCTCACTTCTTCCTTCTCTTTGCCCCCTGCCCCTCGCCCTCTCCTCACCATCCTGGAATGATAGCCCACACTTACCTTGCACGTCCCCAGGCCCGTTCTAGGCACTTGGCAAGCAATACCCCAACTGTGTGATTCAGAGACAGGTGTTATGCCCATGGACCACTGAGGACAGTCTTGGACACTTGCCAGAAGTCACACAGCCGGAAGCGATGGCATCAGTATTCGAACCCTGATCAAGAGGCTCCAGATTAGTGTCCCGAGTGGTTAGCACAGAAACGGGCACAGAATAAGCCCACTGCCTCCTCCCCCAATGCAACCGGGAGGAGAGTAAGGCTGGCCTGTCATCAGGGCTGGTCACTTCCCCATCCTGGGCCACACAGTGTGCTCTGGAGGAAGGTGGCTTGTGGCCCCTGCAAGTAGGGGCACTGCTCTAGGTGTCATCTTTCCTACTGTGTCACTTACCCATCTCAGGTACACTGCAGGGACAAGGCCACCACAGCCTTTCCTTCTGGCAGCTCCAGGCTCTGAAGCGGGGCAAGGAGCATCAACCGAGTAACTATTCTAGGGCTGAGGCTGGGGCTCAGCGCGCTCTGTCAGGCTGTGACACAAGCAGGCAGGGCAGGCTTCCTGGAGGAGGCAGTGAAGTGATGCATTCATTGGTCAGATCGTGGCCAGGCTAGTGTCGCCCTCAGCACAAAGCTGGGCTGTTTGCTGGGTGAGCAAAGTCGAAACAGCCTCTCTAGGAAGCCTTCACTTTCCCCATCTAGGCAATGGAACTCTAAGCCCCACCTCACTTCAAGGTCATTGTCCATCTAGCTTCTGCCTGCCTCTGGCACTTCCTTCTGCTGTGATACCAGTGGTCCCTCCAGACCAGCTTTCATCCCATCTCCAGCCACAACGGTGCTCGGGGACATTCCTGGAACATAGGAGGCTCCTGGACAATCATAATTTAATAAGGTCCCTCCCCCCATCAGTCCTGGCCATAGATTATTTTGCTGGACTGTTTGACTTTGGGTTCCAGAAGGGGAAACTGGGGCTGGGAGGGAGGAAGGGTAAGGAGTGAGGAAACCGGGCTGTGGGGGGTTGGGGGATTGGGGTCCACAGATCACAAGGGTGGAGGGTGGAATCAGAGGCATGCTGTGATCTTGGAGCTGCCAGGCCATAAATGGGTTTCGCCATCTGTGAATTGCAGCGGTGGGGGGTCCTCTTTCACCCTTCACATTTTTCCTGTTACATTTTATCAGGGAGCCAGCAAACCTGCGGTTATTACTTACCTGCACCTCTCCACTGGGGTCCTTCCCAGTGAGACATGTCACAAAGCTGGGAGCTGCAACCCAGTCTCAGCTGTGACTTCAGGGTCCAGACCACTGTCCAGCAACCAGGAGGTCCTCAATAAACATTTCTCCATGAAATAAAGGAGCAGCCCTTGGCCAGCCGCTTGGGTGGCTGCACTGAGTGGGTGCCCTTTCACAGGGAGGACCGGGGCTCAGCGGCTAGTTCCTTATTTCCAAAAGGAAACCCTCACCTTCCTCATTTGCTAACTGGAGGTGGCCAGAGGACCGACTCACCAGTTGTGAGAATGAGTTGGCGCGGAAGGACGTTAAAAGCTTAGCACTGAGAAAATGCTGGATAATGAACTCAGCTGCGGTTATTATTACTGATACTATTTTACTCGTCATTGTAAGTCAGAAAACCTGCTCAGCAGAGAAATAGCCCGCCGACGAACTGAGGCAGGGGCTTGGGCTTGAGGTATCCGGGGTTGTCTACCTGCCCGTAATCCATCAGCAAGCTGCCATCACCTGCTTCCCGCCCCCAGGGTCTGGGCCAGGGCCCCCAGTGAGACCCGCCGGGGGCTGCGCAGACAGCCGGCCCCTGTCCGCGGGCATGAGAGGCGAGGGCGGAGGGCGGCCGTACTAGGAGGAATACGGCGGCGCGGCGGCCAGCTGGGCGGTTTCCCGCCGCCGCCGCCGGTGAATGAGTCCGACTGCGCTGCTGCCGCCGCCCGATCGAGGCTGCGCCCGCGTCCCTGAGCCCCCAGCCCTCGCGCCGAGACCCAGGTGGGTTGGCGGGCCAGCCACCCTCGGCCACCAGCCCCGGACAGGTAAGTTCGGGGTCCCGCCATCTGCTCGGGGGCCGCTAGGACCCCACCCCCACCAGGAGCCGAGTCCCGCGGGGGTGGGGTCAGCTCGCTGCGCCGACAGCCCCCAGACTCACTACCTCTCACTCCCCCCACCCTGGATGCCAAGACCCTCAGCCCGGGGAGAAGCCACAGGTGGGTGGGAGTTTGAGGGGGGGCGGAGCTGGGACACCCCGGGGTCCATCCCTCGCCCTGGGGTGTCTTCCCTGTGGAGTGAGCGAGGAGCCCTTCAGACAGCGCTTTGAGCTCAAAACGGGGGTGGGGGTGAGAGTGGAGCCGCTGTCCCCTGGGAGCTTCCCCGGAGTCGCGCGCCGCCCCCACCTCGCTGCTGGGCTTCGGCGCTTGGAAGTTAAGCGCGATTCCTCCCAGGAGGGGAGAAGGGGGGTAAGCCCACCATGCCCCCGTCCTGAGCCACAGTGCTGGCCCCAGGTGACCTGCTAGCCCACTGAAGTGTTCCCCCCAACAGGTGCCGGGAGCCCTTCTTCCAGCCTCCGGGTGCAGGCCACCCCCCACCCCCCACCCCCGCAGCTCCTGAGCCCCGCTTCTCTTCCCAGACTCCACAGACCCCTCCTGGCTTCCTGCCTGCGGCCCCAATGAAGAAAACCAACATGTGGTTCTTGGAGCGGCTTCGGGGGTCGGGGGAGAATGGAGCCGCGGGGGGAGAGGGTGGGGACAAGGCCGCCAAGGGGCCCCTGTACAGCAACGTGCTCACACCCGACAAGATCCCCGACTTCTTCATCCCTCCCAAGCTGCCCGCCAGCCCGGCGGAGCCCGAGGGGCAGGCTGAGCTGGGGCCCTCGACCTCGGAGCAGAACCTAGCCTCTGCTCCTCCCCGCCGAGGCCCCCGGAGCCCCCGGCTGCCCGCCAAGCTGGCAGCGGAGAGCAAGAGCCTGCTGAAGGCGGCCACCCGGCACGTGATCCAGATCGAGAGCGCGGAGGACTGGCCGGCGGAGGAAGCTGCCACCAATGCCGACCCCCAGGCCCAGGGGGCCATGTCACTGCCCTCAGTGCCCAAGGCCCAGACGTCCTATGGCTTCACCACTTTGGCCGAGAGCCCCCATACGCGGCGCAAGGAGTCTCTGTTCCACAGTGAGCACGGGGCTCTGGCCCAAGTGGGCTCCCCGGGCACCCGGCGCCGTCGGGGTACCGCCAAGGCCAACGGCGGAGACAGGGCGCCCAGGGAGCCCAGCGGCGGCACCCTCATGAGCCCTGGCCGCTGCGTCAGCGGTGGGGAGAGCGACACGGCTTCCTCCGCAGAGTCCTCTCCATTTGGGTCTCCCCTGCTCTCACGCTCCGTGTCACTGCTCAAAGGCTTTGCCCAGGACAGCCAGGCCAAGGTGAGCCAGCTCAAGCACTCGGTGGGTCGCCATGGCTCCCTGTCAGCCGATGACAGCACGCCGGACACCAGTCCTGGGACGCGGCGCCGCTTGCTCCGCAGGGCCACCCCCGAGCCCGGCCCGGAAACCAGCCCGACACCCCGCGCGGAGCACGCGGTACGCATGGGCGTGCGGGGCAGCGTGCGGCTGCTTGCCGAGTACGAGGCGGCCCAGGCCCGCCTGCGGGTGCGCCTGCTGGCGGCCGAGGGCCTCTACGATCGCCTGTGCGACGCCCGCAGCATCAACTGCTGTGTGGGGCTGTGCCTAGTGCCAGGCAAGCTGCAGAAACAGCGCAGCACCATCGTCAAGAATAGCCGCCACCCGGTCTTCAATGAGGACTTCTTCTTCGATGGCCTGGGGCCGGCCAGCGTCCCGAAGCTGGCCCTCAGGATCAAGGTGGTCAACAAGGGCAGCAGCCTCAAGCGGGACACGCTGCTTGGGGAGAAGGAGCTCCCGCTGACCTCCCTGCTTCCGTTCCTGTAAAGGCTCCGCCCCTCCGGCCCCACCCCCACGGGAATCCAGGCGGGGCGCGGGAGTGGTGGTTTCCACTCTGGCTGGGTGGGATCCTAATGTTGCAGCCCACCTTGGGGGATCCTGGGTAATACTGCTTGCCCTGGGTTAATTTCTCCAGAGGAGCGGGAGGGGGCTGCCGGGAAAAGAAAGGACCACCTTGGGGGGCTGAGTCCCTCCTGCCCCAAGTCCCATGCCTCCTCTGCTGCCCCTGCCTTGCCACTTTCAGAGTTCTGGAACCTGGGCCAGGAGGCAGCTGAGGCAGATCACAGACCCAGAGACCACTGGTCCTGAGGCCCAAATGAATCCTTTCCTCTGCTGCACGTGTCCTCCTCCCCCAGGCCTGCCATCTGCCCCTGTCCCCCAAGCGAGCAGAGCCAGTCTCAGCTTCTGCCCACACCACCCCATGGGGCTGCAGGAGGACCTGCTCCAGGGTTAGGCTGGCTCTGCGCAGGCCACCCTCAGACCTCCCAGCTCCGAAGGCAAGTGCTGGTCAGAGCGAGGAGGGTACCATGCCTGAGAGCCACTTCCTGGTAAAGAAAGGCAGCAGTGGAGGAGGTCCCAGAAGATGAAAATGGGAGCTGTGGCTCCTTTCCTGTTCCTCAAGGGAGACTGCTTTCCCATTGGCTGTTTTCCTCCCTCGTCTTCTCTGCCCGGATCCTGGGCCCTGCTGGTGTGTTTGGAGTCTCCCTCCCCTGGAGGGGCTGCTCAGAAGGTGCCCAGAGAGAGGCGTCAGCCCTTGGCCCTGTTCCTCCCAGTCCCCTGCCTCCTCCTGTGCAGCTGGACCCCAGGAAGTGATGTCCAGTGGCTGGTGGCCTTGGCTTCACTGCACACCGTAGATAGGTTTTGATTAGGGTGCGTGGGCTAAAGGGACACGGGGTGGCTGGGGTGACCCTGGTTGTGGCTTTTCATGCCACTGAATCAGCTGCATGAGTTTAATCGTCGTGTCAGTATGTGGGTCCTTGAATGAGTTTTGTGGAGGTTTCCAGCTCAAAAGTAACAGAAATGGAGTTCCCATCGTGGCGCAGCGGTTAACAAATCTGACTAGGAACCATGAGGTCGCGGGTTCGATCCCTGGCCTTGCTCAGTGGGTTAAGGTTCTGGCATTGCCGTGAGCTGTGGTGTAGGTCACAGACATGGCTCGGATCCTGTGTTACTGAGGCTGTGGTGTAGGCCAGCGGCTACAGCTCCGATTAGACCCCTAGCCTGGGAACCTCCACATGCCGTGGGTGCGGCCCTAAAATGACAAAAGGCAAAAAAAAAAAAAAAAATAACAGAAATGATACAATTTGAAGCAGGGGCCAGGCAACGCCAGCTCTGCCCCTCGGCTTCTCCTGGGCTGCCTGCTGGGTGAGGATGGACCAAGCCAGTCTGTGGGGGATCCTGGGGTGCCCCTCCCAGTCCAAACATTGTCCCCTGCAACTTGTTTGCCACACCTCGGGGGGGGGGGTGACGGTGCAGATTTCCCTCCAGAGATGGGGAAGCACCTGTCTCTTGCGCCTCTGGAGGGAGGGACCCCTGCACTCTTGAGGCTGCGGCTGAGGCCCTTGGCCTTAGGGGGCCCTTGTTGTGGCCCTTCCATCTCCCTGACCCTGGGGACCACCCCTGGCCAGGCCTGTGGGCAGAGGAGATAGACAGAGGGCCCTGCGTGGAGTTAGGCATCTCACACCCCCTTCTCTCTCACCCTGACTGCTCCCACCCCCGGCTTTCCCTCTGGGGGCCCCCATTTTATAGGCCCTTGTACCATTAGATATCTTTGTGTTTGCAGTTGACTGTAGGTACATCTTTAGGACATCCTCCCCAAGTGTGTTTGTTTATAAATGCTGTTTTTAGTGCAATAAAGGTGTTTCGGGGATGCGGGGGTGGAGATCTGCTTGCTTTGCTGTTTAATAACAAGAGAGGAATTTTGTCTTGAATTCCACGGAGGATGGCGGGAGCCTTGAGGATGCGTGAAGCCCTCCTCATCCTTTTAGACCCTCCAGGTCCCTCCTGCTTCGGGTGGAGGCAGGATGACACCACTGGGGACCCCAGGCCCTGTTATGATATCTGCTAATGTTTATCCCGCAGGTGCAAGTGCAGGTGCTGTCCTCGCCCAGGACAGGGGCAGACAATGAGCAGTTCAGCAGCTCGCCTGAGGCAGCCTAGTTAATGAAAGCCAGGACGTGAACCTGCGCCCTCACTGTGCCCACTAGGGAGACAAATGACTTCCTGGTCCTGTCCACTTGGGGACAAAGACTGGACATCAGGGCCATCGCCAGTGGGGACCCCCCTCAGCTGCCGCTCTTTCCCATCTGGTCTGCTCCAGCCCATGACATCAGACAGGAGTCAGCAAGGAGGCCAGCCCCCACCCTTGGAGACCCCCTGGGCCAGGGCAGCAGGGGGAGCCCACTCCAGGCTGTTCACATCTGTGCCTTCTCACAGGCTTTTCCCTCTGCCTGAAATGAGCCCCCCCCACCTTCTCTGCTTTCAGGTTCTAGCTGAGATGGCACCTCCTCCAGGAAGCCCTCCTAATCCTCTCTGCTGTGTGTTCCCCATCCCATCTCAGCTCACATGCTGTCTGGGATCGTGTCTGTCCCTAACTCCTGGGCTGGCAGGTTTATTTCCGTCAAAGGCCATCTCCAGCCTCAACACTGTGCTGGGCCCCCGGGGAGGCTCTTGACCAGTGTGTGGAAAGCCGTGGCTGACCCCGTCTCTGCAGGGTTGCTGGCAGTGGAGGGTGAGGGTCCCAGCCCTACCCGCTTGCTCCCCCTTGAGGAATTGCCTGCTGTTTCCAGCTTGGGTCCGACCTCACCTTTCCGTGTCTCCCTCAGTGGAAGGGCTGGTTTGGCCAGAGATGTCGGGGGTGAGTGGGTCTGCAGCCTGGGAGCACCCAGCCTTGGGAGGTGCGGGGGTTCCCACTGACATGGCTGCGTTACCCCCTTTGACAGGTGGGGAACTGAGGCCCAGGCCATGGAATCAGACTGACTGTGTTCAACAGGAATGGGGGGCTTCCTACACAGCGCCCACTCTGGGGGTGATGGGTGAGCCAGGCAAAATCACGCCAGGGTGACGATGACCCCAAGTTTAGAAGATGGGGTGCTGGGGGGCTTTGGGAACCAGGGCAGAATTCTGTCAGTCTGTGGGTCAGAGTTGGGAAGCAGGGGCTTCTGAGCCACTGGCCAGAAGCTACTTGGTAGGCAGTGAAGCCAGTTCCAAGAAGGCGCCCAGTCCAGGCTCAGACAGTGAGCCTTCCTCTTCAGAGGCTGGCCTTCCTCTTCAGAGCCCGTGCTGGTCCCCAGCTTGGCACAGCTGTCGGGACTGGGTGGGCTGCCGGGAGGGCAGACACCTCTGAGCCTCCAGTCCCTCTGCCAGGAGGCACTGATTGAGCTGCTGCTGTATGTTGCAAACAAGTTGAGCCTCAGCAAAGCCCTGCCAGGAAGCGCCACATCACAGGTGGAGAATCACAGGCAGAGACATCAGGATCCAAGGCAGGACTGGGACGTGTCCTGCTGTGCACAGCTCCGGCACCAGGGTGCCCACAGTTTTCCCCTGGTTTCCTCCTCCTTGCTTCTCTTCACAGCCCAGGAAGTCCCATCAAGGGGCTGGCCTCCAACCCACATGCATAGGACACGAGCTGGCCAAAGCTCAGTCTGGGTTTCCCCTGACTGCTGGCTTGGAGCTGGGGCCCCCTGGACTCCCACACCAGAGCTGGATTCTTCTAGGGTTCTTAGGCAGGCCTGTCTCCCCTCAGACCCCAGCACTCGGTTGTATCTCCCCTTACACACCCCGGAGCAGAGTGTGTCTCCCCATAGACCCTCTAGTTCAGGGACCTGTGCCGCTCTGACTCTAGGCTTCCTTCCTCGCCCCGTCCCTGCGGGGCCCAGACTCCCGGGCTGTTATGAAGCCACCAGGAGCCTTTGTGTAGGGCTGGGGTCCTGAGCAGCCCCCACCTGCTGACAGCCTGCTAGATGAGCTGCGCTAACGAGGCCTGGTCAGGTTCCAGGATGTGTTGCCAGGGCAACTGGGCGCCTTCTCGCCTCTTCCCCACCAGCCACTCATGGATGGGCAGCTCGTGTGCATGCATGTGTGTATCATGTATGTGTGCATACACATAACCACGCCCCTCTGTGCACATGTGTAACTGTGCATTGTCCCCTTTACGCATGTGTGTGTGTTTGTGAACCCACGTGCATCTGAGGGTACAGTCGGCTGAGTGTATGTATGCACGCAAGTGTAACAGTGTGTCCCCACGTGTGTCCACGTGTGTTCTCACGTCTATGTGGACCATGCACATGTTTGTTTCTTGTGTGCAGCACATGTGTGTATATAACCATGTACATGAGTGTTGCTATGTAACGTGTGGCTATGCACACACATTTATGTGCATGTGTTCGAGTGTGCATGGCCCTGAGCTGTGGCCACCCCATGCCTAAGGATGCCCCCAGACATATGGAACTCGAGAGGACTTCTCTTCCCTCCTTGCCTCGCTCCGTGCTGGTTCCCCACTGGGAAAGCCCTTGCCCATGTTCTCTCCCTCTGGAACATCCCAATGCTCAGCCCAGGGTGCAAACAAAACAGATATCAGCACTCTCTCCTTCTAGTCTGTCTACCATCCTGCATCTTCCTACTCTCAGGAGGGTTGGAGGCATCCAAGGCCAACACTAACACTAGGCACCTGATTTGGTGCAAATTATAAAACAGTGCCCCTTTCTCAGACTGGAGCCAGCACAGGGACAGCAGAGCAAAAGATGAGGAGTCAAATGCCTGGTAACATGGTGGGCACCTGGATCCAGCCGTGCCTGAAGTCCATAACTGTGCAGCATTTTCATTTCACAGGGCCAGTAAAGTCCCCTCCTTGCTTAAGCCAGTCTGACTTTTTTTTCCATTTGCAGTCAAAGGACACTGATTTCAGTGCCTCTAGTCTGAGGAAGAAGGAACAGTGCTGACCTTGAGGTGCCCCAGGGCTGACATGGGAAAGGGAAGCAGAGAGGAAAGGCAGCATGGGGAAGGCCTAAGATTTATACATCCTACAGAGCTGTAGAACGTGGTCCTGGAGTAAGAGTGAATTTCCATCCGAGCATCAAGGAAGGATCTGGAGATAGGGCAGATTTTGGAACAGAGAAGCAGCAGTGGGGCAGCAGAGACATTCCTAGGATAGAGGGAAGCCCCCCCCCCCCACTGCAAGCCCTGGCCCACTGCCCACCCTGGTCTGTCCCCTTTCTTCCCCTGCTGCCCCTGCTCTGAAACCTCCCACGGCCCCACGCCCTGGCACAGGAGACCTGCCCCCGGCACCTAGCCTGGCAACCACACACCCTTCCTGGCCAGCACGATGCTGTGTGTGCCGCCTCCCCCGCCTAGCACACCCACTGAGCTGGCACCCCACTTCTGGGAGTCTGGAAATCTGAACCCTGACGTGCATGGGAGGGTTCCCTGGCCAATTCAAGCCTGCGATTTCCCACTCGCCCTTGTTCTCGGGGAAAGTCACGTGGCCTGTCTGGTTCTCAGGCTCCCCACGCAGGCACTCCAGCTGTAAGGAGGCCCAGGCTCACGCGTGGAAAGAGCTTAATGCACAGGCGAGTTCCGCCGCAGAGGCCGCAAGGTAGCGAGGATATTAATATAATCACATTAGGAGTATCATTAAAGGCCACCATCAGACCCGCCAAGGCCTGGGCTCCCCTAGCCTCCCAGTGCCCGCGGGCCTCTCCACTGCACCAGCCCCCTCCCCCCAGTGCGGGATTCAATTAAGCTTCTGTTTTCTTCTCAGCTCCTGGGGTGGGAGGGAGGGGCTGCCCACAGCCGGCTCTGCTGAAGGAGGAGAGAAATGAATTCAATAAAAAGGAGCCGCGTGGGGAGCGGACTGGGATGCGCATCCCTCCCCTGCGGTGCTGGGCGCCTTGCAAGGCTGAGTCCTGGCCCCTGTGCGCATAAACTGGCCTGGCTTTCTGGGCCTCAGTTTACCCCCCTGTGCAATGGGGCCATAGAAGCCCACCCTTCAACGTCCCATAAGGTACACACATGCCATCAGGGCTTGTTCATTAGGCCCATGCTGGGTGAGAGGGACAACCCACTGGATCATCAGCAAAACCTTCGTGACCCCTCTCATGTAGTGGGGGGTAGGGTGGGTTGGAGGGATGCGGCACAGGGAGGCAAAGGGGCCCACCTAAAGCCACCCAGGACCTGCAGGACACAATTCGAACCAGTGCTGGGTGCAGACCCCAAGATTTCAACTGGAATGGAAGGTGCCTCCTCCCCTTGAGAGCCCCCAGGCCTGGCCTGGGCCATGCAGCCTGGGTTTGCATCCTAGCAAGACACCCTCTAGGAGTTCCCGTCGTGGCTCAGTGGTTAACGAATCCGACTAGGAACCATGAGGTTGCGGGTTCGATCCCTGACCTCGCTCAGTGGGTTAAGGACATGGCGTTGCCATGAGCTGTGGTGTAGGTTGCAGACGCAGCTCGGATCCCGCGTTGCTGTGGCTGTGGTGTGGGCCATCAGCTACAGCTCCGATTAGACCTCTAGCCTGGGAACCTCCATATGCCGCGGGTGCGGCCCTAGATAAGGCAAAAAGACAAAAAACAAAAAAGACACCCTCTAACCTGTGACTCAGTTTCCTCGGCAGGGTTGGCCCAGCACAGACGGGGCTGTGCAGGAGGTAAGGAGGCCGGTAGAGCACTCAGCCTGACCCTGGGGGTCTGGGAGGCGACCTGTGTCACGCCTGACAGGACTGGCCATGCCAGAAACACCTTATGCTTTAGGGTGGGCCTTGGCCAGTGGAATCAGTGGACCTAGAGACTGAGCTCTGCTGGTGGGCAGTGCACCCACCACACCGGCCTGGTCCCGAGTGAGACATGCGTGATGGGCGGGAGGGGCACATGTCTGGGAGGACGAAGGTGAGGCTGAGTTTCTCCCCACTGCCCACGGGGCTCCACCCTCGATAACCCACGTGCCTCTGGCCGTGACTTCCAGACAATGACCATGCCCCAGTGTGGTCTGGGGGACCCCGAACTTGCAGTTGGTGTCACAGTAGACACTGGGCCCTCTGGCCTCTGAAGCTTGGCCAACCCTGAGCACCGCAGCTCAGCCGCACGCCCTCAACCTGAGCACAGCGCCTGGGTTGCTATGGTGACACAGAAGCCCCCCCCACATCCCAGCCCAGCCACTCCTCACACCCGTAATCCCCAAGGCCTGATGAGTAAGGAGACCCAGAGGCGCCTAGCCTCCATGGCCCACTCTCCACAGCCATGCCACGGCAACTCCTTCCTTATTCCTTGAAGTCAGGGAGGCTTCTGGGATGGTGGTTGCCCCGGCCCCCCACTCCCCACACTCGCCATAGACCCTGGGGCAGGCCCCTCCCCTCCCTAAGCCTCAGTTTCCCCATGTGTCAAACAAGGTGCTAAACTTGGGCTCTATTCTGGGGGCTGGGGTGATGGCATAGCCTTCAAAACGAGAGAGAGCCTGGCTGTCTGGGCTCAGGTCCCGGCCTCATCCTTCTGTGTCCACCCACGTTCCTGACCCACGGAGTTCACAAGCCTAAGAAATGCTTCTTGCGGGAGTTCCCATCGTGGCTCAGTGGTTAACAAATCTGACTAGGAACCATGAGGTTGCGGGTTCAATACCTGGTCTTGCTCAGTGGGTTAAGGATCTGGCGTTGCCGTGAGCTGTGGTGTAGTTCGCAAACATGGCTCAGATCTGGCGTTGTTGTGGCTGTGGTGTCAGCTGGCAGCTATAGTTCTGATTCGACTCCTAGCCTGGAAACCTCCACATACCGCGAGGGCGGCCCTAAAAAGCAAAAAAAAAAAAAAAAGGGGTGGGGTGGGGTAATGCTTCTTTCACATGCTGTTTGGGGGTCTGAGTCTCCAGAACATGGGGGCTTCCTGGAGGAGGAGACACAGGAAGGGGGAGGGCGGGGAAAAAGAGCTGTGTGGATCCGAGGTCAGGAGCAATGGTTCTGATTCATGTTTTAGGAAGAGTCTTCAGCATCTGAGAGGAAGGGGCTGTTGGTGGGGGGAGGTCTCTGTGCTGGTGCTGAGTCTAGTGGAGGGCGGAGGGCGCTGGGACCCGGCCGGGCAGAGGCGGGTGGACAGCTGGCATCTGAAAGAGACCAAAGACTACAGAGGCTGGGGTGTGCTCGGCTTCGATGGGATGGCTGTGGGGCGGATCTTCTTTCTCTCTGCCCCTTTCAGACCCACCAGCCAGCAAACCAGAAACTCTCCCTTCCAAACACCCAGAACCATCCTGCAGAGAAGAGACTACTGCTCGCATCATCCCAGATGCACTCAGCACTTACTGGCATATGAAGGACAGGCTGCGCAGTTCCACTTGTAAGAAGTTCAGGAACAGGCAAGACAAGTCTGCAGAGACAGCAGTCAGGATGGCGGCAGGTAGGGACAAAGAGGAGTGAGAATGGCCTCTGGGGAGCTGTCACTGTCAATATTTTCATCTGAGCGATGGTTACTTGGTGAATTATTTATAAGTGTTTACTAGGCTCGTAAGGATCAGGTTTCCAGAATAAAAATTTTAAATTCTTACAACTCAACAACACAAAGACAAATGACCCAATTAAAAAGATGGGCCAAGGACCCAAATAGACCCTGCTCCAAAGAGGACACACAAATGACCAATATTCATGAAAAGATGCTTGACATCATTAGTCATCAGGAAATACAAATCAAAACCATGGGGTGACACCACTTCACACCCATAGGATAGCTGTGATCAGGAAAATGGAAGCTGAATAGGGTTGGTGAGGATGTGGAGAAAGCAGAAACTTTCCACACTGCTGAAGGATGAGAGATTGTGCAGCTGCTACAGAAAAGGGACAGCTATTCCTCAAAAAGTGACACATGAAATTACCATAGGACCCAGCGATTTCACGCCGGGTAAACTCAAAGGAATTGAAGACAGTTTCTCAAACAAAAATTTGTCCATTGATGTTCATAACAGCACTATTCAGACCAGACAAAAAGTGGAAACAGACCAAATATCCAGCAGCAGATGGTGGATAAACACCATGTGGTCCCTCCACACACGGGAGCGTCACTCAGCCCGAAAAGGAGAGACGCACTGACACTCGGTACCACGTGGACGGACCTGGAGACCGATGCTCAGTGAAAGAAGCAGACACAGAAGGACACACGTGTGTGACTCCATGGATGGGAAACGTCCAGAACAGACACATCCACAGACACAGAGGGTGGGTTCCTATGTGTCAGGGGCCGGTGCGGGATGGGATTGACTTCTGGTAGGGATGGAGTTTCTTTTTAGGGGTGATGAGAACGTTCTGGAATTAGAGGTAAGGGCTGCACATTGTGTCTGCGCTAAATGACACAATTGTTCACTTCAGAAAGATTTTATTTTATGTAACTTCTACTTCAATGTTTGAAAAAAGTTCACTGAGCTTGATGTGCTTACAGTTTGTGCATTTACCACATATGAACTATATTTTCATTAGAAAGGATGTGAAAAAACATTTCCCAGAACCTGCCCATTTCTTCAGCCTTTGCCCACGTCTGACCCCACAGCCCGCTCCCATGGCTCCCCATCCACCTCCACCATCTGCCCCAGCGTGCCACCGTTATATCCCATACCTCCCCACCGTGCCCCCTAACCATTGGCCCCCTCCACTCCGTCAGCTCTTTCCATCATCCTCACACCCACCATCTTCCCTCCTGGACCATCAGCCCCATTTCCCCCCTTCCCTTCATCCCTCCCACTATTTCCCTCCATCCCTCTGTCATCCCCTCGCGATGTCTCCCCACTGTATACCCCCAAATTCCCCACCACCTCTCCCACCATGTCCCTCCACGGTCTCCCCCAAGAC